>OY751321.1:21920624-21934664 GCA_963564615.1 Rhorus exstirpatorius
ATATTATATAGTATATAGTATATATATATAGTATAGTATTATAGGTCGCAAAGGCAAAGTCTAATTGGTAGAATGAATAATTACAAAAAAAAAAAAAAAAAATTGCAGCATCCATTCGTAATTGTACTGAAAATATACACCGCGTGACTTGATTTTCCACGAGCAGTAACTTTGCAACTTCTTCTTCTTCTTCTTCTTCTTTTTCATCTTTTTTTACATTTTCACATCTTCGAATTGACATTTTAAAAGCAAAAAAAGTAAATTTGCCACACCGCGTCTTCCCCCGCAATGAAAAAATCAACACCGCATCTCCTTTCAAGTTACGTTTTTTTCCCCTCCCCCCCTTTTTGTTAATTCCTCTAACCTGAAATATCGATGCACCGTACGGGGTGCGCCAGGCATTGAGCAAATTATCCTTGCCCGTCGAGACGAACCATTTGCCGCACGAGGCGAATCTCAGCGACAAAACGCAAGATTCGTGAAGATGAAGCTGATACTTGTCGGGTTTCGTCGCATGAAGCACCTCGACATTGGAATTTTCCATACCAACGGCCAACCAATCACCGGTAGGACAATAACCGAGCGAGAATATCTGCGACGTGAAGTCGTGCTGCTGGAGCTGTCGACCCTCGCGAAGATCCCACGAGCGCACGGTATTGTCAAGACCGCCGGTCCATAATTTTGCCCCGTCGGCCGATATATCGATGCACGATGCGCCATCCGTGTGTCCCTGAAATTGTCTCACGAGCGTCTGATTTTGAAGATCCCAAACGGCGATATTTCCATCGCTGCAACAGCTGAAGCAGACCTTGGAATCCGGTGATATGGCCAGTGCATAGCAGGCCGGTGCCGATGACGTCAGCTCAGCTTTGATTCTCGGCGTTGGACTCGCAAGATCCCATATACTCAGCTGACTCGCTTCACCGCCGACTATCAGCGTTCTACCGTCCGGCAAAAGTTTCACCGATCTTATGTAATTGTCGCGCTGCAGGCAGTCCAGCTGTGAGACAGGTTTTGCGCTACCACCGGCGCCCTGTCCGATGTCCCATACCTTGACGCAACCCTTGCCGCCCGTGTAAACGTATTTCGTTGGATTTGATATCGTAACGGCGCAAACAACCTCACCGTGGGTCAGGGTGTTTATTTGACGCGCGTGCCTCGGTATACCGGGACCGATGAGTGCATCCGGCGGAAATGGCACCGGCTGCATCTGACCCTCGCTCGGCACGTGAAAGCTGTATGCCCTGGAGGGATCAAAAAATAATAAAAAAATAAAAATAATTAAACATACGGCACGATTGGTGGCAATTATCGCGCGTGTGATTTGACCAAGTGTCTTTTTCAGGGCACTCGATTGACTTGCCCCGCTCTCGGGATTAACCAACTAATAGTAATCCGAGCTGGGCAAAGTCCGGAAAGTACTTCAAGTACAAATTACAAAGTACTCCAAGTATTTGAAGTACTCTTGTATTACAAGTACCAAGTACCGTAAATACTTGAAGTACCAAGTACTTCAAGCACTTGGTACTTCAAGTACTCAAGGTTTCCAAGTACTTAAAGTACCAAGTACTTGAAGTACCGATTACTTGAAGTAAAAGTACTTGAAGTACCAAGTACTTGAAGTAAAAGTACTTAAAGTACTTAATACGACATTGCTTGGAGTACTGAGTACTTGGAGTACTGGGTACTTGAAGTACCGAGTACTTGAAGTGCCAAGTACTTCAAGTACTTGAAGTAAAAGTACTTGAAGTACTTAAGGTGCCAGGTACTTGAAGTATTGAGTACTTGGGGTACCAAGTACTTGAAGCAAAAGTACTTAAAGTACTTAATACGACATTGCTTGAAGTACCGAGTACTTGAAGTGCCAAGTACTTCAAGTACTTGAAGTAAAAGTACTTGAAGTACTTAAGGTGCGAGGTACTTGAAGTATTGGGTACTTGAAGTACCAAGTACTTGAAGTAAAAGTACTTAAAGTACTTAATACGACATTACTTGAAGTACTGAGTACTTGAAGTACCGAGTACTTGAAGTACGTTAAAAATCAAGTATAAAATACTTTTCAAGATTTCACGTACATCTCGTAAGTTCTGGTACTTATTTTTGATTAGTTACGTACTCTTTAAACTCATTTGACTTTGATTCGAGTACTTTTTGTATCAACGCATATTTTCACATTGCGCGATTCACTCAGGCTAGGCAGATTTGAACCGAAATATTTAAACGAAGAATTATAAATCAAAGTCAATGCTCAATCTCTCATGGCACTATTTGTCGAATTCTCTCTCTCTCTCTATGTCAAATGGAATATAATTACATATAAACATGTAACATAAATATAAAATATATTTTACATATCTTTTATAATTACCTTTACTCTAAAAAATAGAGTTGGTTTCATTCGATTTCCACATAATTTCGCGTTGTTACACCACTTTTTGGCGGTAAAATTCAATATTTCGACTTTTTTTTTTTAATTCCCAGACTTCGATTCCCGGAATAAATAGACTTTTTCGAAAATCGAGTAAAACTAAGCTACCTGTCTCGAAACTTTATATTTTCACTTTATAATGCCGTTGGTTTTGCTCAATTTCGATAAAAAAAATCAACGGAGATATTGCAAATTCAGCCAAAAAATTCATTTTTACGATTTTTTCATGTTTTTTACCCTTTTACCTCATTTTTGACCAACTTTTCCGACTTCAAGCAAAATTTCCGTAACTTCACGTGATTCTGCATTAAAAAACGCAAAGAACGAGCCCAAATTGAACCCTTTTTTGTGAAATTTTATCGGAGATATGAATTTTTCAAAATTGGGGTGTTCGGTCACCCCGGGTTACCATAATAGGTAAAAAAAATAAGGTTACCATTCTAGGATTAACTCGATTCGTCCCGCGGCATCGCTACGCGAAACGTTCCTTAATTATATATCAAAAGGCATATTATACATGCGACCATTAGCAAAACGTATTCAAAAGTACTTGATACTTGGTGCTTGATAAAGTACTTGAAGTACAAAAAAGTACTTGAAATTTTAAGTACAAGTACTTTAAAGTACAAGTACTTTAAGTAGACGCCATGTACTTGAAAATTTAAGTACAAGTACTTTAAGTCCATGGCATGTACATTAGCAAAACGTGTTCAAAAGTACTTGATGCTCGGTACTTGAAAAAGTACTTGAAGTACAGAAAAGTACTTGAAATTTCAAGTACAAGTACTTTGAAGTACCGGTACTCAAAGTACAAGTACTTTAAGTAGATGCCATGTACTTGAAAATTTAAGTACAAGTACTTTAAGTACATGACACGTGCTTGAAATTTTAAGTACAAGACTTGAAGTACAGGTCAAGTACGTGAAAATTTAAGTACAATACTTGAAATACTTTTGAAGTACTTTGTACTTCAAGTACTGTACTTCCGGTACATCGCAAGTACCGGGTACTCGAAGTACTGCCCAGCTCTGATAGTAATAAATTGAATAACCAATGATGACTCTTCAGGGCCCTCGATTGACAAAAATTGAAAGTTCAGTATTGGAAAAAAAAAAAAGAAAAACAAACAAACAAACAAACGGATCTGGAAAAATCATTTTGCCCAATTGGGCTCGCCACTTTGATGCGACGAATGTCGAACAAGTTTTGATAATTTCGTAACCGCGAATAGGACTTTCGATTCGAAAAAAGAAACGTTAAACTTACGGTTTTCCACCGGGTACTCCGATCGAGCCACCGGGTGCTCTCATCGCCGCATGAGGATCGTAGAGTTGCTGAAGCGATGGGGGTCCTCTTGGGGCGCCATAGCCATTGTAGGCCATCATATCGACATGGGGATGAAGGCCCGACGGTGGCATATGATGCGGCGGTGGTCCAGGCGGATAATGAGAAGGATAAGCACCGCCGGGTACACCCGGTGGCGGTGGACCCTGCAAAAGTTTTGCCGAATTGGTGGCTTTGAGGCCACCGCTGCTGCTGCTGCCGCCGCCGCCGCCACCGCCACCGATCGATCCCGAGGTCGGTGTCATTGGCTTGGATATCGGGGTCGTTGGCTTCTCGCGCTCGTCCATCTTCTTCGCCGATGGTGTACTGGCGTTGCTGCTCGTGCCGCTTCGCGGTGAGTGCGGTGGCGCGTCTTTTTTCGCCTGAACCCCGGAATTCATGGACGATACGCCAACTTTTTCAAGGCCATTTTCACGAGGCGACGAGGTACCGTTTACCGGTGGACTCGCGGGACCCTCGCTTCCGTCGTCGACCACGAGATCCGGATCACTTTTCTCACCGTCGCTCTGGAAAATTTTTTTTCCCCCATTCGATCGTATAGGAAGATTCGAGGCTTGGGGGTTGGCGAGAGTTACGGATGTTTACAGGGAGCGGGGGTCCAAGAATATTGATAGGCGAGATTGATGACACTTTTTTTTTTCTTGCAGTTTGGTTCAAGGTCAGGCGATGATGATGATGATGGGGGTCATCAATCGGAATCCTCGAATATGTTTTTGGGGTTAATAACTGGCTCGGGATAGTGCAAGTATATGGTTGACGTGTACCAGTTGTGGCCACTTTGAGCATTTTTCGAACATTCATTTACGAACAGCGTTCACATTATTGTAAATTCAGAATTGATTGAGCGATATATGTAACCTAAAAGGTACGCAGAATCGAATTGTTATCATTTAAAGCCTCTTCTAATCGTGATAGATAAGAAAATGGGAAATTATCTTGTAGCCGTCATTTTCACTAATTGTGGCCACAATTGTACTATATTCAAGTTATTAAAAGTGCTGGAATATTTTAATTATTAAAATTATTTGATATTCAAATGATTAAAAGTGCTCGAATATTTTAATTATTGAAATTATTTGATATTGAAATTATTAAAAGTGCTCGAATATTTTAATTATTGAAATTATTTGATATTGAAATTATTAAAAGTGCTCGAATATTTTAATTATTGAAATTATTTGATACTCAAGTTATTAAAAGTGCTCGAATATTTTAATTATTGAAATTATTTGATATTCAAGTTATTAAAAGTGCTCGAATATTTTAATTATTGAAATTATTTGATATTCAAGTTATTAAAAGTGCTCGAATATTTTAATTATTGAAATTATTTGATATTCAAGTTATTAAAAGTGCTCGAATATTTTAATTATTGAAATTATTTGATATTCAAATTATTAAAAGTGCTCGAATATTTTAATTATTGAAATTATTTGATATTCAAGTTATTAAAAGTGCTCGAATATTTTAATTATTAAAATTATTTGATATTCAAATGATTAAAAGTGCTCGAATATTTTAATTATTGAAATTATTTGATATTCAAATGATTAAAAGTGCTCGAATATTTTAATTATTGAAATTATTTGATATTCAAATGATTAAAAGTGCTCGAATATTTTAATTATTGAAATTATTTGATATTCAAATTATTAAAAGTGCTCGAATATTTTAATTATTGAAATTATTTGATATTCAAATTATTAAAAGTGCTCGAATATTTTAATTATTGAAATTATTTGATACTCAAGTTATTAAAAGTGCTCGAATATTTTAATTATTGAAATTATTTGATATTCAAGTTATTAAAAGTGCTCGAATATTTTAATTATTGAAATTATTTGATATTCAAGTTATTAAAAGTGCTCGAATATTTTAATTATTGAAATTATTTGATACTCAAGTTATTAAAAGTGCTCGAATATTTTAATTATTGAAATTATTTGGTACTCAAGTTATTAAAAGTGCTCGAATATTTTAATTATTGAAATTATTTGATATTCAAATTATTAAAAGTGCTCGAATATTTTAATTATTGAAATTATTTGATACTCAAGTTATTAAAAGTGCTCGAATATTTTAATTATTGAAATTATTTGATATTCAAATTATTAAAAGTGCTCGAATATTTTAATTATTGAAATTATTTGATATTCAAATTATTAAAAGTGCTCGAATATTTTAATTATTGAAATTATTTGATATTCAAATTATTAAAAGTGCTCGAATATTTTAATTATTAAAATTATTTGATATTCAAATGATTAAAAGTGCTCGAATATTTTAATTATTAAAATGATTTGATACTCAAGTTATTAAAAGGCTCGAATATTTTAATTATTGAAATTATTTGATAGGGTGACTGAACCAGTGAATGAACACCTACCAGTGAATGAACAGGCTTAGTATTTTAATTAAACGGCAGAGATATGATTGTATTATTATGAAGAATTTTGTATTCATAATGAAGTGAAAATTCTGAGAAAACATCTAGCAGTGATATTATTTGACGCTGTGAAAGATTTGCGATGCTGTGGATTTTTTTTTCGTACTTTGGGGCGCATATTCATAAGAGACAGCCATGTTGTTATAACCATCTGACTGTGCATCGAATACCAGAATATTCCATATATCACCTCGATAAATCTTTTTAAAAGATATGCAATAATATTTTTCAACGTTATACATTGCTAAGCTTCGATTATATTAATGAATTTTTTGTCAAAAATCCAATATTGTTTGCGATATATGGCCGTTTATTCACTGGTCCAGCTTTTTAACCTATTTTCCAGTGATTGAACGAGCGTTGGAAAGGCTTTTTATAACCTCAAAACGCACGAGTATGCGTACGCATCTCTGGTTCCATCGTACGTTCATTCACCGGAAAGATAAGAGTTAATTCATTGTAATTTTTGTTCATTCACTGAGAAATTGGTAATTTCGTTCATTGTAATTTTTTTTTTTACAAAATCCTTGCGAACAGGGAACTTCGTATATTTTTTTTTATATTCTGTGAACATTGTTCTATAAGATCTAATTAGCTCATAAAGAAATTCGTAATAAGTTGAATTATACGGTTTTATCGAAATAGAAAAAAGGCTTATGCGTTCATTCACTGGTTCAGTCATCCTACTTTTGGCCATTCAAAGTACCAGTTTGGCCATCGAGCTTTGAATTGGGATTGGCCATGAAATGGCCACAAATTGTACAATCGCATTTCGAATGTACCACTCTTGTCCGCCGCGTATTTTTCAGGAATTTCAGCTGAGACATCAGTTTTTTTTTTTTTTTGTAACTATAGCCCGAAAAATGAGCTTTAACCGATGAAATATAATTTTTCGATGGGGCGTAATGACTTTGGATATGAGAATTCGAGAGGGAAATGCGGAGTTGCCACAAACGGTACAATGGCCACAACTGGTACTACGTCTATCCTAGTGGCTTAATTGGCGTCGATATATACGAGGCCGTTGCAGGGAATTTGCAAAAAAAAAATTGGACAAATACTGAGAGTTTTTCGACTTTTTTTTCCATTTTTTCGTCAAAGTTTTTCTTTTTTTCTCCCTTTTGGAAAAGACCCGCTGATTCGAGCCCCCCCCCCCCCCCCCCCCCCCCGAAGAGCTCGATAACTCCGTGCCCAAAAATTGCTCCTTTGACAAGCACCGAAGAATTATTATTGTCACTATTTTGATTTGAGAAAAATCGATGAACCGGTTTCTTTTTTTTTTTTTTTTGACAAAAACTGCTTTAAAATTTGCAAAAAAAAAAACGAAAATCGTGGCTCGAAAAAGTTTGAACGATTTGCGATGATAAAGAGAGTCCCGAACCTATCAGGGAAGGGGGGGGGGGAGAGATTTATAACGATTCAAGCGCATTATTAAATTCCACTCACGTGTCCAATGTCCTTGTCCTGTTCCTTCTTCATTTTTTTAATATGCATCGGATGATCGTGATGATTTTGCGAATGATGCTGATGATGGGATTCCTGGGGTGTTCTCGGTCTGCTGTACTTGTCACCGGGAGATATTGAACTCCTCTGCAAGTATATGGGGGCCAGGGAGAGGGAAACAAAACGTATGAAACGTCGACTCTTGAAAATTTGTATCAAAAATTCAATTAAAATTAAACATGGGTTTGAAAATGGAAGGAATATTAAATTTATAGTTTTTTTTTTTTTTTTTTTTTTCTTTTTGTAAATGAGTTTGGGTTTTTTCCAAGCACAGCACACGCGTGCACGAATTTTTTTTTTTTCGAGATTCAACTTTCGTCAGAGCGAGAGTTTCAGATTTCCGCGAAACGTGATCAGCCCGTGATTCATGATTCGTTTTCAGTATCAACGCGAAAAAAGCGATATACATGTGCATATGTGCATCGGTTGATCGACAGCCGAGCAATCAAATTACACATTTGATAGCCGGTCTGGCCGGATATACTTTTTTCTTTTTCTTTTTTTTTTTTTTCGTCCATTTATTCATTTTATTCTCCTCGATCCATCGTATCGCTCGTATTGACGAACGGATTTAATTTGACACCCAAGGCTCTGGGGCGCACGTTCTCAATCGTCCCTCTCGCTGTTTTATTTATTTCATTTGATTTTTTTTTTTTTTTTTTTTTTTTTTTTTTAATTTTTCAACGATTCACAAATTCACGCTCGTGTCTATATAGAGCGTCAGGGAACATAAACAGAATGCTCGATATCGATTATATTCGATAACCGGGGTGTATGTGTGTTTCGTATATACACAAAAATGCTTCTATTCGTTTCGTTTTATATAAAAACGAGGAATGGTTTATCGAGGGCACTGAGCTGGAATATTTCAATTATTGAAATTATTTGATATTCAAATGATTAAAAGTGCTCGAATATTTTAATTATTGAAATTATTTGATATTCAAGTTATTAAAAGTGCTCGAATATTTTAATTATTGAAATTATTTGATATTCAAATTATTAAAAGTGCTCGAATATTTTAATTATTGAAATTATTTGATATTCAAATTATTAAAAGTGCTCGAATATTTTAATTATTGAAATTATTTGATACTCAAGTTATTAAAGGTGCTCGAATATTTTAATTATTGAAATTATTTGATATTCAAATTATTAAAAGTGCTCGAATATTTTAATTATTGAAATTATTTGATATTCAAATTATTAAAAGTGCTCGAATATTTTAATTATTGAAATTATTTGATATTCAAATTATTAAAAGTGCTCGAATATTTTAATTATTGAAATTATTTGATACTCAAGTTATTAAAGGTGCTCGAATATTTTAATTATTGAAATTATTTGATATTCAAATGATTAAAAGTGCTCGAATATTTTAATTATTGAAATTATTTGATATTCAAATTATTAAAAGTGCTCGAATATTTTAATTATTGAAATTATTTGATATTCAAATTATTAAAAGTGCTCGAATATTTTAATTATTGAAATTATTTGATATTCAAATTATTAAAAGTGCTCGAATATTTTAATTATTATAATTTATATTAATATAATTATAATAATTATATTAATATAAATTAAATTATATTAATATAAATTAAATTATAATATAATTATAATTTAATTAATATAATTTGTGGCGCGGCAACTTCTTTGCGGCCATAATTTAACAATTATCGAGAAAAATCGGGTTATATAGCCAAGTCCGGCTTTTGTTTCCATTTTGGGCGCGACACGAGGTGCGCGAGAAATTTTCGAGAATTTTCTCTGGGAGTCGAGGAGTGGGGATTGGCTCGGGGCAACGTGGGCCCGCGCGCCACGAGGCGAGAGAGCCTCAGTCTTTGTCTAGACCAGCAAACGGACAGAAGGGCCGAAGAATAGCAACTTGGTGCGAAATTTTCTATTCTTAATTATATTCCATTGTTCGGTAGTTTCGGCACAAAAATTGTGCATACCGCTCGATAGACGGCTCAGAGCCCCGAAAGTGTTTTCTACGTGAGTGAAAATATAGTTTCGTGTAGACGAGTTCCCCCCGACTTCGCATGATCGAGATCCCAATCGATTCGTCGGGGAGAAAAAGATAGAAGTCGTCGAGAACGCGTTCCCGTCTCGGGCTCTATAGAGAGGAAAGAAGGAAGGCGTGATCGTGAGAGGAAGCGAGTACGAGTGAGAGGGATTCTCCATAAGGAAATACACGGTAATTACGAGTAAAACATTGCAGTTATTCCTTATTTATTCTCCTTCCTCCTCCGTCGCTTCGTGGGTGTATTGAATTATTTATTTCGACGTGTCGGTAGCCTCGAACAACGAATCCACCTCCCAGTGCCGTATTCTCATAAGCTCTATTCCGCGAGATTTCGGTCGGGACACCCGTGGCTAAGGCAAGAGGCCACATGAAAATTAATTCTTCCTGGCGCCCAATATACACGGAGAAACTTTTTCGAGCCCTGCCGTCGCACATGCGAGCGCCGTAGTCGAAAAAGTGGGACGACTACAATCTCAGCTTTGTGCGCGCACCCAGCTCGCAGCACGAGAGCTCGGGCTTCGCACAGTGCGAACAGAGCCATCTCACGGGTATGGTAAGGCAGGGCCCTGTTTATGCGGGAGCGTCGGCGTCTCGGCTCGCGCGTGCACAGTACATGCAGCGTCACTGCGCAGCATAGCGTCGATCCTATATCAATAACCGATGCGAGTTATAATACGCGTGCACGAAATATACACCATAATATTTGACCGTTTTCTGTGCATTATTCCACATTGCGCTCTATGAAACTGTTTAAATACACCATTGCGTATTATAGAAAAATAAATCACATTATTAATTTGGAAACTATGCCTCATTATTTATTTCAACCTTTTTTAAATCTCTTTTACAGGTTATATATATCTCGCATTCCACGTCAACTCAGCCACCCCGTTTTTTTATTGTCTCGAAAAAATGATTCAGTATGGGCATTTCAAACGACAATATATCCACGACATTTTACCAAAATTTCATCCCCCCACTATTGTTGGTTCTCGAGATAATGATTGATGAAGTCTCAATTTTGTAAAAATCATAACTTCGTAACTACTGATCGGATTTAAACGATTAAAAAAAGAATCTTTTTTATTTTTTTTGCCCTTTTCGAAAAAAATATATCATCATCGGATAAAAGCTCATTAGACAGTTTTCGGGGTAAATTAACAAAAAACAATTTTTTCCTCGTCACTGATACCTTGTTCCATTTTGAAAAAAATTTGCGGAGTTGTGTATTGCCTCCCTCGATCAGAAAAAAAATACTGAGTATAATTCCGATTGGCCCTTTCGTGGAAAAAAAAAATCGAAAAATTTCCCCGAAAACTGTCTAATGAACTTTTCTCCAATGACGGCATATTTTTTTTCAAAAAGGGCAAAAAAATTAAACGATTCTTTTTTTAGTCGTTATAATCCGATCAGCCGTTACGAAGTTATGATTTTCTCAAAATTGAGAATTTATTAATCATTATCTCGAGAACCAACAATAGTGGGGGGACGAAATTTTGGTAAAATTTCATGTATATATTGTACTTTGAAATGCCCATACTGAATAATTTTTTCGAGACCAAAAAAAAACGGGGTGGCTGAGTTGACGTGGCTGCGTTGACGTGTCGTATTCCACGTTAACTCATCAGCCACCCCGTTTTTTTTTGTCTCGAAAAAATTATTCAGTATAGGCATTTCAAAGTACAATATATCCATGACATTTTACGAAAATTTCATCCCCCCCCACTATTGTTGGTTCTCGATATAATGACTAATAAATTCTCAATTTTGTAAAAATCATAACTTCGTAACGGCTGATCGGATTTTCACGATTAAAAAACGAATCTTTTTTATTTTTTTTGCCCTTTTTGAAAAAAAATATGCCGTCATTGGAGAAAAGTTCATTAGACGGTTTTCGGGGAAATTTTTCGATTTTTTTTTTCCACGAAAGGGCCAATCGGAATTCTACTCAGTATTTTTTTTTCTGATAGAGAGAGGCAATACACAACTCCGCAGGATTTTTTCAAAATGGAACAAGGCATCAGTGAAGAGGGAAAAATTGTTTTTTGTTAATTTACTCCGAAAAATGTCTAATGAGCTTTTATCCGATGATGACATATTTTTTTTCAATCGTTTAAATCCGATCAGTAGTTACGAAGTTATGATTTTTACAAAATTGAGACTTCATTAATCATTATCTCGAGAACCAACAATAGTGGGGGGATGAAATTTTGGTAAAATGTCATGGATATATTTTCCTTTGAAATGCCTATACTGAATAATTTTTTCGAGACAATGAAAAAAACGCGGTGGCTGAGTTGACGTGGAATGTCCCATATATAGGTATTTTTGTATTTAAAATACTGCCCACTATTAACATGGTTTCATTGCAATCCAGTTTCTTTTGAGGTGATAGAATAAAGTTAAAAATAATTAGTTTCATACTTCTATATAAGCTTATTAACCTAAAAAGATAGATAAGCTAAAAAAACATTATTTATCCGTGCATATATTCATGCAAAAATTAATACGCTCGGCATGCAGACGTTTGGTCTAACTCTCTTGCGATGACAGCACGCTCAGAGCTCATATACTGTATCATGGAAGCACGCGCTCTCACTCTCTGCGATCACCCAGCGCGCAGAACCTGCGATCGCTGCACGCTGTAGGTCTTGAGACGCTACAGCTCTAAAACTGCGATGGTGGCGCGCTCGGGCTTCTGAGCGTGCAGCCGTACCGCTTGAAATAGAGACTGCGACGGCAGTGCGCGAAAAAGTTTCTCCGTGTAGTGATTCGTAAAATAATATCTGGATTGATTGAGTCGGCACACATTTGTCTAAACTGCGCCCCGGTAACAAGCCGCGACCGGGGTTATTGACGGTTTATGTTACAAATTATAATAATTTTCAACGATTCACAAATTCACGCTCGTGTCTATATAGAGCGTCAAGGAACATAAACAGAATGCTCGATATCGATTATATTCGATAATCGGGGTGTATATGTGTTTCGTATATACACAAAAATGCTTCTATTCGTTTCGTTTTATATACAAACGAGGAATGGTTTATCGAGGGCACTGAGCTCATAGCCCGCGTTGCTTACAACGTTTTAGCACCGAAATGGACTTGTGGATTTATTTTTTTCTCTCTGTTCTACAACGATCAGCGCTCATTGTAGCCAATTTTTACGATACTTCGATTTCAACTTCGTGTTTATTTTTCTTTTCTCTTTTTTCTTTTGCTCCGACTATTTTTTGCTTTGGTTTTTTCGCAAGGGTTGCGGAGGAGCGTGAGAAGTTGATCGAGAGACAGGAGAGCCTTTGAATGGGAGTAAAAAAACAAAACAAACAAAAAAAAAAACCCCCCCGAGTGAACGTCATGGGGATGCTTTATTCGTGGCTTAGCACGAATTTCATGAAACGCGAATCTTTGCTAAAGTACAATGAACGCTTTGTCGAATTAATTACGAGCATGTGGACTATTTCCATTAATTGGATATTTATATCTCTTGAGGGAGAGGTTTATGATTGCTGGACCGGAGATTATCGTTCTTTAATTTCTCTCTCTCTCTCTCTCTCTTTCTATATATATATGGGGCGTTCTATGCCAACCTGGACAAGCTGCAAGCCTTATCGTCTTTTATTTTTTTCAATTTTTTTTTTTTCCTTGTTCAGCAGACTCAAAGAAACACTTGTGATTTTTTTTTTTTCGATTTTATTCTCAAGTGGTTTTTTGAGCCCGCGAACAAAAATCAAAAAAAAAAAATCACAAGCGCTTCTCCGAGTCTATACTGAACGCGGAAAAAAAAATTGGAATAAAATCGAAGACTTTTCGAATTTTTTTAAAACTCGATAAAAAAAAAAAAAAAAAAGTAAAATCGATCGTGTCATACCTTACGAAATCCAGTTTTTTATATTCAGGCAACGAGTTTACCGTTGACAAAAAAAAAATTATCATCCTCAATATATATATATTTTTTTTTTTTTTTAAAAAATTACGTTTCATTACGAATCTATTTCGTGCGCTTGATTTTTTCAATCTGACCAGCGGAGAAAATTCAGGGGACAGTGAACGTTTTCCGATCACTTCGAGTGTCGAATTTTTAAGAATTCCCGGACTCAAAACCACTTGAGAATAAAATAAATAAAAAAAATTGCAAATGTTTCTCCGAGTCTGTACCGAACGAGGAGGAAAAAAAAAAATTTGAAAAAAAATCAGAGACGATGAGAGTCGCACAGCCTGTCCAGGGTGCGACTATTAAAGATATTAAACAAGAGATAGGAGTATGTATTTATATATTGCTATC
>OY751321.1:21934864-21937364 GCA_963564615.1 Rhorus exstirpatorius
TCTCTCTCTCTCTCTCTCTCTCTCTCTCTCTCTCTCTCTCTCTCTCTCTCTCTCTCTTTCTCTCTTTTCATCTCTTTCTTCTCGGGGGGTCTCGTAGTTGCTTTGCCATTTTAGCCTCTAGTTCGACGATGTCATGGGGCCGCGCGATAGTCATTTTCACGACAGGGGTCGGTGACCAAGCCACCACGAAAGAACCCCCCCCTGGATAGCAAGGGGGGGAGGGGGGGGGGGGCTTTTTTCTACATCAGCCTATACACCCCTATAACCCATCGTTGATCTCGCTACGGGGAATCTCTACTCAACATATCCAATCCCCCTCTTTTGTGCATGTTATGTATATCGAGGGTTCGCGAGAAGCACCCTACACTTCGATCCATATATATATATAAATATATATATATATATATATATATATATATATATATATATATATATATAAATATAAATATATATATATATATATATATATACATATAATATAATATGCCCATGATCCAATGTCAGGAGGATGTAAAGTAAATGCTCAAAGAGACACGATACGCCCGTTTGATCCCGTGACATTCATTTATATATTCCAACTACGTATATATATACATATGGTTATACGTTATTCGCGTCACGGTAGGATGCCAATTGCAATTCGTTCGGGCATTAACTTCTAGGATATAGGATCCGAGACTCCATTAAGCCTATTGGCCAGAGGTATACATCGCGTCGATTAAATCCGGTCGTTCTCCTCAGCATACCCGCGTCCTATATATATAGCACATACGCGTCATTCCCCTTTGTCTATCTCCCCGTAACTCGCTGCAATATCATCCCTTGCATCTCTCCCCCCCCCCCTTCCCCGCCAACATCACCTCTTTCTTCGCGATGTGAATCACGTCTGTTGCGGATTTGTTCCCCTTGCACACGTTCCTCGAGCGTGAATGAATCGGGTGCAGCACGAGGGGTGACTTTTACGAGTGGATAATTGTTTTTTTTTGTTTTATTTTGTGTTTTTGTTTCAAGCCTTTTTGTTCGAGAGAGAGAGAGAGAGAGAGAGAGAGAGAGAGAGAGAGAGAGAGAGAGAGAGAGAGAACCATCAAAGAGTATGCCATGAGGCAGCCCTTTTGACGAGATAACAACGCACACTGTCAAAAACTTCTGTGTGAAATTTAATAGGAAAGTGTGTGAAGCAATTAACATATACGTAATTTAAAAAATTCAAAACCATTATAAAATTTTTATATGCAAAAAATACTAAATTTGACAAATAAAATTTTTAATGTGAAAATTAATATAAGCTATTATATTAAATATGTCTCTTGCAAAATGGTTCCCATACGCATATTTCGTCGTTGTTATAGGTCAAAGAAGGGTTATAACGGAAAAAAAAAATCCTACACGGATTACTCAATAGGATTTTATTCTCCTTATGACAGGGACTCGAACATGGCAGTGATCCCGTTTTTCACCCTTTATTATTTAGTATAAACAAGTACGGTAATGAAAATTCAAACACAGTCGACATTTGATATTTCTTTAGAAATCTTTTACCTTTTTTTTTTTTTTCGTTTTACATATATTTATATGACAAAAAGATTCGTGCCGAAAAAAAAAAGGAAAAAAAAACTTTATCGATGAACTTGAACTTTTATGACGAAATTTCTTTCGGCATTAGTGTCAATTTATACAGCTGCGAGCAACGTGCTGAATATTGTTCAGTGATATTTTTACTTATTGAAATTTCAATAAAAATAGCAAAACAGGATATTAATCGCAATTTCATATTTATATTTATACAAGTGTGGGTACGATCGAATATAACGGGGATGATGAACGATGGAATAGAAATTATTGACGAGCGCATTGGAGAATTTTGCCTCTCGGCCACGAAACGAGAATTTAATAGTCCCAAACGAGGTTTAACACGCCGTGAATAATCCGCATCGCATCGGTGGTGAGAGCATCCCTTTCGATCGCGAGGGGCAGAGAATACCCTTGCTCTCCGCTCCCCTTCCCCCCCCCCCCCCCTGCCCGCCCCTCTCGGTATACACGTACGATATATATAATCTTCGATATATGCAAATTTTGCTACCGATTACCAATCGTGCATTCTGCTGATATACTTCGATCTTTAATCCTTTCCAAATTTCTAGAGGACGAGAGAGAACGATTAGGCCATTGTCTGGCCTAATTTTTCAAAAGCTACGAGGTACTTTAACGCGCAAGGCTATTCTGCAAAAATTCATTGATCGCCTTTGGCAAAAAATCTACGAAAAAAAAAAAAAAAAAATTATTTCAAAAACTCGTAACCCAATAACACAGTCGCGATTGTTCGAATTGAATTAAAAAAAAAAAAAAAAAAAAAAAAAAAAAAAAAACAACTTGAACGAAAAAACGAGCAGCAATGATCTGATAATTCAGGCTCCCCCAGCCCCAAGAATCAACCGTACTTGTACGAAAATTTGGCAAACTTTCGTACGCACTACTGCAATTGTATGATGTTCAAGTATAT
>OY751321.1:22542364-22980663 GCA_963564615.1 Rhorus exstirpatorius
CTACCTTCGCGCGACAATGAGTCCGAGCCCAGGAGCAGCCTGTCCCCGTGACGTAGCGTCGAGCCAGCCGAACTTCTCCGTGATTGCTCTTCCTCGAGATCCTTGTGCAACATTTCATCCTCTTCGAGCTCGTCCATCGAGTGAACGGGGCTGTCGGGTCCCGATGTTTCGCCCGAAGATCCCTCCTCCATCATAATAACCTGAAGATTCTTTTCTTCCTTCTTCGCCTCTTCCTCGTGAGCCCAGGTATGATAGTCCGTTACCCGAGCAAAAACAGCTTCCACCGTTTCGGCGTTTTTCATCTTCGGCACGGGTCTACCGGCAATCTGCGTCTCGTGATCAGGATAACGACGATCCTTCGGTATCGTCACGGTTCCGTTGATCCTCGCACCTTTCGGTACCTCGTCCCTTCGAATTTCTCTCTTTAGATCTTCGTCTTTCGGTTTTGCTTTCAGTCGAAGTTCCCTCAGAACGAATGACATTCTCTCCTTAACGTCCTCATCCGGTTGATAAGGTTCCGTTCCTTCGGGCTCTTCGACCAACACTTCATTCATTTCCGGCTCAATCTCTGACTGTCTCTCGAGCTCCTGTAACTTTCGCAACTCGTAGCAGTACCACTCGTCCTCGGAATCAATGGAATCCTCGGTGCTCTGTCTTCTAGACGATACCCTCGATGTGCTCCTGTACGAGTGCGTACTCCTGTTATCCTCGTCAGCTTCGCCGCTTCTCGAGCCACCCCAGGGAATCTCCAGTGATTGCTGATGCCTCGGTAAAAATCTCGAAACACCTGGTGTGTGACCTCTTATACTGGAAGCTGATGGACTACCCTCGGAAGCAGGTGCTTCCTCAGATATACTGGTCACTAATTCTGGAGGCTTCGAACTTCCTGTCCTTTCGCCTTTTTCCGACACAGTGTCCTCCGGAAACTCTTGACTGGGTTCAAAACTCGGTAACTGATCATCCTCGGATTTTCTATCGATGCTGCTGTCCTCGTTTAACGCTTGATCGTCGGATACCGTGGACGATTGACGCTGTCGATATTTTCCAAGAGCTCGCGATACGGCAAATTCCATACTCGCGCCACCCATGAGAGCTACGCTCGGTAATTTTGGTGCTTTCTCATTAGGTGCCTCGTCTGAACTGCCCGTCGAACGCTTGATGTCACCGACCGTTGGAAACATCGATGTCGAACCACCGGAACCGGAACCTGTACTTTTGCCCGATGCCTCTTCTTCCGCACCACCCAAATTGTCCGAAAGTTCGTGCTCACTTCCCTCAGCCTTTCTTTGCTCTCTCTCCTTTACCCAATTCTCCTGAGCTACTTGTTGCTGAAGTTGTTCTTGATGTTGTTGGATCTGTTGTTGAAGCATCTGCTGCTGTTGTTGAAGATGTTGCTGTTGCTGTTGCAAATAATCTTTCTGCTGTTGGAAGCTTGCCTGCGGTTGCTGCTGTTGTTGAGGCGACTGCATGCCCTGTTGTGGCGTTTTTCTCTTCGTGCTTGTTCGAACTTTTGCGAAAAACGGTGGATCCTGATTAATGTCTGATATTACGCTGTCCTCATCCTCTGAGAGTCCGCTCTGACGACCGCTGCTCCACTCTGTCTCCGATTGTTCTGGATCCGAGAGCGATTGAGAGTGATGACTTCGACGTTTAGCTTTTTGCAAAATACCTGACACGGTTGAGACCAGCGTATGCTTCTTCTTCTTCCTGACAGCCTGCGACCTGCCTCGTCCTCTTGCAGCCACCATTTCCGCAGTGGATCTCTGCTGCGGAACGGCTTCTGGTGGTGCATCCAAATCTTCTCTTCTCACTCCTCCGGGCAACGATTGGCTCCTGTGTCTTTTGGTTAGATGAAGATCGGGTAACCAGTTGCTCATGGAGCTCATAGCACTTTTCAGAGATGCTCCTCGTCTCACTTTCTTCGGCATTTTGACCTCCTCGTGATCCTTGATATCAGCCGATATACTGATGTAACCAGATTGGGAAACTATCACGCTCGAAGCGTCGTAATAGTTCCCCTGCTGGTTCTGCGATTGTGCACTGGCCGGTCTGCTCCCTTCCTGATCTTGCATATATTGATCTTCACGTTGCCACTGTCTCTGATAGCCATCGGTCAATTGTGCACTCTCGGAACTCGTTAAACGTTGGTTGTATGGTTGATACTGTTGCTGATAGTTTTGTGGATAATTCTGCGACGAGTAGGCGTGGTGATACTGATGGCTTTGATAGGCTGGTGGCTGAGGATACCTTTTATCCGTGTAAGGACTCTGTGCGTAACTACCGTCTGAAGTGAGAGATCTTATACTCGAGGACGTTGAATCGTGAGGTATTTGACCCTCCATAGAACTCAGCCAAGATGAACTCTCGTTTGTTTCTGTACGTGGAAGATTCGCACTTGTGGGATAATAAGAAAGTGCGTCAGTTATATTTCCAGTCGGGAACATCGTGCGATACATCGCGTTCTTGTAGCCCTCATGATTCGTCATACCTTCCCCGTAGGACATGGCTCTCGTTGGTTTTTTACCGTGGGAAAAATTAGCCGACATAGTAGCTTCGGCGTATTGTAAGGCGTTATAGGCTTCCTGATAATTTGCATATTGATCAGTCGATTCCGGCTGAAATTCCGATCTAAAACCGTACGAGCCCGAGCCACTGGTATATACACTCGTGATTACGTGTTGACGATTGCTTCCAGCGACGGAATAAATTGCTGGCTGCTCCGAGCGATACAAAAAGTCCATAGTGCCGGGTGGCACAATATCATAAGTATGCTGTAGGCTCTGTTGACGAGTACGTTTCTTGGGGCTCTGGCATGTAGAACCCGCGGGTGCAGGTGGTGGCACAAAGGTATAATCCTCTTTGGAAGCCGGTGACTTAATGGACGCAAAGGGTGGCATGTGATTTGCTGCTGTAGAGTACGAATGGCTCGTTACTGCTGTTGAGATATTGCCGAACGCGTCTCTCCCTTCAGGTGTATCGTACAAGGGTTCTTGAGTAATAATCTGTGCACTCGTGGTCGTTGTCGTTGCAGTCTCTGGAAGCGGAGGAATCGGACTTGCCGTTCTCATAGGTTGTGCACTCGACATAAGAGCAGATCTGGCGTGATCCATTGAGTATGAGGAAAGCATTTTTGTTATCGAACTCTTGGGTGAACCGGGTGACTTTTCCATGCTACTCCAGCCACTCATGGATGACAGGCCGGAGTCCGATTTAGCAGCTACGATATTCGCGTTGGAAGGCTTTGCAACATGTTTTGGTGAGATTCTTGGTGATTTTGGTGAATGAGGTGTTCGCGGACTCAGTCTTCCCTGTTCCAGAATCACCATCTTCTCAGCACTCTTCAGGAAGCTTGGACTCTGAGCGCGCTTTGTTTCGGATTCTCTTTGTTCGACAGTGGGCATCAGAAAGGCATCCGTTGAGTCTCGAGGTGCCGGAGGTGGTGGTGAACTGGGCGAGGGACTGGGCGGCGTTCTGCTCTCCGGAAATTCGAAGTTTAGTCGAGCGGCACTCCCGAAATAACCGTCTCGACGAGTTCGGAGACTTTGAACGCTATGAACGCTATGAACGCTGTGAACACTGCCCACCGATAATGTCGGGGACGGTATCTTCTCTGTTGTTTTATTGTATATCGTCGGTGAGGCACACGTAACCGCTACGAAACTTTCGACCATGAGATCGGTGAGTTCTTTGTTTTCCGCGTAACCTTTCGCAAAGTTACCGACGTCAATAGGAAGTTGGATAACAGGTTCGGGACTCTTTTCCAAGAGGGTTGATGTATAGCCAATTCGTGGAGGTGTATAGGTGGAAGAAATTGAGTCGAGATGGCTCTTCGGTGTTGAGCTGAGTCTCGGTGAAATTGATCGAGTAGTAAAATCACCGTCCGTGGCTAAACCACTGTCAGTACTCACTCGTGAAATTGATCTACCGGTTGAGCCGGGACTCTTTGAGTACGTCCAATTGTCAACATCCGTTTCAGCGTATATCTTTCTCAATTGTTCGTCTATACTGCTCGCTTCCTCAGCGAGCTTTGCTTCGGCCTCCGAGGAATATTGACGTTTAGGAGATTCCATCAGTCTCGTTTGTAGCTCTATGAGATCTTGTGAGTCCTTCTGTAACTTGCACGTCAGCCGGTCAAGCTCGTGAAGCTTCTCGAGTGCCACTTGATCTAGGGAACTGAGTCTTGAAAGTTGAGCGAGATCCTGTTCGCTCACACATGGCGTATTGCCACGATAACTCTTGTAATCCGCTGCGCTGAAAACTTCTCCCTCGTCTTCGTCCTCGTCTATGTGCTGCTTTTCTTCTTTTTCACTGAGGTCCTGCTTTATTTCCTTCTCCGTTTGTTGTTGCTGTTGTTGCTGCTGCTGACTCGGTGATCTTTCGATATCCTTATCTTTCGTCGAAGTCTTTTCGAAAATACTGCTGCCGCTTTCGATTTCTTTCTTTCCATTCGAATCTTCGACATCCTCGGCCTCCTCCCATATCATACCGAGTTGAGAAGTTGGTCTGGACGTTTCCCCACATATAAGGTCCTCGCGATATGCATTGTTCAGGCTCCTATAGAAAGCTTCATCGGGCATATTGGATTCCTCTTCTAGGGTTTCAAGGGCTTCGAGGCTCCTCACGTTTCGATGCATATCAGTTACAGCCGTGGCTGCAACACTACTGTCCTGTGTCAGCCCGTGCATTCGAGCTAGCTCCTGCTGAGCTAGTTTCTCCCTCAGTACACTGGTCTCCTCGACTCCTATCGCGGCCCCGAGACTCTTCGCAATTGCATCCAATTCACCGACCGAACTCTGTTGAACCGCCAAACTATCCTCTATCACGTTAACTGGCTCATGCTGGCTACTACCGCCACCTCCGCCACCGTTTCCACTGGGACCACGAGGACCACCTGGTCCACTACCACCCGTATAGAACTCGATCAACTGACTGATCACTGTCTGCTGCTCGTACAACAGTCCCTCGAGTTTTTCGAGCCGCTCCCACATCTTGATGTATTCCTGACTCAGTAGATCCAACGCTCGCCAAGCGTACTTCAACTCAGTCTCGAGAATATTCAATCGTGTGCCCAGTCGCTCCATGTAATCACTTATTATGTAGTCGACATTACCGTCACCGGTGAGACCGTAGTTTGGTACTGTAGTTGTTTCCGCGCCTGGACTTCCAGGACCCGATGGCCCATTTACCTTCATTTCGTCCATCATTTGGATTTTTAATACTTTTCACAAATTATTCTTCTACTCGTTACGTTTTCTCTACTCTGAAGTCTTCGTCTCTCGTGTTACCAGAGCTATTAATGTTTGAAGGGCCCTGAGAGTGGAACGCTTACGTTTCCGTTACAGTGACTGCTTTCAGCTAACTGAAAGCTCTTCATGATGACACAAAGTTTTTACACTCCACCGCGCTGGTAGATGTAATATTAACGGTGGAAAAGATAAAATGATGGAATCAGTCTCGACCTTGCGGGCCGAGAAGGAACATGAAACTTGTCTTCGCGTCCGGCACCGATTTTCTTTCGATTCCGCCATCGGATTCCGGATTTTCCGGGTAAAAATCACGTCGAATATCCATGACACGTTTTACGATTTACCGCTGCAAAGCTCCTCGAGCTTTCACGTTCGATGCATCACATTTTTTCACACTTGTCTACGATTCTGCAACGTTTTTGCGATAAAACAATAACCTAGCGTTCATTTTCAAGATACTCTATAAGCACTTTACTGTTCAAATTTCGAGGTTTTTCTAGTTAATTCGTTAATTAGGCACTCTCACTGGTACGTTCCGCAGCCTCGAATGAGTCTGATACACTGTAGTGAAATTAAACTGAGACAATGACAATGTCAGTTTCACGTGTAATCCATAATTTGGTGATCATGCTGCCTTCGCTATCTGCAAACAGGTCGAAAGTATTTTTGATTCAGTGGGTGAAGGTGATATGAGTGATTATCGGGAAATGAGTTTCACATGTTTTTCCGCCGAACAGTTTCCATTGATATACTACCGTAGCAGCATATATACGTATGCCCATACAAATAGAACGTGGATTTGCTGAAAGAATATTGACTCTTTGCAAACATATTGCCTGCAAATATGTGAGAAAAGTATGATTTTCCAAAAGAGGATTGAAAGCCATAGTCTTCCATAGGATAGACTCGTATTCGGGTAAATCACGAATATTGAAGTCATCACATCGGAAAATCACACTCATACCACAAAAAAAAACAGAAACACGTTATCAATTGTAATCCAGGCCGATGTAGGAATAAACTTTAACCTGTACAATACCTTTTATTATACATATAATTGAAAGCTCAGGGAAATTATACACATGGCAGATATTTTCTACGCGTACGAAATCTCGAATCGGTAGATCTTATTAATTGACGTTGGAATGATTTGAAATGCACGTGACTCGAAAATAGAAGCATGCCAAGATTTATAAAGGAATTTGATTATTCGAAACCGAGTTCAAGAGTTTCGTTGGAGATTAGTGCTAAGCAATAGTGCACTGCTTCTGTTTCTGGTATCTTATCCGCGCACACCGATGTATATATATGCATATATACTTGACGACCACACGTCGAACTAATCGTACGATCTCGCCGGACTCGAGACACCTGAAGAGCCGTCCGACAATACACCAAGACCTCCGAGCAGGAGATGGGGGTCTCTTGCGGAGCTCTCAGAATGGGAGGTCGTAGATCGATTGTACGACGACGAGAACGTCCGTGCGCTATTGCCGTATGCGGCTTGGACGTCTCCACGGCGATAGCTGAATGCAGAATTTGTAAGCGGTAGGGGAATTGCATGCCGAGTTGATGACTCGAACTGATTATTGACTCAAGGCATCCTCGTATGAACAACTTTCTCTTCTGCTCGTGTAGTAATGTCCCGAATAGAATTAATTTGTTATATAATAAAACCGTTTTCACGCGGGATCACTCTGAGCAATGATAGATGATTTTTTTTCGACGATATCTATTATTTACAATATTTCCTTTGAGAAATCATTTTTTTGATGCAATATCATCATTCAGACGTTTTTTTTTTCCCCAATTTTTCTTCTATACCTGCTATAACAAACTTTGTCTCGTCCTACTCTGTGAAACAATAACGGAGTTTATATTCGATGACTCTGGTCTCCATGGAAAAACAAGAGAACAACTAAAACGATAGTTCTATACACGTATCAAGATATCAAGGTGATTCCCGTATAATTCCAGTCGTCAGAAGCAACGAGTCCCCAGGTGGTGCTACAACCGTTGACAGAGTCACTTCGTGCTTGACGATGCGCATTAAAAAGCTTGCCTCCATTACCGGTAGGAGTACCATCGTCGTTCTCGCTTCAACTCTTTTTGCTCCTCTAACCATGACTAAAACGACAGTTTTCTCACGTTCCCTATTTTTGCCGCAAGTTTTGCACGAATAAATCATCCGTCTTTGCCATCTTCTGACTCGTTTCATTTTCTTTTACCAACGACATCTCAAGAATACGACTCTTCCACCGTTGTTCTTATACGACGACCGTTTTTTTTTTTCGCAATCTCACCATCGATAACAAACCTACACTTGTTTCTCAACGTCATGACGTATATCTTTATTATTATCGATGATTTTCTGTAATGTAAAATTCGATTTCCGTGATCGGTATCCCACGAAGCATAACCATGCACACGTCAGTCTGAGCTAGTTCGAGCAGTTGAGATTGGCTCAGTGTGGCGAAATCGATTATTGGAAAAGTGTAAAACGAGTTCCAAAGTATTAGTGACTCCTGTCGAACGAATCATGCACTTTGCCAAATTATACTTCGGTAGGTGAAATTTCAAAATTTTCCTTGCGATGTTATTAGATTTCTTTTAGGACCATAAATTGATATATTGTTTTTTTTTTTTTTTTTCGAAAGGTCACGAATCGTGTTTATATTTTTACGAAAACTTGAAGAGTGCATTGAAAATTTTTGAAAACGTATTTTTGTTTGAATAAAAAAAAATTTTCATCTCGTTCCACTGAACATTTATTTCAATAAACTCGGATAAGGTGTTACGTCAGACGACAGAGTTTAACGCGAGTGCGAGAGAAATAGACGAACATTTTAAAAGTAGTGAAGAACGTAACGCTCGTTAAGCAACATTTGAGCTTTGAGAATGCTTGTGGTTCATCGCTTAAAATGTATACAGAGATTGTTTTTTTTTTTTTTTTAATGAAATCACATGGATTCTAACATTGAATTTAAATTAATCAATGTCCCTCACTGCTATCGGTAAACATAAAAAATTTAATCAATTAACCAAGCACATTAAAAGAATGATGCCTTTAGGATTTGAAGCATCCTCACTTTTTGAAATGTCCTTACATTTTAAATGGAGTTCTTGAGGGTTTTTTAAAATATGCAAAATACCTTTTTTTTTTTTAACAACGTTAAGAGTCTCGAGAAAAACGATAATTACGGAGGAATTAAACTGCGAAAAGGGTTTGGAAAAATTTGCCGGTAATCGGTTTCAATGTTTGTCGAGTAGCCGGCCAGCCGAGTAAGTTTGCGGATACGAGAGAGTCGGAGCCATTGTTCCGTCGGCGTTCGATCGAGCTCGAGGGAAGCCCTCGACGTGCAATTCCATCCGCTTCATGCCGAGGCCTTGCTTGCTCTCACGATACCAACAGTTTTCCAGTAGCATTACTTTTCACGTCCGAACGGACCACGATGAGAGAAGTGCGGGGAAAGAAATAAAAGCCACGGCCAGATGGGAGGTTCGTGTGAGCAAGTGAGAGAGAGAGAGAGAGAGAGAGAGAGAGGGAGAGAATGAAAGAGAGAGCTTGAAAGTCGAGAGAGTGGCTGTGGCACAGGGGTCTCGACATTCACGCACGAAATCAGCCAAGTAGAAAGAGCCCGTTCATAGCCAGACATAAAAATCGTGCCCAGCGAGGTAGCAAAGATTGGCCACGAAAAGAACAAGGAGTCAAGAAAAGAATGAGAAAATAAATGAAAACGAGAAGAATCTCTGGGCATTGTAGTTTCGTAGTACAGAGTAATGTGAAAGCTCATTTTTTCCTGGTGCAATGTATCGCCGATCGTCTTGCAGTGTTGATACAACTTTTTTTTGTCATATAAACGTTATAAAAAGCGTGATTCTGCAACCTGCAACCTTCTGCAACCTGCCTCAGTGAGGAAGACGAAGGCCACGGAGCAAGTAAGAAAGACCGAAAGAATCTACATGTAATTAACATGAAAAAATGAACAATATCTCTTGAAGATAAAATTCGAGTAAAGTTGTCCTATAATAATATCCAAGAATTCCGAGCTATTGCTCGTGAGACCGAGGAAGATGGACGATTGTTTCGAAACTTCGTGAAGCCTCGGTGAGCTCGTAACTTGGCCACGCTCTGTGCGCTCTTGTTACCGCAGAGACGAACGAGAGTGAGAAAAAGTAAGCAGCTTAAAGCAATCATAAATTTTAATTATCAATTTCACGATGAAACTCGCAGTGGTCCGTAACCAACTTCTTCGCTATCCGACGATTCTTCTTCTTTTCTACTCTCAATGCCAAAAGTATCTTCACGTTTTTCGTGTTCGAGGGGCAATCCATCTAGTCGTTTACCTTTTTTTTTTTTAATTTTCTTACCGCTCTCAAAAAGCTGAAACGTGCGAAAAAAATTATTGCCATTCAATATTTTTTCGGAAGGCTGTGCTGCTGGAGGATCTCTAAGATATTCGACTTGAACAAATACGGTAGTACTACCAAATTTTTCTTTTCTTGCTGGCGTCAGAATTTTGCCATTTAACTGGCTCTCGCACTTTTTTCCATCTCTATTATCGATTTGCTTTGAGCGAGTTCTATCGTGGGTGAGTGAGAGAAAAAAGGCGGATGGGATTAGTCTAAAAAATATGGGCCCAGGTATAAAAGAATGGCTAATAAAATTGATGGGATAGTTGGTTATCATTGTAAGAACGGTGAAATAACCTAACTGGAACAACAGGCGTCGATCAACGAGGCCCAGTAATACTGCAGAGTTGAGAAATTTGATCGAAAGCTGCGAATACTTTCACCTGATGTTGGCACTGACTAGTTTGTTTTATGCTTCACCAAGAAACCTCTCTTTGGCTCATTGTCAAAAAGACCGCGTGCCGTTGCACTTCAACAAGTCGGTGGCAAAGAAAGCTTTTCCTCGTTACGTTTAAAAATATGAGCGCACCACTTTTCCGTCACGTACCTTCTTCGTTCGTACTTCTCTTCACCGAAGCAACATTATTTTCTTACTTTCTCCTCCTTCATTCGTGCTTTTCATCTCGCTAGTTGCTTCGCAGATTTTTCCATCCCCTAATGAGAGACGACTCAGGGGAGTTTCCGGACCAAATATGTTTTACTGTACGGGGGCCTAAAAAAGTATTCACTATCACCTAACTAATGACGAAAATTTTCCTCATTAAGTATTACCAGATTTGAGATTAGTTTCAGGAATTTGAGTGCTTATTGTACTATGAGCGTTCGAATTCCCGAAACTGATAATTTCGGAAAATATAATTTTGGAAAATTTTCGATTCAAGTATATTGCTCATCTCTGCTTCGAAACTCATCAGAGTTTTTTTTATGAATAATAAATGTATCTTGGGACGGATCGATGAAACATCAAGGCTCATGATAGTTTCACGTATCTCTAAACTTTGCCAAGCAACCGTAGCTAAATTTCAAACTAATCGATTTTCCAATATCCATGAATTTGCCTTCCTATAGCTATCCTGACTATAAATTTTGAGTGAATCTATTTTCAGTCTTCTATTGTTCACTGGCTTTTACCAGAATCCTCTCGCAATATTCATAGTTTTCGTTATAGTGCAATGCTATTGGTTTTGTAAATTCATCCAGCAATGGAAATAATGGTTGACAAAGCCTGGACTGTTTGAGTCTTTAGTTAAAGATTAACGATGCAACGGAGAATCGTCGATTATACTTTGTTAAGGGTTGACAAAAAGTAAGAGACTTTGATCTCGGTCAAACGAGCAGGCTGGTATAAAGAAACAAGACTCATGACGAAGGTAAAGCTTCGAGTACCACGAAGGCTCCTTTAACCATGATTCGTGGGCTAGAGGAGTAAAAAAGTTGGCACTCGCGAAGAATAATAACGTGTGTGTCGGGTTTAGTGAATTGGACATGACGCAGCGATAATATCAAAGTAAAAGCCTCAATTACTGACTATGCCCTTGCTGTTGTTCTGAAAAACGACATTTCGCGTAGAATAATATTAATTGGACACTCCATCAAGGATTTTAATACCATTTTTCAGATCTCATTGATGGTTAAATAAAATTCTACTATAATCTTTGATAACTTTCAATGGCTCGAGACTAAATTTAGAAAAGGCTTTTGGCCTTTCTCGCTTCTCGTTAGCCATGTTTAAACGTTGCTCTCATATTGCCGATGGGTAAAAGGTAAATAAGAAGAATTTGTCACGTTGATCCGCGCGCCGCGCCGTGACCTCGTTACGCCTCACTTGCCTATCTCTGCGAGAAAATTTATTCGCACTTCGTCTCAGGATAGACATCAACTCTCGCTGTGGATTTTCGTTATTTATCTGACATCTTTAGGGAGAAACAGCCTTGATCATTGGGTCGTTAATTAGTATGCCACATTGATGAGCCAAAGCCGTGACTCAATCGGAAAACTCTTGTAAAACCCGATGGATTGTTCTTTAGATGAGGCAGACTATTAGATTCATGCGAGCTCGTATCAGGGGATTCATGAAAACGGTTGAAGAGATAAAAAAAAAATATATGCAGATGTCGAAACTTTATTCTTTTCTTTTTGTTTTTTTTTTTTTTTTTTTTTCCGCCTCTTATTAACCAGAGAGCGAAGAGAATCTCGGCTCAAGTCTCTCGCGTCTCGTATCGGAACGGCGCGGAGGTCGAGGTGAACGAACCTCGATGACCCGCGTCTCTCCCTACAGGTGTTCTTTGACTTTATTCGGTAGAAAACTGTTGAAATCGTTCGTTGCTGGTGACAAATATTAAACCCCAAAATCTTATTGGAAATGTGGACAAAAGTTGGCCCAATTTTTTCGTTGAAATGAATTTCAGATAGGAATCGTTGATTAGTTAGTACGTTCATTCATTGGTATATTCTTTCCCGCACTTACAACGAATTTTTACAATCGAATACTCTTTTTACATTCAACAAGGCAGAGGACGTGAAAAGTATCTCAATCAGCGTCTATTTCGGCTTATACTGTAACGGTGAATTCTTGAAATACGTAAATTGCGACATTCCGGATCTATCTCGCGGTTACTCCATGACGTGAACTCCGCGTTATAATGAAGTTGACCAGAACGAATCGTCATGTGTTTAGGATGGTTTGGCTCGTCAAGCAGCCCACGCTTGCAAAGGTATTACTTCGGTACACTTGATATACGCGTGTGTAACAGAGAATCGAGAGTCTCTATCTAAACAATCGCAACTATACCGCGAGCTGTATCTATATACGCGAGGGAACAATTACATCAATTAGCATTTAGCCGCAAATGGACAATCGATTCTGCATCTAGTTTCAACGTCCGACAAATCATCGGTCTCATATAATCCGTGGCATCCGTTGGATTAGCATATTGATCGCCTCTATCCTAAAATTATATCTCTACCAGCTGCATATACTCTTGTATTTTCAACTCTTCTCTCTCTCTCGTCCCAATCCGGTCGATGAGTTATACACAAATGAACGATGTAGATTGGAGTAATTTTGTGTATCAGGTCTGTATCGTTCATTAGAGTTGGGCTGAATTTTTTTGTTCAATTTACCACACAGCTCGTGGTTTGGAATTACCTAGTGATTTTCCAATGCACCGTGATGGTACTTGTCAAAAAAAAAATAAGACAGAGAAACTCATTCTTCTATTCAGATGATATTTCGAGGGATGCCTTTTATGCTGCGTTAGAATCAAAAGTTGACTAAAAGATATGCTTGGATTAGAGGATTCGAAAGTATCGTTTTCCCATCAGGGACGATAGATGCCTCGAGTGACGCCATCGAGCTGAGATACTCAACTCGCGTTTGCTTCACGCTTAGTCCGCCTTCCCCGAGCACCAAATTGAGTTATAAATATTCTTTATCGAATCTCTCTCGTATCCTTCACGACAACCCACGGACGATACTCAAACGCGACGAGAAGATTTTAGTGAGTAAAAGTTGAAGGCTCTATAAAGGTGTCTTGGTAACATGAAACTTGGACGACTGGCCCATGCGCAGAAGATGAAGAAAGCTCAAAGCAAAACAAAACAAAAGATGAGATATCTCCGGAAAAGTACCAACTAACCAAGTAAGCTTTATACATGTGCAATTTCATTGTAAGTGTATGATATACAACAATGTATATTTCGTGAATTAAATGAACCCATTCCCGAACGGTTAATTAAATTCAATGTGACTTGACTATTCAACGAGTTCGTTAATGTTCCTCGGAGCATTTCGCTTAGGACGAATGGGGAATGCGTTGGGTTGGTTGATTCCTTGTACTTCTGTATTTATACTATACAGCATAGTCGTCAACCTGTACCGCCATGAATTTTCATCTGGCAAATTGGTTCCCCCGTGAAAATACCTCCGTAAAACTTTCACAATGGAGAGTGAGAGGTCGGGAAAAAGCATTAACGTAGGTGTTCCTCTTTTTTGGAGCTTGCTCACGTCAGCTTTTGCCTTGAACTGGGAAAATAGGGATTCATATATGACGTCCCGGTGTTGATAAAAACAAAAACAAAAAAAATGTTGAGAAAATAACGAATCTTTGCATGTCTGAACCAAAGTGGTCGAAATTCTCATTGGGTTTCGCTCTTCTTGGGAATATCGAGAATGCGAAGCTACCGAGTAAGAATTAACTGCTAATTCTTCGTGTGGCAGTGTTTCGGTAATCATTCACTGATCAGTTTTATAGTTATATCTTCCTTACGAAACTCGAGAACGTTTTTTTTTTTTGCAAATTTTTTATTTTACCGCGTTGCACTAACTGGAACAATGGAGTTGAATTCTTAAGACCCAGGAGTTGGATAGCCAAAACATCGTAAATTCTTCAGTTCGCTCGCTCGTCAGCGACTTCCGTTCCTCTATCATCCGTCGAATGCGGAATTTTTATTAGAAAATTCATGGAAAAAGGAGTCTCCGAAATTCCTTAGTACGATCGGTGTAGTATAAAATAAGAACAAGAGTTATGTGCGGTGGTGATTGTGCCGATGGTTGTAAGCGCGAAATCCCGGGTTCAGGACCCGGCTCTCATTCCCGACTGTTCCAGACTAGGATCAATATTCGGCAACCCTCCTAAATGTGTGTGACTCTCTATCTTCCTTGCTCACCTCGTCCTTGGGCGCTTTCACTCTCTAGTCTCTCTCTCTCTCTCTCTCTCTCTCTCTCTCTCTCTCTCTCTCTTTCTCTCTCCACACCAGGAAAACCTTCTCAACTCTACGATGCTCTCGTAACTCTGTTTAAAAAAAATATATGTATACATATTTTTCTTCTCTCTGTTTAACCACATTCACCCTGCCTGCTTTTTCATCCCCTTTACCCAGCATTTGCTATACCACTAAGCATGACAGACATCTTTTCCAATCAGCCAATTTATTTCCTATTATCACGAATCAGTTTTTTTTTTTTTCACAATATAATCTACCTCTTACTTTACTATATACCCTTGAATCGCCCAGTAGACTTTGCTCACTCACGTCGTCACATTGTTCCTCGTTATGCTTGTCTTATCATCCGATCTTATGTATTACGAGGATTTTTCTTTTCCCCATTACATTTCCATTTCCGTTACCGCCCTTTTCATGTTCGTACCCTAGTTTTTCTTTTGTTTTCGGGGTGTGGCCTCGAAATTTCGGCGCGTTAATCAGTCGGGACATTCAACCGGACGCGTGCACACTGGCTTGCAATGGAAATTCCTCTCGTTGAGACATATATATATATATAGATACAAATAAATGCCATCTTCGGCAGTAGGCACGAAGGCCTCAGTCATCTGAAAACGTGGCACACATAGCTCCATGGGCTCGTTCATTACGTCTGCGTTGCGAGTCCCTCTGATTCTCTCATCAGTGATGGTGTACGTGGGCAACGTGTGGCTTCTACGATGATATATAGACCTACTAATGTAAGTCAGCCAACAGACGAGGCAATTTCCGGCTGTGCGTTTCTCTAATAGTCAACTTCCACTTATCCCATTCCCAGTTTCTCTCCCTCTCGCTATGTCTCTCTCTCTCTCTCTCTCTCTCTCTTTCTCTTTCTTTCTGCCAAGATAATTGTATATCTGCATTTATTGGATCTCGAGAACTAGAAAATCTTGCTGTATCTAAATGAAAACTAAGCCGAGCATACGAGGAAGTAAATCGGCTTAAGGCTCCGAAAACCATGTGGAAGGTGAAAATTAACGACCTCTGTTCTTGTGTCTGAATTCACCTGTTGTTGAAACGAGCATCAGTACATATGCCGGAAGAATAGACGGAGCTTTATTCCTGGACGAATGCCAACTTGACATTCTGTCCATATTAACAAGACGTAACTGCAGCTATAGATGCATGTTACGGATGATTAGAAATTCTCTTTACTTTTTTTCAAAGCTGCTTTCTAGTTCGCAGAGTTGTTCTTCTGAAAATAAGATTACATTAAGCTGTCCAACGTTCTACTCCACTCATGTTGACGTTTTTGTTTGTTTTTTAAATTTCTGGCATGATATATTCTTTCCCGTTACTATGTATTGTGGATAATGAATATTCGATGCAAGTGTACTTTACGAAGCACAGATAGCCAGGAAAATCTCTAGTCTGGAAAACCATCGTCGCCGGTATATGAGCGAGAAGGGATATACATAAATATGTAAATATAGTACTGAAAGTTTTCTAATGGGCCCCCCCTTTTTCCAGTGGACTCGTATATTTCCAAGACAATCTCTTTCTGCTCCTTTCTTTCGTTCTGGTCCTCTACGGATTTTGGTTTCAGAAACCCCACGCGGTAATCCTTCGTGCGGCATCGTCATTTTGTAAAATACATTTATATATAAATATCTCATTTCGCTGTCCTTCTCATTTCACCCGGTGCCCGCGTAAAAATGTTGAGCCAAAACTTCCTCTTCTATCTCACTCCCGGATTGCAGAGGGGTTCTTAAGCTTTGCACAACGATCCTAAATCCCGGCTCCGGGGCTCATTCCGGAAGTGGCCCACTTCCGTCGACGACTCTTTATTCCTGGATATCCTCTGCCACAACTCAACGCACTGCCACCAAGGGATGGTCGATGCGAGAGAGATACAGGAGGAAAAAGACACACTTTGATGTTTTCATTTTACGCAAAAATAATTCATCTTACAGCTTTATTGAAAATGAGAAGGAAAAAAAAAATTAATATCAATTCTGTCGATTAGGGCATTTCACATATTTTGAGAAATCGAAAGCGCATTCGTTCATGAGGGAAACAAGACTCGCTTGCATGGGTTTTAATATTCCTACAATTCCCTCGGGGATTCGAAGCACGATGTGAGAATCATCGTGGTAATAAATTTTGTCACATGAGAGTTCTAACGGGACGAGGGATGATCAGAAGAACGACGAGTATGTTATACCAGCAGTCTCAGTGACTGGCAGATAAAGAAGTTATGCGTAGCAATCTCAACTTCCTGAATATATTTTCGTTATTTTATTTGCAAACGGACGAAAAGATAGAATATAAAAAAAAGAGGAAAGTGTCGAATTATTTTGATCATGATTGTGCAAATTTAACGTAAAGTGAAAAAACCCGTGGGCAATATTTCTCCCGATTCATTTCACCTTTAAGAACCCATCGAGTTAGTAGTTTTTTTATTTCATTACTATGTCGACGCAAATATATTTCTTTATGAGCAACTTTCGCGCGACATTTGAATTTTCGATATTCGCCCTCCCTGCTCAAAGCTTATGTCGTATTTCCATCCGTCGTATGCCGAATGAACCTTGAACGTCTCGACGATCACGAACGGCACTCGCATAACTTGTCGTATTCTCGATGAATTCGTATATGACGTATACGCGAATACGATATCCTACTACGATAGATACTTTTGGCATCAGGTGGAGATAAAGAGGAATTTCATATTCTTCCATGTTTCTGTTCAGCTGCTCGAGAAGCTTTTTCGCTGTATAGACCTGTCTTCCTGGCCTCTTCGAGATTGTCCCCTCGTACTATTTTTTCCCCCATCTTTTTACTTCTCCGTCCACCCTCGCTTCTTTCCCTCTCTCTCTCTCTCACACACACACACACACACACACACACAAACACAGACACACACCCACGCACATACACTCTTGACTGCTTCAATAAACTCGAGGTCACTGCCTAGCGAGCCTGGATTCTCTGGATTATAGTCCGGAACGAGGAGCTTCGTGAATTCCCTTTTCCGTTATTTTTTTTTCCCCCTTCACTTCCTTCCTCGATCTCTCGCCTCGGGGAGGACTACGATGGAGAGAGGAACTCGAGGTCATTGCTTCTCTTACTTCTTCGTTTTCCACTTCTTCGCTGCATTTTTTTTTTTTTTTCCTCTTTTCAACTTCTTCTCGATACTCGGCGGTTCTTGATAATAGGGGCTTAAGGATGCAAATGAGATGAATCGGTGTTTGGGATCGATGGGTTATTCTCGTTCGTGGGAGTTTGAGGATCGAAGGTTTTCTTGTTTTTTCGTTGGTCGAGGGTGTCGGAAATCCCCCTATGGGAAAAAGAGTCAAGGATGTTTTTTTTTTGTTTTGGGGATCGGAGTCACGGGAGGGGGAACACGTGCATCTAGTCAATTACGATACGAAGCTAACTACGACTTGACGATTTGAATCCTTCCTTACTAATAATCATTCGATTCCATCAATTTAACGTTAATTTGCAATTTCAATGGCAATTAAAGGATAGAATTGTTGCATATATACGATACAACATTTTTTTATTATTCCTATCATGAAATTAATTATGAGATTCGAACTAACCAGACCGAGACTCATCGTTGAATCAGTGACGGAAGCAATCACGTAACTATATATATTCTGCCCATGTCATGGAGATTCGGGTACATGAAAATTCAAATCCCTAAAATCGCTGCAATTTTCTTCAGTTTCAAAGCAATCAAGACCATCCGGGATATCGTTTTACTTGAAAACATAAAATTATATCACTTATGCCGCTTCGCGATACGAGTACTCGCGGTTCGTGAAGCTACTGATTGGCAAATAAGCTAGGGCGAAACGTGACGAGAATTCGCGTACTAACTTTCACAAAGTACGGCTTTCTTCGATGTTTCTTTTACAATTATTGATTGCAAGTATTATTCAAATATGCGAAAGGTGCTTGAGACAGATTTGGGACTCCCACTCTTACCTCATTCGTCTCTTCGTCATCGTTCAATCAGCTTTAAAATACCGCTTGATTCATTGAGCTATGATATTTTTTCAATTTTTACAAATTTCAACCATCGATTTTGGTTTATTTTTGCATACAACATGTCTCATTTTCTCACTCCCCGACCATTATTAGAGATGCTCTTACGAGCTTCCCAGATGACCCAAACGGCACCCTCTAAGTCTCCTCTTGACCTTTATAATCACTTTTTTGCATTTTTCGCACGATTGAAAATTTTCCACTGACTAAAAATTGAAAAAAAAAAAAGAAAAATCTTTTTTTTTTCATCATGTAAAATTGCCCGCGGCCGCACGAGACGACCCACGTACAATAATCTGCTGGCGTATACATGAATGTAAAATGATAAATTGTTTCGACGCGCTACGACGAGGATTATACGATGATAGAACGTCGCTTCACGGTTCTCTCTCTCTTTGAAGAGCTTTGGTGGAATGAAAACGTGGGCGGGATAGCTTTATTTCGAGACAGGATAACGAATTTATCCGTTCAGGTTTCTCGGGGGGGGGGAAAATGATGCTGGTGCGGGCCGGGAACTTCGCGGCGATGCTTTCAATCGGTATTGGCACAATTAGTCACGAGTCCTTTTATAGGGCAAAGAGAAGAGCTCTTCTCGCTGAATTTCGATATCGATTGCGCGCAAAAAGGCTCAGTTTTTTTTTTTATAATAAAGACTAATACATCCGGAAGAAAGTATCGAATTTCTAAATTGCAAAAAAAAAAAAATATTTCACGATTCAGAGCCAAAAGAAAAAAAAAAGAAACATTCATCGTGAATATATCTCATTGATTTTTCGTCGTATCGAAAATTCGTATATCGATCGATTAAAGCATTAGCCCGAATTGGCACATGCGGTCTGACGGACTGAAAGAAGAAAAAAAAAAATAAATTGTGTACCAAAGAACGGAATTCTCATGACTGCGCTCTCTGCATATATATTGTACAAAAGTACAAATGCTAAAGTATAGACAACCACGCACATATAGGCGGTTGATCGCCGAGCGAGCATTGCGCATGCAAACACGCTGTAGCCTCGTGTGTGACAAGGGACACAGCCCGCAGGGGCCGTATAAACTCTCGCAGGGGACAAATTGTCTTTTTTTTTTGCGCTCTTCTATACTCGTATTCGACAATATTTCTCATTCTCGTTTCTCTCTGTGCATTCACCCGCACGCAATTTCACCTCGAAGCGTTGATTTTCTCATGGCTCGCAGTGTTTTTCGTTATTTTTTGCTGTTTTTTTCTTTTTCCAATCCAAACTCATCGAACGAATGAAACTGGGAGATAACAAAAAAAAAAAAAGCGACAGGATCGAGAGTAAGAATGCCGAAGAGGTGAAAGGGGGTACGAGGCAGCGACAATATAATCAAAGCTTAGCGATATGATATTCATTTTTCAAAGGCTTCAACCCTAACGACCTTTTGTTTTCGAGAGACATTAAGTCGCAATGACTGTAGTAATGAAATACAAGTCTCGTTCTTTGATTATCTTGATTTTTTTTCCTCGAGGCAATGTGAAAGTCACGTGATAAACGACCGAGAGCGATTCTCCGGTAAACAAAGCATCTTATTTCGTTATTATTATTATTATTATTTTTTTTTTTTTTTTCGTAACGACTAATATTGCGATGAAAAGAAAAATAGGTTTTTCATACTTCCATTCATCGTGCACGATAGCCCATAGTGCTTTTGTCCGAAATATTCAATGAGTGTCGGGAAAAATAGGCAACACGATTAGTCATCCATATATAGCGGGGTATACTTCATACTGCCGGGAAAAAAGTTAAAAGAGAGGCTGAGATTCGATCGAGGCATAAATGCATCTCGAATTGACGAATTATCCCACTACTGGTTGTATACATGCATGTATGCATATTTATAGTATAATATATATATATTTATAGAATGACAGCATATAGTGTTGGTAGAAGATCGATGGTACCGAAATAAATGCTGTGGGCCCGGCGGTGAAAAAAAAAACTTGAACCAGTCGCTAAGATTCTTGCGACTGAAGCGTCTGTCTTCACTGATCAGAAAAATTGCTAAGGTACTATTCGAAGTTTCTGCGAGCTTTGCGAGAGATGCGTAGTGAGAGTGCGAGAAAAGTGAGCGAGAGTGAGAGTGACGAGAGAGGGGGGAAAAAAAAACAGAGGAGGAAATGAACCGCTCTACAGCGATAATGAACTAAATCCCAGCCACCCTGGCTCAACTATGGCGAAGCACTTCGATTGTTCTCTCTTACTCTCTCGCTTTCTCTTAATCGTTCTCACACTTTGCTTCTGTATCTCTTCTCGCACCTGAAAGACTCACGCAAACTATACGAAACTCCTTTTCCTTCGATTCTTATTCCTTATCAACGGCAACCCAGTTCTATTCTTTCTCGGTTCACCGCGATTGAATTCACCGGATAGGCCAGAAATTTATCCTACTCCCCAGTACCCCCCCCCTCTCTCTCTCTCTTTCTCTCTCCTTTTATTTCGGCAAGAGAGAAGAATGCGAGAATGCCCTTGTCTATCTGCATCCTCGTTGCAGTTGTGAGATTATGAGTTGCGAAAAGAGATTTAGTCGCCACACTGCAATCTAATTTCGCTATCATCGAAACCTGATCCGACACTAATCGGTATTTCACCATTACACGAGTTCCGTTTGCTTACTTTCTTGAGCTTTAAGCCGTCAGAAAACACGCGGTACAATCAACGGAGTATTTTATTTTTATCAAAAAGTTTTGAGGTGGGGTGGTTTATAAATAAATAAATTGGAACAGTGAGAGAATTATGATCGAGTTCGTCAATATCGTGTTCAAATTCCACAAAACAAAACAAAAAAACCTTTGTTCATTCATACTGCTAGCTGTTGATTCACCGATCACACACTCCATATCGTGTTCCTCTCAAACTATTTACGAGTCAACGTCAACGAAATTGTAACAATTAATCGCAATTTGTATGCGAGTGAGCAGCCCCAAAGTGAAATCGTATATCTTCGTCGGGTTAAGTCCTACGTATACCCAAGCAGGGTAGGATTTATTCCAACAATATGTACTAGCAGAGGATATGCACTCGCGAATAAGGCCTCTTTCCGGAAGTCATGCTGGGTTCGAGCATAAGGGGGTGCGTGTACCGGAATGCTCGATTCCGAGTGTTATCGCTACCTTTGGTCCCGGCATAACGTGTACACACGAACTAGGTTTAAACGGAACACAGCGTATATATACACTCGGACATAGCTCCATCGATCACGGAATAGACTGCGAGCGTGCGAGGCGAGAGGGGCCTGTGGGACAGCGATAAGACACGCGCGTTTCATCGAAACTTGGCGTTTCTGTCGTGAATATGCGAATCGCAACCGGAAGTCAAAGAACGAGCTTGCTCTGCTCCCTCTGCGAGAGTTCACACATGAAGTCTCGCTTAATTAGCATAACTGGGACGCCATTAGCCAACAGTCCCGAGGCGTTTTCAGGCTCATGATGAGCGCTATAATAGACGGGGTATGCGGGTCTATAAACGGTAAACATCGTTTGAATTTTAATTATTGTTTTACCGACGTTTTTTTTTTTTTTTTTCGGCGCAGTCTTGAATAATTTCGATAAATTGAGAAATAGCTTTTCAGGAAATTTAATTATACTGTCTTTCGCATCAGCCGAGTTTTTTTGTATGAAAATCTTAATTCATGATAGGGAAGCCAATAATGTTGCTCTTACAAAATCATCAACAGCTGTCCGGAATAAAGTCTTGATGATGTCATTTTTCGATCAGCTGAATTTTCTATGCAGATGATCTGGTTGAAGTAATTCCTGAACCTTCTTTGCATTGTAGAAAGTAGGAAAACGATTATTTCAGTGACAACGAAATTGTTGACAGTTAACTGGGAAAGCAATCGCTTAGTTAAAGCTATCGATGATATCGTCGTTGCAACTCTGGTCAGTGCCATGTGATTCTCATCAAACTGAGTCTCACTCGAGAGACTATTGAAGATTTTTTTCGAAATTATTTTGGTTTTATCGACATCATAATTGTTATTCAATTTAGAACGACGATAATAATTGTGAAAAATATAAACTTCCATATATGCTAATTATAACGTATATATAGAAGCGGATATGGACAATCGATCGGTATGTATTTCCGCAATGCCAGAAGTACGGTGACACGCTTGTTAGTTGCACGATCTCCATGGCAGGAGAGACTTCTATTCCCTTTTACCCAAGTTTCATAATATGGTCTTGTTCTATCGCTCTTGCTTCTCGATATTCTCTCTCCCTTTCTCACAAGCCTGAGTGCAACCCTCGTGCTCGTTGGGTAATCCGCTTTGTGGACCATATACGTCTCGGGGCTTTGTGAAACACGGTTTTGCCACGCTCTCCAGACAGGGCACATATATAAAACAGCACCGATTGCCCTCTGTTGCCGAGGAAATGAACTGCCCGCACGGGGAAAAGCTGCGCCAGGGGCGTGGCGATTGTTAATTAATGTCAACACATTTTCATTCGCGGCTTGATGCGTTAATAAGATACTAACATGTGACAGTATTCCGGTGTTGTGAATCCGTACTACATATTGAGGTATCAATGTGAATGAGGGGCGGTCGATGTATCCAGGCATCGTCCGCAGGGTTGTTATAATTCCGTTGGATATAATTCTCGAGCGTACACAATAGATATATGTATCTATATGGTATTTATTACTCGTGGTTTGTGTTCGGGAATTAATAAAAATTATAAATAAGAGGATCAATTGGAAAAGTGGATGAAAGGATAATGGATTTTCTGCCGCTGGTTACATTTCATTGAAAGCACGAGATTTGTTTGCGAGGACGATTGCTTTTTATTGATACATATAGACGAGGAAAAAGGCACCTCGCGTGTCAAAATCAAATAAGCCAGTTGATTGCAATCACAATGCATTCGGTGGAACTGAACAATATATGAACAAATGAAGCATATGTGCCACAATATGTATTCCTTATATTATACATTTTTTTCAAAGTATACTCTACTTTCATTCGAGCTCTTGAGCAATTTTCATTTTTATTTTTTTCTGCTTTTTTCTTTAATAATAGAGAACGTAATCAGAGAGATGCAAGCACGAGATCGATTTAATTTTCATCCGTGAAGAATACTCCATTGTCCAAAGGAAAGAATGGCGAGTGTGAACGCGGAGATTAAATTGAAATAAGCCTCTTTTGTTTCACAGAATATTCCATTTGAATATTTGTATAATATTAATGACAGGCTATATATTTCCACCCGTTACATATTTAATTTTACGTATCCTTTGATGTTGACCGCGCTCAGACTGGGAAACACCTTTTGCCGTTTGATATTCCGAAAAGCGGATATAATGGACGAACAAGAAGCGTTAAATTAGTTGCATAAAAAAAAAAAAGTAAGCTCAACGGACGGAGCGAGACGAAGATATTCGGTGATTTTAAGTGAATCGATATTCGACTCCGACTGGGAATCCCTAAAATAGTAGCCAAGTGGATAGAGAGAAGAGAGAAGGGGATAGATGGATAGAGAAAGAGAGAGAGAGAAAGAGAGAGAGAGAGAGAGAGAGAGGAAAAGCGAGATGATTGTATGTTCCGACAGAAGGCATGAGGCCGTGCTCGATTTCGTACAACATCATCGGATACCCCGGAATATCCGTGGACGTTTGGGGCGCTTATCCTTTTAGCCGATGAGTGCCAGACGAGAGGTAAAGAGAGAGAGAGGGAGAGAGAATTTGATAAAGAGAGAACTCACGACAACGAAGAGAACTCTGTTGAACCGTAGTGAACTGTCATTGCTATATCCTCATCACCGAAGTGTTGTATTTCCAATATTTATATATGATTCTTGCCTTCTCACATAGCTGTCACTTTGGAAGGGCATGTACCACTCGGTTATGTACGTACTGCTACGTGTATATACCATATACACGCATAGTGCTTCGTTCGAGGTCTTCAATTTAGTCGTGTCATCAATCCATATCCCACTCGATTGGTCAAATCTCGAAATCTCACGATCATCCTAAGATTGTACTAAACCGAAAAATATGTTTCGTAGCGGTAACATCAGCTATTATGATAAATTTATGTGGGGTGCGAAGTCCCCCAGAAAGAACTATAAGTACGGATCGTGGAGGAATTGGGTCATAGATTGCGTGTACCGAGGAAAAAAAACCCTCAGTCTTTTAACTGCAGCTTCGAATTGTGCAAAAATAATTATGGTAAAGACATTGAGCAGACTGTAATCTGTGGTAGAATAATGATCAGCATTGTTCGGACGAGTACTTCAATCGTCATAAAAATTATCCAATTCTGACATTGGAATTTCCGTGTTTTGCAGCTCAAAGAAGCTAATTTTTTTGTTCCAAGATAAAGGCACGGATGAAAATTGAATCTTAAAAGACGAAAATGATTGCAAAATGCATTTTCGACAATCCCTGATAATATATCGATGACGAATGTACCCCCCGATCGAGGCTTCACTGTCCTAAAATGTCAGGCTAGCATTACACCGAAGGAATTGTATAGTATCCCCGTGGGCTTCATTCCCCTTCGAGCCATCAGGTTTGCAATATGCAGAGATCCGGTAGCGTGTATGGTGTTACGAGAGAGGATCGTGTATGAAACAACGCTCTTGGGTGATCATAAAACCCACCATCAACCGCTATAGCCTTGTATTATTGACGCTGCACGCGACACACACGTTCATATACATAAATATTTATGACTCCTAAGGTTTTGGTGACGCAAAAATATATGGTAAACAGCAAACATGAATTTCACGGTAGCACAATAATAGCGCAATAAACTTTTTTGCATTACGATATTATCGGGATTCAGGAAACTCGTGAAAGCTCTCGAGCTGAATGCGCGTTTGTAATTCGATAGTTTTGTCGCGAGACTCGCTTTGATCGCATCGCATATCCGTTGTACAGAGAATCTCGCAATGGTGCCACTGTTCGAGCTCAATGTTCCATGCGCAATGTGCACGAATGTAAATCGACCGAGTTTTCGAGGAGATTGACCGAACATTTTTTTTTTTATCTTTCATCTCCTCTGTCTGGCACGAATGGAGAAACAAACAAAAAAAAAGTGAATGCAACCAGGAATAAGGATACCTTTGATCTCTCCTCCCCCCCCCCCCTCCGAGTACCAAAGTGAGTTGGATAAAAGGATCTTTATGACATCCGTTCCGCGGTAACAGAGACGAAAGCTTGCAAGGAAAAATAAAAGTTGGGGGACGAAAAAAAAAAAAAAAAACGTACAAAGAGAAAAGTAGAGGTATGAAGGAATTGGTGGATTTTTTCCCCAGTTCGACAATCGTCTGCTCTTCGAGGATCTCGATAAAGCTGTCTCTCAGCATTGCGGAAGTTTGAAAGAAACTTGAGGTGGAAAAAAAAAACAAACCACCGATACAGCATCAAAGGAATAATGTTGCTCCTGAACGCTCGATCGGAATGAAAATGGTAGTGATTTTTTTTTTCACTCCTTCCAGCTTCTCCAGGCACTTTCGTGGGTTACGCATTTTTTCGGGTTTTTGAAGTGAATACTTCTTATGCGACTACATTAGGCCCCGCCCCCAGCCGCGTTGTTCCTCCGGACAAGAGAATGAAGGAATAGAAGAAGAGAGAGAAAGAGAGAGAATGATGCGTGAGCGAGCGAGAGAGCGTTATGCCATCCATAGCATGCCCGCGTGTACGTGTTTTATATGTATTAGGACAGCAGCGCGCATTCGCGTCGTTCTATCCGTTGTGTGTGAGTCCACATCTATGCGTGAGTTCACACCGTCTTCGCTTCGTGCCGAGTTAAGCTTCTGTTTTGTGTTTTGTTTGTATATATTACATATTATACATACTCGGATCATAACTATGAGAAAATTACTGACGGTACAAAATGTTGGAAGAAATATTAAGGTTGATTGATAGGTAGAATGTGGAGGTATTTTCAGATATTAAAAAATGTGCTTTAATTTTAAAAAAATGAAATACGCTCTCCGAAGTTTCCTCCGTTCGATCTTTAATAGCAATTTATATTTCGCTCAATACATCGCTTCAAGATATTATGAGGTTTAATCGCTAAAGCGTTATTGCCCTTAGCAATAGGCGGTTCTCAAGTTTTAGCCGATATGCTAGCAGACTTTGTGCATTACCGTAATGAATCGGTAATTCTCGCAGGTGATTTTAATGTCAATTTTTCATTGCCACAGGCCGAATCACTGCATCAATTTTTAGAAAAAAACATTTCTCGTTAAAAATGATCAACGGCAGGAGTGATCCGACCACTAAAGGCCGTTCAACGATAGATGCTGTATTTGCAAAAAATATCGACAAACTAGATCTGAAGCATTTTATGTCATATTTGAGTTATCATAATCCAATTTTTGGTATTGTAGAATTAGACGATTCTATAAATAATAGACACGAGAGCAATGAAAATAAGAGAATAAGAGAACAGAATTACTTTATCCCAATTTTTTACTTACAGATACATATACTTATACAAATAAAATTGATTTCATATCTATAACTAATTCCTACTTCTTTGCTCACCCTATCAATTCTTTCTGCCCCCCACCCCCCTCTATACAAATAAAATTTTTAACGCCAACGTCAACACGAGGTACGAAGACACAGTAAATTCAGCTGTAAACTCATACATACAACGGATAGAACAGTGTGAAATAAGGACAATCCTGTCATTTCGTGTTTTCATGCATGTCAATCTATCCTCCTTCCCTCTCACTATTCTTTCATCTGATGGGAATAACACCCTGCTAACACAGAACGTTATAAAAACGTTGTTAAGACGTTTACAAAAACACGCAAAAACGTCTCTTTTGAATGGTCGAAAAAACGTCTTGAAAGCGTCGTTTAAACGTTATTTTGGCCGCAATTTTTTTCTCAAAAAAGTTTACAGAAGCTGACAGAAATGTGGTAAACGCGCGGTAAACTTTTTAGGGAAAAAATTGCGGCAAAAAAAAACGTTTAAAAGACGTTTTGAAGACGTTTTTAAGACGTTTGCGGCAAAATAACGTTTAAAAGACGTTCTTAAGACGTTTTTTCGACCATTCAAAAGAGACGTTTTTGCGTGTTTTTGTAAACGTACTTAACAACGTTTTTATAACTTTCTGTGTTAGCAGGGCAATAAGCGAGTTCCGTCGATCACATACGAGTATTCACTTCTGACGCGCGTACCGTGTGTACACGCACCCGTTTTTTTACTGCTGTTATTTTCTTCGCCCCCCCCCCCTTCCCCCGAAATGTAGGTTTTTTTTTTCGATGAATGAGGCCAAGAATTCACCGCGGCAATGCAGTGTGTACGGAGATGAGAATTATCGCGGGGAGTATTTTTTTTTTTTTGTTGTTGTTTGTTAAGGGCAACCTGCCGATGTCAGGTTAGCCGTAGTATACTTCTTGAATCGCCTGGTAAACAATGGAGTTCCGGCAGTGAAGAAAGGAGAAGGTTGGTCCGTAGGTACTTTTTTTCTCTTTTTTTTTTTTTTTTCGTCACCGGTTACCCCGCTAGTTCCACAAGAGTAGAGGTACGAGAGCTACTTTTTCAAGAGCCATAGAAGTCTCGGTGAGGACCGCAAGAGCAAAAGAGAGAGAGAGAGAGAGAGAGAGAGAGAGAGAGAGGGAGAGAGAAAAAAAGCTCGATTGAAAGTTTCGTGAGCCTTTTTCGAAATTTTTCCCACCGTGGCCTATTCGCTTGGACTGCGAGAGTCAACGGAAAAAAATTGTGTGGTACTGAATAAAAATTAAAAAAAAAACATTAGGCGACGCGAAGTTTACGAAAGTTTTCGGTTTTATTCTTACCGGCTTTCCTTGCAGCACGTAAAGAGCGTTAAAAATAAAACGCACGAATGAGTACGACGGTTCTGACCTCAATTTTGAGATACTTTAAATGCGGAGTTTATGATATTAAAGAAAAAAAGTTAATTATTCAAGTATCTACAATCGAAATTAAATCCCAGTTAATTATTTTGCGTCCATAGAGACCTAGGGAATATAGAAAAGAAATTTACCGTAATCGATGCACATGAATTTTTCATGAATTGTTGTTTCAAAAAGATATCACCGAAAGAGAAAATAAACATTACAAAATGAAATGTCATTGGATATTGGACGAGCTTTTTGTGTTCATTAATAAAAAGCCTCACATACGAAATACTTGGTGAGATACATTTGGATAATCATTGCCTAACACACACAGTACGACTCTATGGGAGCATCGTTAATTTCAAGAGTATTGATTTTTACAACCACATAGCAATACAATTGGGAGTTCTAAAATAACATTTCTTCCTCTTTTCTCTTCCGATCAATCCAGGAGAAAATCGATCCTCGCAATACATTGTAAATAATTATATATAGGGCACCTGTGCTTACCGATGTACTAGCTCAAAGTCCCAAGCGCTGTATTATTAACTTTGCCAGGGCTGAGCGATAGAAAATACGATCGTCGCCAGGATCGATTTTCACTTCTCACTTCAATCGGAATGCTCGTGCGTTTGATTGAACATTCGTTATCTATATATTCCACTGTCTATTTCCTCTCTCACTCACTCTCTCTCTATCTTTGCTTGATTCTTGTAAGCGTGGATTATCGCACGGGAAGCCTAGCAAGCACAATCCGCGTTTCATCGAAGCGTCAACCTGGGGCCACGTTGATTGGGATTCGTACCGGATCACTATACTTGACTCTGGAGAATGTAGGGGGGAGGGGGGGGGGCTACATACACATAGAGGAAACTGCATTACTCGATAGCTATATATCCACATGTTCACAGGCATATATATAAGTAAATTCATAGAAGGGAGATGACATATACGCGTGCATAGATCGCGATATACGTCGACATAACGGAGATTTCCCAATAGGGCATCTCGGTGATGCCGAACGATCCTCAACGTCCCGACACGAACGACAGATAATATTTACAATATCATCGTACACATTCCATATATATATATATATATATATATATATGTATATATATATATACGAAAACAACCCTTTTTCCTCGTAAAACCGCCACTGTTGCTCGGAGCAACCGAAGCACACGTGAATTTTTACATTTCTGTCCCTTTGCACGCATGTTCAACGAAATTATAACGTTGCTTGAAATTGCCTGAGAGGCTCCTTTGTGTATAAGAATGTCATCAACGATACGTGGCTTCGTGGCTTTGAGAAGATTTTGCCGTACACACAAGCGAGCTAGCGAGCAAATATGAAATTTCCCTGCAGACGTGGGACATATGTTTAGATGAGATCTTTCACAAGACTCGCGAGAAAACACCATCGGTAATTATTATAATGGGTCCGTGCACGAAACCTTTGTTAATGCACCGAGGTAAATTCTGATATCTATGATCGTTAAAATAGAACAGAGAGGGCCGTTAAAATAATAATGCATGATGCGCGATGCAAATGGAGTGCTAAATACACTTTCCATTGGCAAGAGAGAATATTAATTACAAAATCGATAACGCATTATATGAATTAACGTATTATTATTTTTATTCTTTATGACTTTGACGCTGTGGGGGGGGGGGGGGGGGGAATAAACGAGAGAAGGGATTCGTGTGGGAAGGGTGGAATACGTTATAGGGATGGCAATCATCATACGCTACAGGAGAGGGTGGCCTGAATAGTCGCGTGCTCTCGTGTCGCTCCTTGTACTGAATAAATGCGGTACAGTAGGAAATTCCATAAGTCACTTCCGTTCAAACTACTCTAGCATCTTCAAAAATTGACCACGAACAAGAAAGCTACTTACGGAAATTTTTTTCCATTCGGATGATTTTTTTTTTTTTAATTCTTAACGAATTTTCATAATTAGATACTCAATCAGGGATTTTTGATTAATTACGTAGATGATATGGTTTTTTTTTTTCACGGGTTTCTTCATAGCTTTTTTGTCAATGGGATGATTAATTTCTGTGAGATTGGACTGTATTACCTGGGAATATGGACCCACTCCGAGTGAAGTGGGACACTCTGAGTGTCCTGCACTACTGCCCGTAGCTTATTATGGTGGAGCTAATTCGCTCCGGTTCCGGCCGTCCTTGATTCAAGCATATACATATATATTGATTTATATATATGTATATATATGATTATATATATGGTACACTGTGCTTGGTGCTTGCTGGAGCAGCACGACAACGACAACGAGTCATGTGACCGAGTACCTAATTATGCATGTCGAGGAAATGTAGAGAGAGAGAGAGAAGTCGTTTCCCCAGTTTCGCGAGTATTCATTGATTTATGGCCACATTGCCGCCGTAACTACTGCCAGCTCTCGGTATCAACACAACCCCTCAGCACGGGTTTCAGTCCATGGTTTACATCGCGTTACGAAAGTATAAATTCACACGTGCATTGACATCTCATGTAAATTTCAAAGCTATTTCTTACTTTCCCAATAAACAAACACAAGAATTTTAAGGATTTTTTTTTCATTTGTACAGACGCGGAGAGAAACATTAATTTTAATAACTTAACTTTTTAATTATTTTTCGCTCAAACAAACAAGCTTCGAATTGAAATAAAAGTTATTCCATTCGAATAAAATTTTCCAGAACAATGAAAATTGTTCTTTTATTAAAAAAAAAAAAAAGTACATTATTTATACGCGTACGATCAATGGAAAGCGGAGATAGCAGTCCTTGACGACAACGATGGTGTTATTAACCAGAAAGTAAAAGGGCCATCGAGTTTTGATCCGCAATAACGATACGAGATAATCGTTGGGAGGGCTCACTCGACTCTAATCAACGTTACACTACCTATCTAGTCGTTAGCCATTGAAAAAAAAAGAACATGGAAATTCGTACTGTCGGAATTATTACACGTTTCCCAATAGACTTTCGCAGAAAGCTATTTTTTCCGAGCATTCGCGTAGTGGCTCACAGGCTAGGACGGTTTGACCTTAGGTTGTGATACTGGGTCACCATGACCCGGACTAATGACCTGTATACGTACGATATATACTTGAAAACAGAACTTATACAGCACCATGTATAATCAATGTCAATGTGCAGAATACGTAGCTTTTTCGAAAGGTTCTTTTATGGGACTAATTTTTTTTTATTAAAATAACATGTCTCGAGAGTACGATCCTAAATATATAGCTTGAAGTATTAAAAATGAAAAAGTTACGATTTCTCAAGGATTTTTCAAAAATTCATGGACTCTTAGTTTTTGAGCTCCAGCTCATCGAAAATCGCGCTTGGTTACTCAGTACGACAATCTCGTTCGAGAAAAAAGGTTTCACGATCTGAAGATAAAAGAAACATGTTCATCAGCACATGTATAGTTGTCGAGGAAAACACGAGGGATGTCGAGGAAATATGAGATGCTTCGAGCTTACATGAAAACTCATAGGTCATGCGTTGGTATACATGTTCGTCAAAACCACCGGAGAGCTTCTGTCACATTTGGCTCTATATATAATATATATATATATATGTATTGAGACCACGTAGGTGTCCTCAGGGACTAGTTCGATAAATCGAGAGGATCACTCCACATCTCGAGCCTATTTTTCTTTCCTAAAGGAAGACATTCTCTTCTTTCCCCATACTTGATATGCTTGGGAGTACACCCAACTGCCCCATCTCATCAAGAATCTCTGGGCAATCTCGCCCAAATGCGTATACTTTCATTTCCCAGGGTGTAAACTATTTTCCTCACTTTATTCCGGGGCACACACGCTGAGCTTGTGCCATGTTATCACCGTCTCCGTGTACACTGCTCGTGTAGGGTTGTATGCAGAGGGCCAGCGAAGAAGGACAACAATAAAAGATAGATCGTGGTAGGCGGTAAGAGATACAGAGTATTTTTATGCTTATACATATATATATATATATATATATATATATATATATATATATATTCATAGACGATTCTTTGCACACTTTTGTAACTCCGGAAACCGTCAAGCAGAGAAAATAGTATGGACGCCCCCTTTTCGTTCCAATGACACACAATATACGTCCCTCTGGATACGACCTCAACGAAATTCATCCCCCTGACTATTATATCCATGAACCGTGCTGTCCGTCCTGTACACAACAGATACACGTACAGTGGCAGAGGGGCAAAAAGGAGAAGAAAAAATAATGTCGACTATCCCGAGGCTATGCACGAAACTACTCTACCGTGCAAAGATCTCACACTGCGAGAATCCACACGGCGGTTCTCCATTCGCTCTGGGTATTATAGTCGAGTAACCTATCCTCGCTACTCAACCACTCACTGGGGGGGGTTTTTTTTTTCGCTTCTATCTCGAGTTACCCCCCATCCACCATGCACGTCGCTTTTTCTCGCTATTCCATTCTCCCGAACATTCACGTACGTCCATAGCGTATTTTTTTTTTTCCGAGCAGTTTTTCCTTGGCTCTTTAGCGAACAGAAAGAAACCGACAACCGCCCTGCCCCCCTCCCATCCCTTGAAACAATGAGCACACCTCACTACGAGCTACACGAAAGGGGAATCCTTCTGTCCGAGAGTAAACTCGGTATACAGGTCCCTTCTCTTGTGTTCTCCTTAGACGAAAAAAAAAAAAAAAACCCATTGCGAGAACGAAAAAGAATTTGAAAAAAAATCAACGAGAGGACCCGCAGAGAGAAGAGCCTCTCCGTAGTTACATCAGTAGTGACCTACTTCGAGTCTCAACTTTCTTAGCCTCGGACTGGACCATTTTTTCGTCTTCTCCCAGTATTTCGCCGTCATTGTTAAGTCAGGTCGGATGAATGCGAGAGAATTTCCCGAGAGCCAATTAAGGGCTTGAATACACCTACGGTCGTATTTCAGAATTTTCTTTTGTACAGAATTTTTTAATCTTATCGAATGATTGTGGTAAATATTTTTTTTTTTTAGTGTCTATGACGATTATTCAATAAAACAATATACACGAGTAAGATTCTGAATATAATTCTCAATATTTGAATAGCCCAAAATGAACGAAATGTGAAAGTGATTTGGTTCACATCTTCCCGCGTAAGATCCAGAAAAAGTTTCATTGGTGTTTTTGTTTTGCTTTGGAAAATCGTAAAGTGGGTTATGATAAATGTTGTAGGTCGAAGCTTTCGCTCATTTTGTAAATTTTTAGCACAAAAACAAGGGCTATTTTGGACGGAATGAAAAAAAAATCGCTGTTTTTACCAATGAACCTTCTCAAATAACTACCAATTTATCTTTCAAATATCTACGTTATAATTTTTTTTTAATTTGCTTTTTTTTTTAATTTTTATTCGCGAGATCCGTTATAAGAAACACCAGCTGCTGTCCTTTCCACTCTGCTGCGTATACATGGTCTCCGATCTCTTTTCATTCGATTCGCGAAGAGACAGGAATCTTTTTTATTCATTTCTACAAAAGTTTCGGAAAGTTGTTCTTTCAAATTAGAGGCAAATCTTAAAAACCGAATGTCACAGTCGTTATCTCAATTATCGTGAAGCCAGTGGTTGAGAGCTCGCCTGCACATACAATTTACTCTTTTTTGATTTAAAGAGTAAATTTACTCTTTTACGGTCTCTTTACTCTTCTCTTCCATACGATCTTTTGGTCGTGTTCAAGCAAATTTATATACAAGCTAGAAAAGCTCTCGATGGTTCATTTTTGTCATGAATTTCTCTTCTCTTTATCTGTTTCATCGTTCGCAATTGCTCCTCTCAATTTTTCACGTGCCTCGTACACATACATGTGTCTCTAATTCTGCGTATTATCTTTTGGAGCTTCTTCGAAGTGCCCATTCGACTTTTGTTTTTTTTCTCCTGTCACTGTTTCTCGTTTTTGTTTATTCTTCTTTCTCGTTAACTCGAGAAAATTTGGAGAAGAATTAATTGCAGATTCCTCGTTGTACTGGATCCTTGTTTACGTTCTCTCTCTCTCTCTCTCTCTCTCTCTCTCTCTCTCTCTCTCTCTCTCTCTCTCTCTCTCTCTCTCTCTCTTATAAACTCCTCTCGTATCGAAGTTACAGAGGAAGAAAAAGTGACGAGAGATATTTTTCCCCGAGTGCAATTCTGCTGATTATCGATAGAAATTGTTTTTTGCCCATTCATTTCGTTAATTTTTTCATAGATATTAGATATACCCTACGAAAATTAGTGATACGAGTCAAATAATAAAACGAGTACGTGCAACGATTTTGTATTTTAGCAAAAAAAAAAAAAAAAAATCATTCGAACTCCGTCCTCTCTAGCTTCACGAGTTTTCTCGACAAACTTCGTTACTTTTGATCGTACTTTTCCCCAAAACTCTAGTCCGGCACCCTCTAAATGCGAAGCCAAAGTGAGGAAAGGTCACCGATGGTATTAACGCTGCAGGTGTGGGGCTTCGACCCTGCCCCAAATAATTTTCCAAGTTCTGACAGACTTCGCGGTGTTTATCGTAAAAATTTCACTTTTCCACGTGACATCGTACATTCTTGCCCTCGATAAACCTTCTCGTAACTACATTTCACACTCATATCGTTCCAACTTTATGTGTGGATTGTGAACAATAAACTTTTATCTGGCACTTCGAATATTCGAGGGATCACCCGGCGTTGAAGTTTTTATAATAGCTACTTTTTCAGTCTCAAGCTTTTTCAAATAAAAGAAAAACTCACTCGAAACTGTGACATTTCAAGTACACTCATTTCGTTTTTGTGTATTTATTTTTTTTTTTTGTATTCATACTTTGGACGACTCGCAGCAGCAAAGTTTGAACAGTTTTCTCATTCTTTTGATGGAGCATTTCATTATTTTCCCGAGGAAATTATTTCATGCTACAAGTGTACGTGCAATTTTCTCATATTGTTGGTCTCATTGTTGAACAATCGATAGTCACACCACAGTTTGGTCCCACCAACGTCACGAGTTTCGCGAACAAACTCCAAGATAATTTGTCTCTGGCCTTTCCGTGCTTATAGTCCTAACCTCACGATCAAGCTTTTCCGCGGCGATTGGAACGATTGAGTTTTCACCGTGCCATTGTTTCGTCGAGGTCGGTGCTTCGCTCAGCGTTCCCACTGCGGTCTCGTTCTAGTGTATTAAAGTTGGCTCGAAATCACGTGCTCAGACACAACGACGAACAAAGTTTCTCGATATATCGAATGCTGAAGATATAAGCCTAATACTTTAAATCTATCACTGCTTTGTCGAGTGAATACACCGGAAATTACCTCTTTGTGATAATTTCGGTAATACGAATTTTATTTCAATCTCAAAAATCAAGGTTTCGTGCATTGAGAAAAAAAAAAAAAATTCAATGTTATCAAATAATTTACTGGGATCGACAAAATAAATGTTGAGTTATTATCACGAAATTTTAGACAAGCTAATTGAAGATTCGTCAATGAAAATCTAATTGGCTTTACTTGGCAGTGTTAAATTTCAGTTGGATCAATGAAAGTTTGGTGATAATAATTGAACGTTTATTTCATTATATATCAACGACAAGGGTATATTCAATTAATGCATTGAACTAACTTTTGTGTCAGTTCTATTAAAAATAATATAAATTTAATGAAAATATAAATTTATCCTCAGAGGAACGTTCTTATATTATAAGAGGAAAAAAAAAAATAGTTATTCATCGTTCTTTTTTTTCTTCTTCATTTGCGTCGACGCTGTCGATGAAGCAAGTCATTGGGTCAAGATTTTAACGTTTTTCGGAGGTGGACAGCTTTTTCTTCTGCTGAGGTAGACATTATTTTTGAACCGTAAAGTCTCCGTGAAAATCTTCGCGAGAGTTTTGCGTTTTTTTTTCGCCCCCATTGTCGACGCCTGTGTACGTAAACAGTTTCACGAATTATCCGAAAATCCTGTCGTATATTCGAGGTCGGTATGGCGCAAAGATTGTGGCGCAGAGGTCGGAGTAAAAGCAGCTCGTGAAAACATTAAAATTTCATCTGGCTAGAGAGCTTCCTAGCTCTGGCAACTCAGCTCCCAAGCCATAATCGACAATCGCGGTAGATGCAGAAATTTGCAGCTCCGCACCATCGCGACTGCTCTCACCGACGCTGGCAAAGTTCAGAGATGAAAGCTTTCTCATGCGAGCACCACGAAGCGCGAAAGTTTTCGCATAAAATACCGTCTATATGTACGACGAAAAAAAAGGAAAAACCAGATATACGACCAGGGCGCGAATAAGGCAACAAAGAAGGATCCCAATGGGATTTCGAGATCGGATTTTCGGACGGGAGGATTTTCGCGAAACCCGAGGATGAGGGACTTGGAAAAAAATTTCAACGAGTTTCGTGGCGACGAATTCGACTCATGACGTATGTACTATACATATTGCAGTAATCCTGTATGCAACACTTTCAGCAAAATTCATTTCATCAGATCAAGATGCATTTGAATTCACAAAAAGAACACAGGGGAGGATAAAAGAAAAATTTATATTTCTAGAACACCAGAAAATTTCATGACAAATTCGCTCTCAGGAGATTATGATGAATTTATCGATTCTACAAACACCATGTTTGTAAAGTACATTGAACACTAAATTTTTTTATAGCTTGAAACTAGAAAGTAATGCACGTTTTTATTTTATTAATTTATAACAAAAATTTGCGTTAGAATGACTGAAAATCGTTATAGAATAAGCAAGTTTTATTTTGAAAAAAAAAAAAAAAAAAAAAAAAAAAACATCAACTGCTTATTGCATTGAAGAATAAACGAATAAAAAATTTTCTGGATTCTTCTCGACATTTCTGACAGCAAAGTACTAATCGAAGTTGAAGAAAGCACAGAAATCAAAGCAAAAAAAAAAATCGAAACATTTTCGATTGTGAATGTTAAGGCACATACTGACGATTATTAATTGCAATCAATGTCAATGAAATTGGCTGAAAACGTCTGACGGAAGTAGAGACTAATCACGAGAGTGAAAAATTTATCGAGTTTCGTGAAATAAATATCAAATATATGGAAGAATGAAACAACAAGATATAGTAATTTGAGAATAAGAATAAATTCACGTGTTGGCATTTCTGATGTCTTTATCCCCTTGCACGATAAAACCAGAAACAGAAGCAGGAACATCGCAATTCTGTCATAAAATGTCCATGCCGCAGCGTTCACTTCTATTTCACTCCCGACACACTGGCGCCCAAAATAGTTAAGGCTTCCACGCACTGGGGTCGTACAGGAAGAAAGTGACAACTCGCTTATCGGTATGAACCGTGGAAAAAGGAATGCATATACGTATGGAGCATACACATAGAGTCATATATTGAGATTACGAAAGAACGAAGAAAATGAAAAGTCTCTCGCAGTAGTAAAGGAAGAGATGATCAGACGAAAAATTCCGGACTGTAGGTATTTCGTAGAAAATTTTATGTAATAGAAGCATCGTCGTGACTCGATAAAAGTGTTCATAACATAAACGGGATGAAAATTGTTCAAGGCTCGCCCCTGTGTAGCAAGAAAATAATTTCGTCAGACGTAGGAATATCCAAGTATGGCAACGAACAATTCTCGGCAGCATGATTCTCATTCCACGCAAAATAACTCGCAGGAGAATTAAGCGAAAATGTTAGAGAATGCTCGCAGTAGTCACAGAAGAATTTGGTCAGACGTGACTGTTGTACGTAATAATACGTGACATGAAAGTTATAATTTTAATGAAAAAAATTAACGTGCTTGAAAAGAATTGAAAGAAAAATCATTGAACATGAGTCAAGTAGTATGATTGGAGTTTGGTCGGACACGAAAGAGCAAACTATTCTACATAAAAAATTTCTAATAGCGTGCTTCTCGTTTCGAGCAATTAGCTTGCAGATAAGTAAAAATCAATGTAGTAAAATAAAATGAGAGTAGCAGTGATAAGAGGAAGTGCCCGGGCGCATAATAGGCAATTATCAACCAGAATAATTTGTAATAATAGATGTCTCACCGGAGGGAAAAATCCTCACGAACATTTAAAGTTAAAAGGGTGGAAATTCCGCGCAGTAGTTCAATCAGAGTTCGGTCAGATTGAGAAAAAAATCAATCTTGTTAGTGCATTCTGAGTCGACCAAGAATCTTCTAAAAAGTATAAAACGATAAGAATGAAAAAAAAAAAATTCTTGCAGTAGAGTAAGAGCAGTTTGGTCAGACGAAGAAACAATTCCCAGTTTCTCATGTTGAAAAAAACCCTTCAAGAGAATGAAATGAACGCAAACTTTGAATTGAGCAATGCTCGAAGTGGTGAATGCAGAATCTGGTCAGGCCGAGGGACCATGGTAACAACTGACTTTTCGTTGTGGGGCGATTCGTCGAAGTCAAAATCTCGAAGAATTCGTGAAATCCTTTCACGCGCGAAAAAACCGGATAAGGGAGAGACACGAGAAGGGAATTGAGAGGGAACGTCGAGGGAGGCAATTACGAGAAATCGATTTGTCGCGATAGCCAGCGAGGTCGAAGGAGGCCACGGGAACCAATGACGAGAGAGAAGAAGAACCTATCTCTGGTAGAGTAAGCAAGAAAGGCCAAAAGAGTTCCTGCTAATATTAAAAGGAAGATAGAATAAAAAAAATAGAGAGCGGTAGGGAGAGAGAGAGAGAGAGAGAGAGAGAGAGAGAGAGAGAGAGAGAGAGAGAGAGAGAGAGAGAGAGAGAACAAGATAAAATCGAGCAGTGACTCTGACGAGAGCGTGGTATAGTAATAATAGCAAATTGGTTATCGACAGTGCGCGGCTGGAAAAAAAAGGGTCACGATAGTGAAAAAGGAGGTCACAAACCATCTCTTCTCACGGTGGAAAGCGCATCACAGATTTTTCTCTCGCATCGGAAAAATTCAAACCGTTTGCAATATTCTCTCATCGTGCCTTCGCTAAACTCCTCGCCATATCTCGATAGTTTTTCATTCTCGGAGAAATCCGAATTCACGATATAATAATGTCCGTATCCGGTTTGTAAATCAATGGAATTCGATTTGGCAATGGTAAGAATTGTCCTGAAATCATTCTCGCAGTTCAAAAGCTTCTATATGATTGATTCGTTTCACAATAAAGACACAATAGAGACGAAAAAAACAAGCTCACAGCTTTTTCATAATAATTCCTTGAATAAATTCGTTCGTAGATCAGACTCTCTACTATAATCAGCTCATTGGAAATTAATTCAAGGGTATATGGCGAACAAAATATTTGCGGGATTTCGTGACCATCGAAGAAAAATTATTATCCGAGGAATTTGTCAATATTTATTTGTCATTCGTATAAAACAGAGTATCAAGCAAATTGAGCAACTCATACTTTAAGATTGACAAATATCACGAATTATTTCAAACTTTCATAAAATATAAAAATTCTCGATTTTATAAAATTGTATAAAGATGAAATTTCCTTTAAAAGCTTTTAAATTGAATTTCATAGACTTTCAGCCAATTATTCCAAGACTCTCCGAGTCAGATTGATCTTAAAGTTGCTTACTCAATTGATTTTCAAGATTTCCAACAATATCGCTATGCCTATATATCCCTTGAAGGAATATCCCATGCCACATCCACAGACCTCGTTGAATTTTCGCTGATAGTCTGTGCCGAGGAAGGTTTCACGTGTATACGAATGAATCGAACGATCGGCACTGCACCTGTGTATATAGATTTATGAGATAGTTATATGTCAATGAAACGTGGCTGGAGAAGAGTCAAACAATCATTCCTTATCGCGTCGAGAAGCAAATACTATATATATACGAAGCCTAGATATCGCAGCCAAGTTTGCGAACACACACAAGGATTGGATCGCCGATGTTATATAACAGTTGAACGCTCTGCGACGCGATGGTTACATTTGGAGAGTACACCACTTCAGTAGTGAAAGTCAAGCGCTGTATCGAAGTTGTGCCACCGAAGTAGCTTTCACGCTGGAACTCCAATTCCGGCATTCGATAGTTTTACTCGTCAATACAATTCTTCTTCTTTCTTGCATTCTTTTCGCTACTTTCTTCCCTCTGAGCCAAGCTTCGATCCTCACTTTTCACTCGCCAAAAGTGGCAAACTTATGAATTGTCATTCTCGAGTGTACACGGTAACGTTTATCCATTGTGCAGTTAATCGTGATTCGTTGAACAAATAATATTCGGCAAATCTTTCGAAAGTTTACGATATATTTGTCGATTTTTTTTCAGCGACACAACGATAAAGATTTTGCCAATATTGTTACGGTGATAATTCGTAAATTCAATATGGAAAAATACGTGTAATTTTCGTTGGAAAAAATCTACTTTTTCAATGACATTTTCAAACAAGATAATTTCATTTTTTTTTTTTTTTAATGGAAATTATAAAAGTGTTACTGATTATCGGAGACAGATTGCTGTTATCAGCGAGTGAAAAGTGAAATTAAAACGCGAGAGCCAATTAATGATGTTTGCCAACAGCGGGTAAAAATCAATTTCATCCCCTTTACTCGTTATTTTCACCCCCCCCCCCCCTATAGTTAACGATTGACGCGACGTACGCGTATACGATTATTCCAACCCTCAACCAGCGCTCACGCCAAAAGCAACGCGCGTATTCTCGCCTCTCGGTTGTTTCGTTATTATGCAACGTACCGCGAGGATGATCGATGCACCATACAACTGCGCAGCAACGAACAAGACGGAAACAACATCTCCCCCCCCCCCCCTCCTTTGCTCGTTCCTTTCACGAGAGCCACTCTCTGTGCTATAACGAGGGCAAACACGCGGAAGGATCAGAAAAGCTTGGTACACCTGGGAATACCACATGCTTATGATCATATCCCAGCAGCATCTTATGCTAAGTAGGTTTAATATAATTAATATCAGTGGGTTAAAGTCGGAAAATTTTTCTCTACCGTTCCAATTTATGTAAAAACTAGGTTGCGCAAGCTATTTATGCAAGGCTTCTTGATTGTTCTGGCTTTAGCAGTTGCTGGATACAAAAGGATAAATAAAAGAACGAGATAAAAGATCGAGAGAGAGAGAGAGAGAGAGAGAGAGAGAAAAGAATAAAAATAACGAACGAAAACTAGTAATAAGAGAACAAGGGTGTTTTTTTGTTGTCCTCGAAAAAAGGGAAAAAAATCGCAAAGACAAATAGAGAGAGAGCGAGAGAAAGAGAGAGAGAGAGAGAGAGAGAGAGAGAGGAAAAGAAAAAGGATTGCCCGGAAAGGTTGAACGAACAGAAACTTCTAATTTTTCACGTTTCTGCAAAGTCTACCGAAGTTGCATTGGTCGCCGTTGCTTGCGCGAAAATGAGAGAGGCGGATATTCGGTTCAAAAGCACCGACCAGGGATTACGATAAGAAGAAACGATAAGCCCCAGCAGAGAAACTCATTCCCCTTTCTACACTTGGGGGAGCATATCATATACCTCGTGCTTTGCCAAGTGGATATAATTTTTTATTATAATCTCACGCTCGTGTATATTCGTGTGTATATACGCACCGACAAAGCTCCTGGCACGTGTTTTCCGAACGTTCGTTTTTTTTTTCCCCTCTACAAAGCAAATTCGTAGCTCGGAGCAATGGTTCGAACTTTTACACCTTTTCGTTCTGTGAATAATTTTAATTACCTACGCGTGCAATTTTAATTTTGTATATTCTTTTATCGTTTGTATAACTGTCATTTTTCTTTTTTTTTTACTTTTGACATGGATAATTTTTATTTTTCTTTTTCATGAAGGAAGCTCGCGGGGTTGAATATTTTTCGACTGCAGTGACCGCAACTTTCGTAAATTGCGAGATGTCAATTTAAAACTTTCTAGGCAAATAAGTGGAGATGAGTTCTAGGAGATGAGGATATTTGACATTAAATTTTATCATAATCCTTGAAGCGGTGAAAATTTTATGAATAATGAATCAAGAGAGCCGTTTGGCGTTATAGTGGGGACTTGAGAGAATTCCGGAAAAGTAAGGGGTAGAAGTGGATCATTTTTTAAAAATAAGTTACTCCATTTTGTTTTGAAAATATTTGTTGGCTCTGATAAAGCTACATTTTTATTACTCGTCGGGTGTTCATCAAGTCAATGATTGATTGATTTATGATCTGTTCGTAAACAAGGGCTCTTGCCCATCGACTTTGACGGGAATACAGAATGAAAAAGTTCTCGAAGTCTTACTTTTTTTCATTCGAGGTATTTTCTCCATCTTTTGTTCCTAATCCTGCCGAACGTTTATATCCGAAAGTCAGGTCTAGGCCCCTAAACGAGCGTGATGTGGCTCTCTGCGCGGTGAAATTGCCTGAGATGAGAATCAACGGTAACACCAAAAAAGATCGTCAGAGAACGATGCTGAGACAGGGATTTACAGCGCAGAGAGCCCAGAATTTCTCTCCCTTTCTTTCTCTTTATCTGTCCTCCAGTTTCCTAATTTCCCTTTTTCGTTAAGGCAATACGAACTCAATCATTAGATATATGTTCCTGAATTAAATTTGGACCTCATTATTTACATTTCGTTAATAATAAAGTAATCAATATCATGCACTTGTAAAATTTTACTATATCTTATTGCAATTTTTTGTAAAGTTGTAGACGATACTCTTGCTGCTCTTTTTATTTTCTGACATCCGAAAGATTTCCTGATAAAGTATGAAATAAAAATAATCTTCTCACGATAAATCAACAGCGCCCTCTTTAATAAGAAAGTTTCTGTATCTCTCGCAGACACTTTTATACTCTCTGCTCGTTTCAAGACTTTATGATCGTTCACCCTTTTCATTTAGGAGAAGGAAAGTATGTATATATATATATATAATGCCGATGATTTTTACGATTCTTTTTGCGGTGTAGCCAGAAGCTCAAAGTGTGGTAGAAAAAGTAACGATAGCGAGGATGGTCTCGTTATCGGATTCGCCTATCGCCCATGTCTATAGTCCGCGTAACACGGCCTCGATCGGCGCTCTTTCTTCTGGCTTACGATCTCCCCTTGCCAATGCTCGCAGTGAATTTCCATTGAGCGAAAGAATTCTCCACTATGCCAGGGTTCTTCTACCTTTACCGTATCATTTCTTCTTTTTTTTTTTTTTTAATTTCACAGCGTGACTCAATCATGGGATTTTTTTTCCACACGTACGACACATAGAAACGTTCTCGTAAAAGTGTTTGAGGACTTTGTCATTTTTATTGCTCACATGCCGAGGTGGCAATATTCACAATTAAGCGATCTGAGTTCGCGGTTTCATAATTTGCGATGCCTCAATTTTTGGCTGCATCGTGTTACGATGAACAGGTAAAAATTTCGAATTTCGTACTTCAGTTTTCGAAGGCCCTCGTCATTATTAAGGCTGTTCAATACAATGTGTCCCATCAAAAATCGTATCCGAGGGGGTTACCCAGATCACAGATTTTCAAAGCATTCGTTGAACTGCCCGTGAGAACCAAGCCCAACCTCATCCGTAAAATTAATAATAAAATTAATTAGCAAAAAGAATAAAATATAAATTATTATAAATTTTTCATTCACGATCGAGATCAGTCGAAAAAGATGATAAAAAGTACGTGTTTTTTTGTTTCCGAATTGAACTATCCAAAAGTCAATGATTTTACAAAGTACGACCACGCAATATCCGCACACTTTCGATCTCATGAGACGATCACTTCGAGCCACTGTAGATTCGATGGGATCGAACACGTTTTACGAGCTCGGTGATACCGCGTTCCTCGGTTATATCGGCGAGGATAATGATCCGAAAGTTTCCTCGGCAAACCCCTCAGTTACAATTTCCCATAACCATCACATATAACGTTTCAGGGGGAGGTTATAGCCGATACGCGTAGATCGATCGAGTAAAAAGATATCCCCGATTGAACACTTACGAGTTTAGTTTCAACGAGAATCATGCAATAATTGAGATGACATTGCGACGTGTGGCTGGGCTCCAACGTCTATGTTACGCTATTGGAAAAGAGTCTCTTCGATGACAGGGAACTGTCTTATCGAATCGAACAGACGTAACAGAGCGAAAGATAAGCCGAAAGATACGAAATTCAATCTTGAATTACTCATCACTGGCATAGCTACGATATGTTCCATAATTGGAGCTTCGAAACTGTCACTCGTGATACTGACATTTCTAAAAAAAAAGTCCTACGACGAGAAGGTCTGATTGGACAAAATCCGATTTTCCTTCACGGATAAAGCCTTCAATTCATATCATATAACGAAAGAGAGAGAGAGAGAGAGAGAGAGAGAGAGAGAGAGAGAGAGAGAGAGGGACAGATAGAAGGAAATGGATGTTGTACAAGATTTCCTCCAGAGTCAGAACCAGCAGAGAATAAACGGGATGTCGTTCAACCTGGTTCACGAAGATCGAAGATAATAAGGCTTAGAGAATTCCCTTGGAAATCCAAACAATCCCCATTAGGATAACCAGACATAGTAGCTCCGTCTGTTGTGGAAGAAATCATTTTTTTCGTTTTTTTTTTTCTCATTCTTCCTACGCCCTTATCCCTCGTGTCTGGGCTGGATTTGTCCAGTCTTCGAGGAGAAATTGTATTGTAGCAGTATAGATGAGAGCAAATCCGATTCAACACATATATCATAATGTTAATGAAGTTTAGTGCAATTAAAAATCGATAACTCCTTTACTCGATGATTGCCTCTTCAGTCATGTTCGAAGCAATAAGTTAAAGCAGAAGGAAAAAAAGCCATGATATTGAGTGTCTTGTGGCAGGGGCTTGACAATGTTATCTGGTCGAGAGAACGATGCAAAGTCTACTATAGAAAACGTTAAAGTATTTGTGGTAGTTATAACGACGATATCCTGCCAAGGGAAAATGTTAGCCAGGGACGAGAGCTTTTACTCGAGAGCTCGTTTTAATGGTCCTCGTCAAAATATACCTAGCGCATTACAAATATATACCCGGGTATCGAGTTGTTTTGTTTTGTCTCTCTCTCTCTCTCTCTCTCTCTCTCTCTCTCTTCTCTCTCTCTCTCTCTCTCTCTCTCTCTCTCTCTCTCTCTCTCCTTTAGGTTCGCCTTCTGCAGTAGGGAACCTTCAGGTTCCTTACTGCTGTACGGCCGTTGGACAGGGCTCCTTCAAATATATCGCGTTATCTTGCTGGAACAATCTACCGGTAGCTCTGCGCGGATCCACGTCGCTTGCGTTATTTAAATCGCGATTTTTTGATTACTTGCGAAACTGAAATTTTTTCCTGTCTCTCCGCTACTCGCTCTTTTTGTTACCCCGCTACTCGCTGCTCGCCGGTACTCTTCAAGCCCTAGTTTTTAGTTTTTAGTCTAAGTTGTTCTTAAGTTAGTTTTAAGGCTACTTTGTGCAACAAACATATGTAAGGTGCTCTTATGGGTTAACCCCCAGAGCTTAATAAATATTATCATCATCATCTCTCTCTCTCTCTCTCTCTCTCTCTCTCTCCTCTTGTCTTGACTCTCGTTCGCTCTCCATCTCGGCATATACTTTCCCGCGACAGGTGCGCACCTGGACTTTCCCTAATTTGTCTCGTTTCTGTTTCCACTCATTTGCCGGTTCAAGCAAGCGTCAACCCGGAAGATAAGGAGTCGAAAATTTCGGTGGCGTTCGGTGGGGTACCAAAAGTTATAGAACTGCATCAATCATTGTCAACTTTACGACACATTTTCGACGCTGTTTCATGTTTGCCGTCAGAAATGTCAAATATATATTATCATAGATTAAGGTTCTTAAGAGTTGTTTTAAACTTCCTGTAGTACTTGGAGTCATGAATGATCACAACGGTTTTCAATGCATTTTTTTCTACTCAATGATAAATCAAGATCCTGTCTTCAATGATACATTTGACTTTATTTTAATAAAATTTTCGATACATTTTTCCAGAGTTATTATTATTAAAAAAGAAAGAATTCAGTTCGAATACCCGTGCAGAAATTTTTTAGGGATACCCCAAGTCCGACCATATCCCGATCGGGATTTTCCATGGACTCCCCAAAACCGGTATCCCCATAGGAATCTATATGGTATCCGTTTCGTAATCGGATTGGTGGACGTGACAAAATTTGTAAGTTACGGCGCCACTTTCTTTCAGGGTGTACCGATTGAATCCCGATCCGAAGCGCAACTGCGTCCCGAGCGTAGAAATGAATTGCAATCTCACGTTTGTTCTGAATCAGAATTTATTCATTATTATCAGGATGGCAAGCTCCTCAAGACGAGTATCCTCCGATGATTTAATGGGATTTAATGGTCGTGTGGTCGTGTGGTCGTGTGGTCGTGTGGTCGTGTAATCGTGTAATCGTGTGGTCGTGTAATCGTGTGGTCGTGTAATCGTGTGGTCGTGTAATCGTGTGGTCGTGTAATCGTGTGGTCGTGTGGTCGTGTAATCGTGTGGTCGTGTAATCGTGTGGTCGTGTAATCGTGTGGTCGTGTAATCGTGTAATCGTGTAATCGTGTGGTCGTGTAATCGTGTAATCGTGTAATCGTGTGGTCGTGTAATCGTGTAATCGTTTAATCGTGTAATCGTGTAATCGTGTGGTCGTGTGGTCGTGTGGTCGTGTGGTCGTGTGGTCGTGTGGTGGTGCGTATTCTTTTCTGAATTTTGGTTTCTCGCTACCGCTGCTAGCTTCAGCCTCATGTATAGTGTATAGAAGATATTCATGAAGTAAATGTATAAGCATTCGACTGCGTCGTGGTTAGAGCGTTAGTTCATTACGTAGGCAGATAGGTAGGTAGGTTGTCCTTAAATCATTTTCCGGGTTAGAAAATAAATTTTCAACGACCGGAATCATCCTCGGAACAACAACAATCAATAAAAAATGTCAAAAACATTAATGTTCATAAAATATATATTTTTTTGTCATTTATTTCGGGTCCAATATGCAAACGAAGGCTAGTGAGACGTCGTAGGTTCAAACATCGGTGTCGACGTTTTTTTTTGTTTAAATTTTTTCTATGGCTCAGGTAATAATAAACAATTGCCTATAACCTGAATTGCGGAAGATAAATATTTATTCGGGATTTTATATATATACCAGGTATAAACCACATTTCGATCGGGTTTTGACTGGATACCATAATTGGAATCCAGTCAGGGGTCCCTGTCGGATTTCAATGTGCAAATGTTACATTCAGTCATGGGATCTGATCCGATGACCAGCTGGATCCCTATCAGAAAATAGGGATCCTTCTCAGAATCCACCTGGATCCCGACCGAAATTTCTGCACGGGTACTTTTGAATGTTAACGTTTATTCAATAGAATCGAATTTTAGGAACGAAGAAAATTCTCAATTATAAAAAGATAGTACAAACAAATTTTTTAAGCTCGATTGCTCCGACTGACCTGCCCCCAAGTTTCCTTTAATATTTTTAATTAAAAATGGCACCTTCGTGCTATAAATTTTCACTTTTTTTTTTGTGCACTTTGTCAATCTTGTTTTTTTTCGGTTTAATCTCTCAGATCCTTTTATACGAGGGCTTTAAATTTATATACAGAAACTTCTGCGACACCAGCGTTGTATGACAGCACTTTTTTCCAGTGAGTATATCGTTTTGCGAAATAAGCACGTGAAATAGTGAAAACATGGGGAATTTCAGGGGCTATTCCTGGCACTACCAACACAAGCATCCAGGAGGGTGTTATAGTACAGCAGAAAGACCGTGGGTGTCTGGGGTTCCCCTCGTTTCTCGTAATCCCATTAAACGTACTTGGTGCGTAAGGGTTGAGGCCTAAGTGCCGGTTTATAGACATCTACCAACATGGAGGCACTGCCGTGTGCCGGTAATACTTATGCTATACCGGTACTTCACTTCGGCTAGATTTCCTAGGGGGTGAACTAAGTGCTTTTAGACTGAGCAAGAGAAGGGACGCTAACTGCGAAATGCGAAAATAAATTGATTAATCAGGATTATGTTCATCAGCCACGTGGAAGCTACAAAATTAAAGATCACGAGAAAATATCCATACGTTGGAATTATATTTTGCGTCGCGGGTTTGAATTCCTATCGCTGCGAAGTTGATGAAAAAAAAAATTATTTGTCTGACAAGAAAATTATGAAATCCTACTACGAGAAATATTGTTCAATTTTATGTGATTCGTTATTATAAATTGGATTTATTTTATAATCTCATATTGACACGCATTTGCTTTTATCCGAATCGACTATTTGTGAATGAATTGTGAACATTTCCTTCTCATTGTATACGGAGTGTAAAAGTACGCATATTATCGAACCTACCTTCGGAAGGACGAGGACATTAATCCCTGGGGAGTGAAGCGCGTACAGTGTGGGACGGTATCGTGTTGTAGGTTTTTTTTAATTTCATATCTTCCTTGATGGCTGGATCAATATGACAGGGGATGTTTTATACTCGCGTAGACGTAGATTCGCCACAAGAAAACGAACGAGGGGAAAAAAAAACACAGATAGTGATTGACACACTGTTTTTCCATTCCTATCGATTGAGCACAGGGACTCTTATAAAGAGAAAAAAAAAAACTATCGACGATACTATTGGAAAAGATATTAAAAATAAATGATAAAGTTCAACAAAAGTTTTTTCAACGATTATTGACACAAAATATTGGTGGGGAAATCGTTGATAATAATTATCGAATCTACAATTAATATCATTGAAACTCCATTGAGACTTTACACAGTCGTATCATTTTGCCAATAAAATTCTCCTTTAATCAGTCCCAGTAGCAGGGATGATTACTCTCTAATATTTTTGTCGACAAAGTTCAATGATAACAATTTCGAATAGTGACACAAAAGAGCTACTTTTGCTCTCAGAAAGCTAGCAAACTGTTTTAGTTTAATGATAACTATTTGAAATAAAAATTTTAACATTAATTACCATCGCTCCCTGATAAAAATAAAAATAAACATAACTATTCAAGTTTAATGGTAGATATTGGTTGGCCAAGAAGCTTTTTTTCTGCAGGGGGCATGCCAAATATTATGGATAAAGTTGCCGATAGCTGTAACGACAATTTGCGCGATATTGTTGGCCTAGTTTTGTTGCATTAACGCTTTTAATGCCTCGTGAAGCTTGCACAGATAAAGCAAAAGACGTGATCTTTCATTCTTACATGTGCCATCGCCACACAGCTGAAGGATTTATCGTTCATTCATGCGCAAGAAAGATGCAATTCGAGCTTTCATTCTTGTGCATGTAAAATTTTTTTTTGTTTTGTTTTTCATTCTTTTCTTGCATGCAACCTTTACGACGAGTCTACGATAAAGATACGTCGTAATGGTGAAACGAAGGATAATACGAGCGCGCAACTTCTGCGCCACCAAACCGAATTTTTTTCTTTAAGTTTTTATTCTTTTTTTCCTATTGAACACGTATTCATTCAAGTTTTTTTTCCCGTGACTATGAAATTCCATTTACCGTCAGATATATCGGATGGGGAAACCGTCGGATGCAGAAAATGGACCGGACCGATTGAATTTTTCTTGAAACTTTTTTACTCGCGTCTTACCGCAATATGGTACGCAGAGAGATTGAGAAAGAGAGAGAGAGCGAGAGAGAGAGAGAGAGATGTAGAGCGAGGAAAATGGATTTTTTTTCAAAGAAATCTTTTAGACACGAAGACGGAATATTCAATAATCAATTACACAAGACGCTGCGACCATTTCTACGGGTTTGCAGCTTCGCAAGCGAGAGAAAAGATTAATCTTCTTCCAACGTGCGATACTTCGCTGACGCAAATTGACTTCATAAATCATCGATGGCCAAAACTATAAACGGCACTCGGAACTCATCGCGTAAAAACGAACGAAAGCCAAAACTCTTCAGCAATGTGTCGTTTGAAACATATTTTTTTTCCCCCTTTTGTTTTTGTTTCACAGCGAATAAAATCGCGGAGTACTCTCATTTCAATGAGTCTCCTTTCGAAGCAAATACGAGTAGACGAGAGTCGAATGAAAATGTCGAAGAGCCATCGTATTCTCGTGTTCGTGCCCGTGAAAAAACAAAAATTCTATCGCATTATTCCATAGCGTATAATAGCGGCTTGTCATGGCCCCGATTATTGACTAGGGAGAAAAAGCCTTTTTGAGAGATGCTTTATCGAATTCTCGAGTGTCATTGAAAATGAGCAAGGGATATGCGTTTGCGATCAGTAGTACAAAAATCGAAGATAATATTCATCGACGGAAGGTTCTAAATTAAAAAAAAAATCGATTATGAAAACTTTTATCGTGACTTCGCTTCGAAGCTTCAAAAATGGCAACCGATTTATCGAGTTTCGACATTATCTCGACTTTTTCTACAGATTTTCAAAGCAATTGCCGTTTGAATTTTCGATATTTTTGGATTTTTGGAAAATACGATGAAAGTGAACGTTTTTTTCGCTCTTCGAATCACGAGAGAACCTGCTATCCATAACGGAATATTTTTGATGATTACGAATGACTTGTACTTCATTTATTTTTATGAAAACGAAAAAATTCCATGCAATAATTCACGAAATTGACAAATTTGACGTTCAATATTTTATACAAACAAGCGGGATGAAAGGTAGTGCGATTATGATATATATAAATATTTAAAAAATATATATTTCTCAACAATATTATTCCTGTTGAATGCATTTTCCGTCTTCAACTCGTGAAATCGATGAGAATAAGAATGTATAGAGGTGAAGGACGATGACAGGGCAAAAAATTAAAAACGAAAAAATATATGAAAAGCCAGACGAGTTGAGCACCAGACTCGACGTCAATACGATCTCCATTGGGGAGGGATTCGTATGATACAGAGCGAGAGACATCGAGAGAGCATACGCACAAAAAAATATCGCGATCTGAGTGAATGAGAGTACAACGATATATGCATGGGATCCGCAAGCGCGCGTGCTCCTTTGATCTTGTGCCCGTCGTCGCGTTATTTCTGCTGTGGTTTCCCCGGGTTTATACCACTGCACGTCTCTTGTATCCTCTACCCCTGAGAGTGAAACGAGACTATTGTCCCGAAAAACCAAACTCACTCACCCGTGGCTCCAATGCCCCCTCTCAAATTACCGTCCGCACAACACGATAACGCCGGCAATCCAACGAGCGTGACTTTACTGCGAATTCAGCTTGACATTTCCATCCCACGTACACTTGAGTCACACGAACAATCGTATTTATCATCATCGATTCGTCGTAAGAAGCCTCGATATAAATAGAAGAAAAAGTTGTTTTTCTCTTGACGTTATATAACCAATAATTCGATTCATATATCGCCATTGTGTTACGGCAATAATGTGTCATCGAATGAAAAAAAAAAAAATTAATTTCGTTCGTAAAAATATCCAAGTACTTTTCCATAAAACGTTATTACATTTTCTGTAAAAAGTATACTGGAATTCAATGATGTATGAGCCTTGATGAATAATATAAGCCCTGAAGCTTCGTTAAATTGATTAAAAATCGAAATAATTAATTATATTGCTTGACTCATGGGATGACGAAAAATATGAAAATGCTTGAATTATTTGCGTACATTATTGAGGTTTCGAAACGAATTCTTTTGTGGTCTGCGTGAGGAAGGAAAAATATGGAACATTGCGCATCCAATATACGAAGCGTGTGTACTCCATGCAATGTATATGCCATTTCTTACGACGACCGAGATAAGGGTAGAATGAAAGGGTGGCATAACCTGGTCGTCGTAACTCTGGGAAACATAACAGAGAGCGAGAGGGATAACTTTATTGCCACCCGAGAGCGCCACCAAATGCGGAAGAAAGAGAGAGAGAGAGAGAGAGAGAGAGAGAGAGAGAGATAGGAAAGTCGGAAGTTGTGGTGGAACTTGCTGTATATAAGAGAGGCTAAAAACAGAGAAGGGGTTGTTTTAAAGCAGCAACGGCAAGATGTGACTGAGGAAAGACGGAAGAAAGATCGAGAGAAGTCAACGACTCGTGGACCCCTTTTGCATCGATCGCAAATATTTAAAGCACCCTAGGTCAGATGAGACACGAGCAAAAGATATTTTGCGTTATAAATATAATAATATTATTGTAAAATGATGTTTGGTCCTGAAACGTTGAAAAAAAATGAATGCGGATTGATTGATTTCATCAAAAATCTAAAAAATTACGAATATTCTCGTCCAGCCGAGATTTTTCAATTCAAAATTTTTGCTCTTTTTAATTTATCCTCGATCAGAAGATTCCCCCACATGCTTAAGTTGTCGAGATATCGTTCGTGATAACTGAAGTTTACAACCCTTGCCCCGATGATTGATTGGCGACGATAAATCAATAATTAATAAAACAAATGAGGAATAAAATTCACCTCCGTCTCATCGCTTAGCTTATACTTATCACCAAATAAAAGCCCCTCTCATGGTTATTCTTTGTGAGATCCTCCCTATAGGCTCACTCATTCCATTAATAAGCTCCATATACCCGCATTTCCAGATAATCATTTTACCGAATTTCGCCCCCTTTAATCCATAATTCATCGTAAAATCGACCTCGATGATTACATAACGCTTTCAAAATTATACTCATCACTCACGCGTCACTCAACCATTATATTTTTGTCATCATTCTCTGGATAAATACACATTAATTATTCACTATAATCATTCCAAGTAGCAATTACATGAATACACATTTTTATCAGTGAGCATTTTTCATGATTACTATACATAATGTCTATTCTTCCTATGCCCTATAATACGGTTGCCTGTTAAATGAAAAATCTGTTGGTATATTGGTGACACAATCTACATAGATGTATATACTTGTAAATTTATTTGCACTGAAAATGGTCAGTATAAAAATCTGCTGATATTCATGAATCATTTTCACGTGTTTCGCCAAAATGACGAAGCTATTCGTTGCCAAAGCGAGAGTGTATGCGTGAAGTATTCCCTATTCACGACCGAGCGTGAAAGAGTGCTATACATCGCTCATATCCCATCCTTTTCGACAACTTGAATCCCTGACAGCCGAATTAATGCCCGGGTACTTCAATAATTCAATGAAAAAAAAAAATCTGCACGAAAAGCAAGGAAAAGAGCAATTCACTGGAATAAAATCGAAAAGTAATTGAATCAACGACAGCCACTGGTTTTCGTCATTCACGTTCTCGAAATCGTTCCCCATACCGAGTAGCTATCCCGAAGAGGCCGATATATATATATGTATATCTGTAGGCTTGTAAAATCCAATAACGTGTCCCGTAACCGAGGCAAAAGCCGTGCGAGAAAGCGGGAGCACGTATAAGTTTGGCCTCACGGTTTATCCAATTAGCGGACCGGTAAAAGGGGTTGAAAATTTAGTGGTTCATTAGACTCGGAGGAAGCAGCCGAAAATTCTAAATCCAGACAAATGGCGTCGCTTGCACCATATATATATATATATTAAACGTTTGGACCACGACAGTTGTATAAACGGGGTTTGGTATTAGGTCATTAAGAAGAGCAGAGTATCGAATCGCGTGATTAGGTTTACTTCGCCATCTTTATTCCTTTTAAGTCTCCTCCCTCCCCCAACCCCTTTACACACCTTTGAGGGCAAAGTTTTTGCTCTTACGCTTTTACGAGACTTCCATCTAGAATATTCGAAGAAACGAGCAGTGCTCGTCTATTATCGCTTATCATGCGATTTACAATTTAGCCTCTGTTATGACTATATATGTATAGCCTTTACAGTAGAATCTTTCACAGGACAACAGGTTCTTTTTAGGATCAATCACCAAGCTCAGTCACTGAAACAAGTTCTGGATATTTTGGGATAAAATTTCTGTCCTAACTTTAGCCCGGTAACATCCACAGAGTGAAATTAAAAGTTTATTCATTTTGAGAAATGACAAATTATAATCCTTGGGTCAATTACTGTATGAAGGCTCGTTGTACTTTTTGCTTGATCGTTGAATTTCTTCGTTCACCACTTCAGTATGATAATAAAATCTATCGAATTACAATTTCTAAATGAAAAACTCTTTTCAGCTATAAGAGACAATGTTCAATTCTTGCTTGAAAAATGACTGCGCGATAAAAAATGTCTATATATTTGTCATCGGAGGTTCATTATCGCATATAGTCATCGAAAGTTCGTCAATCGTTTGGGAGGTTAAAAATTTATCGATCCCGCACGTGCGTACAGTCACGGATTAATGTTGAAAAGAGGCGACGGGAGATGGTAATCCATCAAACCACCCATGACAAGGAATATAATCCCTCGCTGCCATTGGCTGCCTTCATTCCTTTCGAGTTTGTCATTCCTTTCCAAGTGATACGGGCGAGACTTGGGTACTGCGCGTGTAATGAAGTTGCAGACTCCCTAGGAGGTGGGAATATAAAAATACCGCGGGATAAGACAGTTTTCGTATAAAGTATCTGTAGTATGATGAATATGGAGCAATCGATTCGACTGTTGATAGAATCAGAGAGCAATTTGAGGATGGACGAAGCTTCGGTATCCTTTGAGCAATAAATACAGTGCTTGATCCATGAACGCGTTTGCTCAATGACGTGCGAGGTCACATAAGCGTACCTGCTAAATTGCTATGCTCGCACACACATCATAGAGATTAGAGAATTTACTCAGGTCCAGTGACAGTTGTAATGGACGCATTGGTAGTCAAAGCGTGCGATGCGAAACATTTGTGCCCCTAGTAGTTACGGCAGTCATCGATCAGACGGATTAATCATCTTGGCTTTCATGATTTGGCCTGATGGGGAAAATTATTTCTCTCTCTCTCTATCCCTCTCTCTCTCTCTCTCTCTCTCTTTACATCTGTCGAAGCTTTGAAATTAAAATGCACTGAACTACAAGGCTTTTCTTGATTTCATAATATTCCATAGCAGTAAATAGTTAAATTCGCTAAAAATGAAGAGAAATTTTTAAACCTTGAGAATATTTCCCTGTGGAAGCTCGAAATGAACTTTGCGAATTACTCTCCAATAGTTCAGGTATTCGAGTTGCCTTGTGCAGATATTGGAACTTTTCATGTGTTTCTCAATGTGTAATCTTTGCAAATGAATTATTACTCGTTTTATCAATCGAAAAAAGGAAGCAGTGGTCACTATTGACTCTACCTGAGGATAATCGCTTTCAGCTAATGAGATAATAAAGACCAAGTGAATATCCATGTCAAATTGCTCGATAAACTCAACTCCATTATTCACAACACCATTATTGCCTTACAATGTCGAGCTCTTGTATACTCTGTGTCACGAAAGAAATATTTTACGTAAAAAAAAAACGTTTTCCAATAACCGTAATAATAGCTAAATTAATGACAAATTATTTAGTAAACTGTATTCCATATAGATATTGTTCCAACTCTTTCTTTATCCTCACTTCATTGACCACAAATCTTAGATAGAAAATGAGAAACAAAACATGAAATAAATCATCGAAGCTTGTAACGCTTACGATAAAAAAAGTTATCAAGGGACAGGTAAGGAAAAAAATAGGTAATAGGTGGCTTCGCGTCCCAGAAACGACGGAAAACCCGTTATAACATCTGCGAATTGAAGATCTAGCTCATGAAGCTTTTACATTTTTTTTTACTACTGCGAAACGAACACGCATTGCAGCAAGAATGTAAAGTTTTCATTCCTCGTGGCTGGCTCAAGAGAACAAGAGGGACGTTTAAAGTTTTCCCTTTGATGGTGCCTAAACTGTGTGTGTGTGTGGGGGGGGGGGGGATATGTATGTGTGTGTGTTTTCATGTGCATACCAGCGGTAATCCATCACGTTGGATGTGGCAGCGAAATGCACCTATATACGTGTAGTACTTTGTGAAGTCTCGTGATTGCGGGATTGGCGCGCAACTTGAAAGCTGAATTTTTTGGCAGACGACCCATAAAGAGAGAAAGAAGGGCATTAAGAAAATTTTGAGGGTGAATAAAACCGGAGATAGACAACCGGGAAACTTACTGGACCGCGCAAAGTTTCTTTACTTAATATTCAACATTTAAACGAGACTGGCGTTTGAATATTTCACGAGAAACAAAGAAAAAGTTTCGACGAAGCTTCGCGGAAGGACGATGTAAGAAGAAAAGTGACGATTTTGGGAAAACTTTATTTCACTTTTGAGTCGATAGTGAAACTGAGATCTGCTAAATTGAATTTTACAATTAAGTTCAAGAACTTGCAGTCAACGAATTTCTCGCTGAAAAATCGTAAGATCAAGCCATACCTTAAATTTCTTCCAACAGTGCGATGTATGAAAAAAGGAACTGAATGGAAAAAAAAAACTTATATTTCTATTTTTTAACTTGTAACGAGTAAATCGAGTTTCACTCATCGCTGGTTGGAAATCAATAATCTCTAAAGTGCGAAACGAGAAAAAGATGCAAACTGCCTGTCACAGTCTGCCGAAGTGTGATCCCACAGGGTATACGACGAGGCTAGCACGTCTTCACTGGTTGCTTAACGCACCCTTCCTATTTACCAGGCTGTTGCATTGTCCGAATGAGCTCACGAGAGACAGAGAGACAGAGAGACAGAGAGAGAGAGAGAGAGAAATTATATGTTGATTGCTAGCAAACAAAAGGACGCAGGCATCACTTTTAAAGCAGTCAATATATTCATATATATATAGCCACTTCTAACAGAAGCGCATAATCTACATCAGTTTACGTGTTGAACAATGTGGGCCACGATGTTTTCATTGCCTGGAAATTGATACGTCAATAAACACAAATCAAATTCTAGCTATAACAGAAGGATAAACCCCATTGAATTGTGTGGCCTTATCGACCATCTACAGCAGGTTGAAAGATGATAGACACATCAACATAAATGGAATACGATCTAACAAATGGACATAATCTACATCGGCTTAGGTGCAAAATGATGTGAATTGCTCATTTCAATAAAAGGGTCGAGGCAATTTAATACACAAACAGTTGTTGCTTGTGTCCATATGTTATTTTGCGTTGATACGCGTTCATGCACATGTCAAGTCTCAGCTTTTTAGCTGAGTTGATCTATGCAACAACGCAAATATAAACTAACGAAAGGGCCTGATCCACATAATGGTTCACGCGTTAAATTATGTGAGTTAAGACCTTTTATTTGCGCGGGAGTTGATATATGTATATGAAGCTTGAATTTATACCTACACTGCACCTTCGATTTGCGTGGCTCTGCCAACCTAACTGGTATGTATAGCGACCTCCCCCCGTATACTACGAACCCTCGGTCATGCATGTCCCGAACAATGAAAACAGACGAGGCCTCCTACGGTCTACCGCATGAACCCTCCTAGAGTAGACATGCGCTGCAGCCGCACGCAAACATTTGAAACCTGCAAACGAATGTTGCACACCAGTGAAGTATGCGTGCTGAATGGATGAGAGAGAATGTAGCAAGCGGGGAGGGTTGAAACGAACCGTGGCTGAATATACGGATACGAAAGACGCAGGAGACTCTCCTCCGCCAGTAAGCCTTATATGGACACGCACAAAAATCGACCTCGGCAGAGCAGCCGAGTGGCACGAGAGCTTTTCCACTAACCTTTCCCCCTTGACATTTCAAACCCCCCACCCCCTTGTCGATCCCTGTTCAACCTGCCCTGAGCCACAACTGGGTGTGTCAACAAGTGTCTTGGCACCGGTTCTCACGCTCCACTTTCACTCGATTTTTCTTCTCTCTTTCTCTCTTTTATTTTCATTTTTGTGTAACGCTTTTATTATCTCGCTTCCGTATATAGGCTAACATGTGGACACACATTTTTCCCTATATACTTTCCTGGAACATTAAATCCTATCGGTGTATGGGATCACGACGGGGCACGAAATGCCGTGACTACTCAATTCCACGAGTTTGTTCTAGATTTTTCTTGTTTTTTTTTTTCTATTTTTCATTATGCGACGATAAAATCCGCAAAGTCATCGAAAAAATGTTTACAAATAGCAATTTTCAATAAAAAATAGCTCAGACTCGCAGGAGAGCTGCAATACTCGAGTGTCATCATTCGGGACAGACTTTGATTCGCGGAGAGACCGTGTGTGAAACAATCGAGTTTCAACGAAGTGAAAATGCATACCAGCAAAAATGGTTTTGGCTCGTTGCTCCATTATACGCGGTGGCTCGTTTCCGTTTATTTCGATCGTCCGACGAAGCGCGTACCAGAGAGATGAGCATACCGCGTGCAAAGGGGTATACACGATTGATTTGATTGTAATTATCCTCATGTATATCGATCGTAGGTTGAAAAGGGAGGAGAGTCCTTCTTGCTTGGGAGAATCGCCAATCGAGAGAGGCGCAACCCTCGCGGAATACAACGATGGGAGAGAATTTACCTCACTGAAACGCGAGGCGTCTGCCTCGTTTTGCTCGCAATCGAGCAAATTCTCATCTACCATTCGTCTATGTACAATACGCGTATAGTACAGGGCTCTATTGTAGTGCTGTGATGCTATATTAGTTGTAGGTTAGAATGCGCTCCCGTTGAATTTCCTGGTTACCTTCTGTTCGGATGAAACGGTTGAATGGGACACTGGGACAACGATGCAAGGGAGTCTTGAAATCATTTGTAACGATACTATTGTTCCGAGTTCTATACAGAGAGTAATTTCAAAACTCCATTGTACAGACGCGTCCAATGGTATTCATTTTTTTAATTTTTATTGAAAAAAAAAAAACTGAATCGTTTAGATTTCTCGATCCATAACAATTGTCTAGATTTCATAATGCATGGCTCATAATTATTTTTTGGTATATTCTCTTTGGTTCTCCTATATATGCACTCGAATAATATTCACGGTTCATTGAAAATTTAAATTGAAATATTAGGAAATTAAAAAAAAAATCTGTATAATTTTCAGCCAATCGAAATTAATGAAAAAATTGGATCAGTTAATTTGCAGAAAATGATTTGATACCCAGAATGAGTTATTGGAAAATGAAAATCAGGCTGGCATTATGGATTTTTTAATTAAAAAAATCGAATGATACTGTAACTATATATCCGTTAGTTACATTAAACTAATCGATGTCTGAGTGAAATTAAAGTTATTTAACGGTTAAAATGTTAAATGAACATTCATCAGACCATACAGAAGATTTTCGCATTGCTGCGGTTGAAAAGATTGTAGATTTTTAAAAATTGCATTCACTAATTTTTGTCTACGATTTCATATCACAATATTCGTACAATGAACGAAGCCTCCGGCTATCGCGTTCTGTTGAGTTAATCGCCCATAGAGTTTTCAATATAGGCACCGGAAAATTTCCATGGTTCGGTGAAACAATTCACGGATATATCGACGTTAAGCGGGAGTAGAGTGCAGACAGAATTTTTCTCCGGTTATTAAGCAACTTTTCATCGTTTCCTACCGCGTCCCTCAATCGTCGATTGAATGAAAACTGTTCGGCTCGTATGTGTTTTATGAATTTAGATGTTTCGGGATATTCGGAGAGGGATTTTGTGAAAATGTACACTCTCTTACCTCGAGTGACCACGGCGTCGTACGTCATGAACGTTTTGGCCGTGGTGATGATTTTTCCAATCATGAGTCAAGAAAAAAAAATTAATATATATATATATATATATATATAGATATATATATATATTTGTGTGTGTATCAGGTACCACTGGTGACACTGAATGGAAATTGAATGGCGTAGAAGCCTCAAAAATGAAAATTCTCGTTACGAGATTTTTCTTTTTTTATTTATTTTATTTTTTTTTTTTTCACGTTCAGCACACAAGCGCACTTATCCTCTGTGTGTGCACATATAGGCCGATTAGCACTTTTCGTTGTCAACTTTTTCCTCTTTTGTTTTCGTCGTAGGTCACAAACACCTTAGTGATATCGTATCAGATGTTCACTATGATTCGAAGATCACAGTTAAAACATCTACGATGACATTATTTATGTATACATTTATTTCATGTGATTGAACTTGCTTGAAAATTGAACGATTACTAGTAATTGACAGTATTCGATTGGTCGTTGAGTGTAGATCGTTCAATCAGATCCTGTGACGTCGATTTACATTTTTATATACATATATATATATATATATATATATGTGGAATTATATTTATTTTTCTTTACTTATCATCGATATTACATTTATATTGAATTTTTTTTTCCTTCTTTTTATTAATCAACAACGAGCAGCACGATCAATGGTTTAATTCATTTTGCCACGTATTACATTTTATTTAAATTATTCTATTTTTTAAATTTTCATTCGATTGGATTACCGTTGAATTATCGAATGTTGAATTATCAATTAGGTTTAATCTTAGAACTGTTTAACTTTTTTTCCTTATAATTCGTCCACGAGGGTGGTTCAGATTTCGTTTTATCTGCAAATTTATACGAGACAACGCTGAGATCGTGAGAATTTGGTAGCTGTGAGTCGAACGATTGGAATAGAAGAGAAATGACTTTGACGTCAAAATTGGTATTATGTCGAGAAACGACGTCCTACGTCTATGCGAATTACACTTATCGACGAACGAAAAAAAAAAAAACATTCGTACGTTCACGCAGTCGATTTTCTATATTTCCTTGTTAGTCATACTTGGTTTAAATTTTTCGTTTTTTTCTTTTTTTTTTTTATAATTCTCTCGCTGCAACTCTGGCAAGGATTCTTTGAGCTATCTTGCCAAAATCTCACGCTATATTCTCGTGTTTCATGGGTAACGTGACCATCGACGATTCAAATGGCTCAGGTAAATCATCCTGAATCGTCTTCTTTTTTTTTTTTTCTTCTTCCACCTTTTCGTTTTCTTTCTTTTTTTTTTCGGGCTCGTCTTCTCCCTCGTGCACGATGACTCAGAGCACCCTTAAACTTTAATCTTTCTCATTCCTTTCTTGTCTTCCCTCGTACTCGAGTATCTCGCAACTTGCACTTGCTCTTCGCTCTCCTCGTGTCGGTTTTTTCCTCTTTCCCTTCTCGCGCTCTTTTTACTCTCGAAATTCAGGTCGTTGGTGCGCTCGTATAGAACGTGGAAACACTGTAACACGAGACGAGAGAATATACACATATCCCGTCCACCACTAACATTCCTCTGTATACTTCACCAAGATGGTTTTTCTCTCTCCCTCTCTCTCGCTCTCTCTCTCTCTCTCTCTCTCTCTCTCTCTCTCTTTGCCTCTTTCTCTCTTGGTCTTTCTCGACTTCTTAAAGCACTTCAGTGAGAGGGTGAATCACCCAACGTCGCCGTTGTGGCGCTAAGGGAGGTTCGGGGTTAAGGGCCGAAACTCCTGGAACCCGGGCGATCTATACCCTCTCTCTCTCTCTCTCTCTTTCGCTAAGTATCTCACCTCTAACCACTTTGAAACAACTTTTAGCCCTAAACTATAGACTTGAGGGCTAAAATTTGCTCCCTTTCACCGATATATTCTTCAGGATTCCGGTGTAAAACTCACCCAAGGTAATCGTCTAGCTCAACGTTACACACGTTTAGATTCATGCTTGGTCAGTAAACCTGCTTAGTTTAAATTAATACTTGGCCCACGAGGGGGCAAAAAAAAAACATAACGGGACATTTTAATTTAAGCACAGATGAGCTTGAGCATTCGAATAAAACTACTACGTCGCAATACCGGAAGTGATGTAATAAGAAAAAAAAAAAATTCAGTGTAAATATTTGTTAATAAATATCATTTACTAATTGCCCTTTTAGTAGAAAATCAAAGAGTAGTAATCGATTACTTAATTGTTCTTTCAACTGAATTATTACTTTTTTTTTTGATAAACTAATTTATTGATTAATTCATTGTCCTCAATTATGAAACTCTGTCTCGAATGTTTGAAAAAAAAAAAATTACTCCATCCAAGCGCTCCCATAATAATTAATATCGTTTTCTTTCATACGTCATCGTGAAACAGAGCGCAGAAAAAAGCTACGCAGCGATATCCGAGTATCATTGTAATGAAGAAAAAGCTCTGAGGTTTCGTGGAAGTGTCGGAGGGGCGCGATAATAAATGCTCAAAAGAGATTGCATGAGAGCCGAGTCAACCCGAATGCATCCAACTTTCCTCCCTTTCTCCTTCTTTCTCATTATCTCGCCCGAGCTTTATTCCGCAGCGATGTTTCTGCGCGTCTCGAGTCCCAGCGGAGAATCCTGTGGCGTTTTATCGCCGAGTCCAATATACACGAGGCATTTTACGATAAATCGATCCGTCAGTCGCGTCCTTAAGATAACTATTTTTCTTTCTCTGTCGTAGAGTGTGTGATGAAAAAAAATTCTCCGTGCTAGAATCGCGGAAATAGCTGCTGGATGATGAAAGTAATGGCAACGGAAATTTAGTTTATTTACCTCGGCATTCGCTTTTTTAAAAGTAAAGCCTCGAATTACTACGATTAACCATTATTAAGTTTGTTAAAGCTCAGCTTAATTATTTTCCATAAAAGAAAACAATGAAAGATAAATTCAGTTTTTTTTTTGCTTGATGAAAATTATACCGTAGGTGCTTTTGCAATCCTAAGCGACATATCGAAAGGAAAAAATAAATAGAAATGATGGGCCATAGCCAGATCGATTTGGCGTGTAATACCTCGTATATAAATACATGTATATGTATATAGTTTCGGAGCTTCATGCAACTCTAGCGGTTGCAGGGGTTGTATAGAGTAACCCCCTGGCTTTATTTATCTTCACGGTCTCACTTTTCCAGCGGGGCTTTAGCCCTGTTATAGAGGTAGAGAGAGAGAGAGAGAGAGAGAGAGAGATAGCGAGGGGTGGATTATCGCGTGGTCCGGAGGTTCCCCAGGAAAGAACGTTTAGTTTCATGATTTTCACCGAGCTTTGTTCGCGCAAAAACCCACGAAAATGTACATTTTATAGAGCAGATTATCCGGTACAGAATTTCCGAATGGCCGATGATCGCTAAACAAATTTACCGATAGTGAAATATTTGAAATGTCATGCGCGTGGAAAAATCGGTTCCATTTTCCAGAACTGCTGTTTTCTTTCTCTTATTCTGCATCAACGACATTGAGCTAAAACATTTTTTTCCTGTTTGCACGTTCAACAAACGATTTTCTCCTATTTCATTTTCACCCAAAGTCCCATATGCTTGCAAAAGTAAAATATAAGAAATGTAATGAAAAAATATCCAATTGCTTTTTCAATTAAGTTATTGTTTTTCATGATTTTAGTGAAGTACAAAAGATCTAAAAATTTTTAACCAGCGATGATCATTTTATCAACTTTAAAATTCGATGATTAGTAAAAAAAATAAAATAGCCTCAATTCCTTTTTTTTTTTTCATAATTTTTTTCCACCCAAAATAATTCGAAAATAAGGAGAAAAATATTCGATGAATTTAGCTACTCTATATCGTCAAATTAGAAAGTGAATACGATTTCGAGACTGTGAGGCGAAGCTAAAATTTACGAGAACTGCATGAATTATTTCTACGTCATCGGGCATAATACAGACAGGATTATTCAATGTCTCGTGTACTATTCTACACGGAACTGCGAAATTTTCTGACAAATTATCATCGGGCTTGACTCGTGTGTGCCGCGCGGTGATACAAAAGAAAATGGATATATCCCGCACGAACGAGCATTGAGGTAGGGCTTGCGGAGAATCGTTCACACCGATAGCTCGAGCAGAGTCCGCAAGAACCGAGGAAATAGGCAAACTGTCAGAATGAGGAAAAGAGGAAGAGAGGTAATAGGAATGAGATAATATCCTGGAGCTTACGAAATGAAGAGAACGAGGCAGCGAAAGAGAGATGGAAGCGGTTGCATGCTAGACGGTTTAATTCAATTAAGGTACGAACCCCAGCCGCAAAAGTTCTCCATGGTTATATAGTACAGAGTGAGACAGAGAGAGAGAGAGAGAGAGAGAGAGAGAGAGAGAGAGAGAGAGAGAGAGACTGACATATAATAGTCGTAAATGCAGCCAGAAACTTCACACTACTGCTGGTAAATAATGAAAAATTAAGAAATTATCTTCTTCCCTGAGGCGCGAAAGAACAAGCGAATAATTTATAAATGACCATGTTTTTTTTTTTTCGTATTCTCATCATCACGATAATTGAAGTACCAGACAAATTAGTAAAATACAAAAATTACTTTTTCAACTGTCAAAAAATTCAGTTTCTTACATTTTTAATTTTGTTTACACGTTTCGGGACAGATAACGATATTTTTTGTTTTCAAACAAACACATTTTACTGTCGATGAATCTATGAAAGTTGATGAAGAGGTTTTTATTTTCAAATTAAACCGGATTTTAGTCTCGATTGGTATTGAAGCTGCATTATGGAACAAAATAACTTTGACTGATCCATTTCAATAAGAACTTCTCGTTACATTTAAGCAACAACACGTTTGTCAATATCCGTAGGATATTTTGATGATTGAGCTTGAGGCGATGGAGAAAAATGGTGTGGGAGAAAGAAAGAGAGAGAGAGAGAGATAAGAGACGATAGGGGTTGCAACCAGTAGGGGTTGAAAACCACTAGCAGCAGCGGAAACAGCGGCAAAAACGTGGGAATGCCATCAATCGGTCGAACATCCTGTACACCGGTTTACCCTCTCTCTCTCTCTCTCTCTCTCTTTCTCTCCCTTTCTATCACTCTATACACTCCATAATCCCGTCTGCGATACGAATTTCTCTAACCGCATGTACAACCCTCTCTGCCTGATCACCCCTTATTTTGTAAGCTCGAACAAACATTCGAATCTCCGTGGCTATTGATCACCACGAGTTTAATTCACATAGAGACATTCAATTAGCGAGTGTCAACACTTTTCAGAAAATATTTTGGCGAATTTCCTGTTCGTAATATACGAGAATATTTTTCAAGTAATTTTCACATGAAAATGTCTCAATTAAATGTGCTCGTATGCTGCAAGGTTGGAAAAATCGTAGCCAAAAAGTGTCAGCTGATGTAAAGGAATTTTTCAAGACGATGGCACATTTCTCCTGTAACTTGCTCAAAGTATTTTCGAAAATTTTTCCCCCTTCGTAAAAAAAAAAAAAAAAACACGTTCGATGAACTCTTCAAGTTGCTCGGTCAATCAAGAATGTGTTTGCGTGCTACGAGACTTGGAAAAGCACGGAGAAGATTAATTTTTTTTTTTTTCAACAAGCTCAAAGTGAATTCTCAAAGTATATCCTCTGCTTCATTTGAATTTCCGAGGAATTCTCTCAACATTTTTTTGATACTTTCTTACTGAGTGAAAAAGTTGGCAAGCTCCGTAGGAGGCCGCATCAGACGCATTTGTTTTTGTTTTTTTTTTTTTTCTCTCCTGTATATGTATGTGAATCTACTAGGAGGTTCGAGGATGAACATATTTTTTGCACAGGACGCCACGTTAGCTGATACATATTTCTATTACTTTAGAGTGTACTTCCGGCACCTGACAAACGCCTTTGAGGCACGTTTGACTCTCAAAACCTGACCTCCCTCTCCTCAACGCTCATTCCTTTTCAACCAGCATGCTCGAAAAATAAATGTTGGCAGGAGCAAACGAAATAACTACATCGGGAGAGCGAGAAAGCGACATTTCACCCTCGTAAAATTTCCATCAGTCTGCCACGACCAACCCTCCTTTTGCTTCGAATATCAAGCGCGAGAGTTTTCATTGCGTGAATCTACACGAACGATTCTACCCATCGAACCACGATGAATTTTCGATTGCCCTCGTTATCATCCTCAATATATTTTTTTTTTTTTTTTACGAAGTATTTTGTCCGAAGAATGGAAAAAAAAATTAATCCAGTCGAGATGAAACAATTTTATTCGTCGAGAAGGCCATTTGCTTCGAATAAAATTCCGTCGAGTATACGAAGTCGAGTTCGACTTTCGGTTCGATAAATTTCGTCGATTTCATTGCGATGAAAATACATCTTGTTCGCCTGAAGTAAAATTGAATCGAACCGAATCATTCTCTCGATGCACGAGCGACTCGCTTTAAAAAAGTGATATGAAAATAATCCCATCAACGAAATACTGAGCACTCGTTGCAGACAATCAAATTTCTCGTCTCTATGTCGAAATTTATACGTCTTTACCAGCTTTGAGAGCGTAATTCTCGCGACGACTTGTCAAATATTTGATTAAACCGTGACGAAATGGCTTTGCGGCGCTGGGGGCTGGAAAAAAAAAGAAGAAAGCTCTCCTGACACATCGCTCTTGGACTCTCTGCCATGACAAAGTTCCGCCGCTCCCTCAAGAATCGAAACGGTCGGCGCACCTCCGTGCAAACAAACAACCCCTCTGGCTACCCCCGGAACTATTTATACATCTTTCAAATTCTTCGTTCTCTACCCTCATTTATATTAATTTTGGACTCTCCTCTTTGTCTCTCTCCTCTCTCTTCCTATCTCTCTCTCTCTCTCTCTCTCTTGTTGACTTTTACAGAGTAAAAAAATCGTAGAAATTTGTGAATGTTGACAACGATTGATTGGCTTGAGAGTTTGATAATTTTCTTAAGTGAGCTGTGACAAAAGATTCTTCGAATGGATTTTTTCGTAAGTTGAACAACAAAGTATGTAAATTTTCATCATCAGAATTAAAAAAAAAAAACAGTAAGTGTGTTGTGCTGCTAACGAATAAGTTCGAAAAATTTAATTCTAAAAATCCAAATTTTGATATTTTATCGGATAGAAATTTTTTTTTTTCCTTGGGCAGTATTTTTCCATCGTGAAATTCTTATTTCAAGCCACAACGACTTCAGTGTCGAAAATTTTATTCGCTGATCCTACAAGACACCGAAAATCCCCAGATTGAACGCAACAGATTACTCATTCACCCTCGGTGAATGAACAATCCGTCCAGTCGAATCTTTCAACCCAGTGCCAAGTATATAGTAATAGAGCGTAAAACAAGCATAAGCTTATTTCGATGAAAGCCCAATGCTCGTTCAAGCAACCCTCAGTGCCGTTTTCCAACAAGGCACGAGGCAATCTCGAAAGACTCATGATCATCCCCCATTCTCATCAACATGAGTATTATCGTTCCAATTTCATCAACCCTTCACACCGAAACGACCAAAAGAGCGAGCAAGAGAGAGAGAGAGAGAGAGAGAGAGAGAGAGAGAGAGAGCGAGAGAGAATGCTTTTTCTTCTCCCCGAAAAACTAAATACCGATCCGTCGTTATTATCCTCTGGTTTATCTCTTTTTTGTATCCCGATTATCGTAATTTTCGAAGCACATATTCTGTCGTTGACACGACTGGAAAAATTACGATTAAACGACGCATACAACGACGCTGAGGCGGTAAACTGACGAATCGACATTTCGCGATCAACCCTCATCAACTTTTTCGTGTCTCTCGTTGCTTTTATATTTCCTTCGTCGCTTTTACCCTTCTCATCAATATTTATAATTTCTTTTACGTTTTTATCATTTATTTTCCTTCGAGCACTTGTAATTTTTTATTTTTAATATTTTATTTTTAGCACACGTGCGTCTACCGTCGCGACAACGCTCAACGCAGATGGAAATATATGTATATATATATATATATATATATAGATATTTTTTTTATTTTTGTGTTTAAATATATTTTGTTTAAAAGGGGATTGGTGACCCGGCGTCAGGCCGTAGGCCGCGTAGCACGGCTCTCGCTACTGCCGGCTGGCACAACGTGTACCCTCGCTACTAACGTGATATTTCCTCCCCCACCGTGGAATAATCCCTACCACCTTCCCGACCATCGCCAACCCAGCATTTACCCTACCACGAGCCACGTACAATTCTACCCTCAACCCCCTCTCTGTCGCAGCGCTTTCCACTGGAAAACTCGCGCAGGCGCCTCAAACGTAGAAAAAAGCCCGTCAGGGCTGTACGATGTCTGCGTGACGTTTGGGGAGACGCTTCATGTCGCCCTGGGCACGTTTTTTTTTTTACTCCATTCTCCTGAACTGCCTTTTTAGATAGTTGGGCGAAAATGTGTCTGCACGTGTATGTGTGTGTGTGTGTGTGTGTGTGTGTGTGTGTGTGTGTGCATGTGTGAGTGTGTGCATCGGTACTTCACCATTTTTACTTCTCGAGTTTTCTCCCTCTTTTCCCTATATATCTCTCGCTGTATTCCCCGTTTCCATTTTTTTTTTCATCTCTTTCACTCGGTACTGAAACGCGCGAGATAACTCTCCTGCGAAGGAAATTTCCGTTCCTGTTTGTGCTCGATTTTTTTTTCGGCAATTTTCTTTCGAAACGATTCCCGGAATATCTCAGCTATGCACGGGGAGAGCCCGAAAGGATCCTCGAGAGTTCATAAAGAAAGGAGTCAGGGTTGTAGAAAGATCGAAGAAGGATTTTTCCATTTTTATCACTCGCAGAGACGAAAGATATTCGTAAAATTCGGAGATCATTTGGGCAAAATAAAAAACTATTGTCCCGGAAGGTTTCACATTGAGAGAGCTATTTAAACTTGTTTTTTTGATAAAAAAAAAAACATTCTTCTTGCTGCATGTTAAATTATATTTAAAAATATGAAAAAAAAAAATCGGTATACCAGAAGCCGATAGGGAGTGTGCGAATAAAAATATTTATTTTACAAATGCTCTGACACAACGAGGGGAAACAAAAAACGAAAGGATTCTCGCATTATATGTGCAGGTGCGTGCGAAGTAGGAAAAGTCGCGAAAAAAAAATCCCATTCGTTGCAAAATGATGGCCGTAGAAAAGAAATTTACATTCCCCCCCCCCCCCCCCCCCCAGTTTATTGGATGATATTTCGTATCAGTGACTAGAACGAATGTATATCACTGAGCCGTATATTTCCTTTTCGAGATTTTTAGAGGCTCTCTCGTAAGTTGGCATGAGTGACGAGGGATGAAGGAATTTCGTGATCCCACACACGTAACACACTTTACACAAATAGATATGCATACAAAGTACGTTACGATTTATGTCGAGTCTACGCGGGATTCAAAATGAGCTTATTGGACTCGAACGATTTTTCGAATCTATATCACGAATGCATTGAAGGTTCGAATGTATATACATATATGTATATTTGTATATAAGCATTTCAAGGGTTTACCGATTCTCGGCCGATTCGACCAGTCATGCCACGCGATCGTCTACGCGAGGGTTGAAATATGAACGTGGAAAATGTTGGTGTAATCCATGAGTATATATTTTCGAAGGCTCGAGCTCTCACGGTCTTGTAACGTTTATCTCGAAGGAGTTTAACGATAAATCATACATTGAAAATACACGTCGGAGATCGATACGATACATTTTATATACAGCGCTCGTGAGACATCAATGCCGCAACATTCCGAGATGAATGTTATCAAAGAAATCCTCTTTATCCATTTGTCCTACATGTTAAAAAGAAAGTCGATGTGTTGAGAAATTTTCGAGTAAAATAGAGAATTTGGAAAATTTTGGAAATTCACTTGAGAAATCGTGATAAATTTGCTCTTTGTCTTTTTTTTTTAAGATATTTTGTACTTCATTTACGAAGACTCCTTGAGTCGACGAATACATCATTATGCGCTATAATTTCCTAGAATGTTGCACATATTTTGATAATTCGTGTACTCATTCCAAATGGGTTATTATTTTAGAGAAATGGATTTTTTTTTTAATTCGCGTCTGATCATCATCGGCCATTTCTACTTTAGGAAAAATTCCGATACTCTCAACGAGCCTTTCGGAATAAATTGAACTTCAATGAATTTTCACGCTCATAACGACACGATAATGGATGTAATAATCCAAGATTCAGGTTGCAATGTTCTTTAAATTCGATTTACACGTTTCGACTTGTTGTCCCTTATTTTGTATTTCTCCCCAGTGTCCCAGTGAAACGCTCGAACAACAACGAATGCAATTTTCGTTTTCTCATTCCCGCGAAACAAGTAGATTTGTTCTTTGGTACGAATTTAGATGGAAACGTTGTCGAAAAAACTTTAACAAGGGAGAGGAGAGGAGAGAGAGAGAGAGAGAGAGAGAGAGAGAGAGAGAGAGAGAGAGGGAGAGAAAGCGACACAGATTGGTAAATGTAGAGAAAATCTAATATGTACGAAGAGTTGGTAAGTGGGATCTGTAAAAGACTGAGAAAGACGACGAAAAGGACGATGAGGAGTACGCTGAGAGTGCGCCGAATGTGATAGAAACGCGGGAAGTGTTAAAAAACGTAGCGAGCAACACATAAAATCCACGCGCGCGTCCTCAACCACGCCGTATTCTCTCTCTCTCTCTCTCTCTCTTTCTCTCTCTCTCTCTCTCTCTTTCTCTCTCTCTCTCTTCCACCACGACGACGCCATATTGATTTTCCACAGGGCTTTTCAACCGCGTGAGTTTCATCGTAAACCCCGTGGATTTACTCGACCCTCGGGGTCTTTCTCCACGTCCCCAATTCGTCTTTTACACATCTCGAGAATTTCGGAATAGACGAGAAATATTTTGTTTTTTTTTTCCCTCGTACTCCATTTTAACGTTTTTCTTTTTCCTAACAAGCACACTACTTATTGCGGGCCTAACGTTATATTTTTTCGCAAGAATCGCGACTCCTTGATGTTACGTTATATCGATTCACCTCGTAAAAGCAGTATATATTTACTCGCTCGAACGGTAAAACTTTTTGCTTCTTATACAACAACGAAAGAACTTTATTCTTCGCCACGTACATTAAGCCCTTTCACGTTATATATATATATATATATATATATATATATATATATATATATATATATGTATTTATATTCTACGCGGGATACGCGGACGCGAAGATCCAAGTTTCGTATGCACTTTCGCTGGAAAACGGACGGAGGAACTCGTCGGGCAACGAGAGAAACCGTGCCGCCGACGAGGGACGAGTTGCGATTATATGCACGGCGACGAAAGGCGAAGAAAAAGTTTTCTCGATTTTACCGGGATATCATATGAAGAGAGCATAATATTAAATATTTAAAAATAGTCGAGTCAGAAGGAAGAAAAAACAAAATGAATAAAAAAAATGAAAGTAAAATCATTTTCCACAAATTTACGGACGGTTTTTTCTCGCTGCTGAACTTATATTCGAAGCTATTCTCATCAAATATTCGAAGACACGTAGTCGTTAATTTTTTTTTTTTTCATTATACCTTCTTTTCTTATTTTAATATTTATTTTATATATTTTTAAATTTCAGGAGTATTTTTTTGTTGCGTTATGTTTCGTGGTGGGAGAAAAATGATTGGGATGACTTTGCTAGGGATATGCAATTTTTTTTTTCCGGATAATTGTTTTTTTCCTACTACGAATTTTTTGGATTATTATTTTCTAAGGTTAGTTTCACATTCTCATGGAACAATGGAAGAACCATTGTTTTTGTGGAAACGAAAAAATTCCCGATTTATTTCATGCTAGAATAATGAAAAATGTCCTAAAAAGTCCCAAAAAGAAGTCTCAGGGTAAACGTCACAATGCACAACTGTGAGTATAATTTATAGTTTTAATTATTATCGAATATTTCGAAAAAGGATCGTTGAACAATGAGATATGGTATTGAGGCTCTTGATAAATAAATTTTGCGTGAAATTGAAAAATATCTGGTTTTTCTTTCGCTTTTAATTTCTTTAAGAAACGAAACGAGAGCCTCGGGGCAACATTTTTCACATCGATTATATTCTCGCGGTTATGCGAGTGAGCTTCCCGGTTCACTCGACTGATCCGGGGCGAACGGGTTGCGTGCTTATGAAATTCTCGCTTTACCCGTAGCTCGTATACACCGCGAGCACGTTTTCGCCCCTCTTTATATTTTATTTTATTTTATTTTTTGCGCCGAGGGATGTGTGCGCGTGAAAAGCCTGGCAGCTCGGTGTGGTGCACGAGCTCCAACCGCTCTTTCGACAGAGGGCGCGCATTGCCGCGCTCCCTTGGCTTCGTATAACATACGCTGTTGTATATTTTGGTGAATCATAGGGGGCCGTTCCTGCGCGGTAAGTTCGCCCAGAACGGTGGTGGTCACGATATAGAATACGCGGCACGAGCTTTTTTTTGGCTTTGGCGTGTCACAGGGGTTGTTGGGAATTCTCGCTACCATGCACGCTACTATATCCTCCTTCCCCGACCATCTCTGTCACCAGAGAGACGTGTCTAGGGAGAATTCAACGTTGAATGGGAACATTTTTTTTGTTGGCGAAAGGAAGCTTTTTGGGAAATCTTTGAATAAGTCGAGTCTGAGGCACGTATGTACTCCATTTCTTACTTGTCAAACTACGATGAAAGTGTGACGAACCGAGGTATCACTACCTGCGGTCATTGCAACACAACAGAGTCATCAGATTCCAGAGAGTACGCCGACTCTTGCGACAGTCACTCTCTAGAAACTCGAGCAAACCGCGCGTCAGCAGATTCCTCTTTTCGTCCTCGGACTCTTGCTACCTTACCAAATGACCTAGATTATTCGACCCCTTGCATCACTTATAACCTGGATTATTGGATCCCTTGCATCAGATTTCGTAAACCCCTTGCATCACCAGATTTCGTAAATCATCGAGATTTCCATCCATCGTTGATTTTTCAACTCATGGGTTTCGAAATCATCGAGACCTACATCGATTGATGATTTCTCAATCCACCCCCACGAGACCCTTGTAGCCGGACGCCCAAAGCTAACGAGGGTTCTCTCGACATATTATCAAATTAGTCTTAATACGACGCTCTTAGCAATCGGTCGAGAGATCCCGTTCCTTAGCGGCAAGTCCGTTCGCGTACTTAGGTTCTCGCGGGCGTGATTGACGTGATCTTCTCAAACCCTTGTTGTAGACAAGTGTATAAGAACTCATTAAGTGAAGGAACACCTTAGCGGCGCTTCACTACCTCTGTGATATAATTGTTCGTGCCAATTACCTTAGCGGCATTGCGCGTCAGTGTATCATAGAGTATAACATTTGTAACAACTTAAACTATTATTGTAAAAGTGACTGATCGATGTTTGTTCTCGAATAAATACATTCGTGTGAAACCAGCTGTACTCCTTCATTGCATCACAGCCCATCCGATCATCACGAACTACAAGCATATACAAGGTGAGGTGCTACCCAGCTTAAATAGGACAGAGAATCCATTCGCCGGGGCCTTTGACTTCAGCGAATAAAATAATAATAATAATAAGTTACCACGGGATAAATAACCCGTGTGTAACAAAAGCAAACAAATGATGTTGAAATTTCGACAAATTGTTATAAGGATATATTTTATTTAAATTACGTGTGCTTTGACGCAATGAAAAAATTATTAGAGCAACGAATTTATCAAATGTATTCAAGTTTTAAAAAAATTTTGGAAAAGGTCAGTCACGATATATAATTTTTTTTTTTTTTTCAAATTTAAACTGCACATTGGATCGTAATTTTAAGTGGTTGTTTTTTGAGATGATCGATTTGGTAAATTAAATCACGCTGGTAGATGAGAATTTTTGTTAAATCGTAACCCCAAAATTTCAGCGAAGGTTTTCATGAACAATGCGAAAGACGAATTTAATTAGAACGAATTTTACTTTCAAAATTGAATTCTTAGAATTCTCTTTTGGAATTTTTGAAAATTAAATAACTTTGAAAAATCGCGTCGGCCCATTTCACGTGGAATACCGCTTGTGCATATGTCAACTTCTTACTTTCGCGTTTGGTCGCCTCAACTCGAGTCTCGGCAAGTATATTCGATCAGCCTCCCGCACCTATACGTCGAATCCTTGACCATCACGATTTCACCCACTCGTCCCGTTACTTTGGGGATTATAAAAATTCCATCGAGACAGATTAAATAATATATGGATCCGTTCACCGATATCGATCCTGTCCCGTCTGTTGAAGAACCAGTTGCATACATGCAATCGCGATCAACGAGGCAATTTCGCAATTTTATCCGTAGATTTCCGTCAAGATTTGCGAAATTTGTGATTAAGAAACTCTGATTGGATCGAACGATTAACTCGCATTTTTGGTTGGCTCAAAATATGAATCATACATTTGTCATATTAAAGATGTATCGGACGTACGTTCCCAACCAAAAGTAACTTTCGTCGACAATATTGCATACTTCATGATAAGATAAAAATCGAAAAAAATTCAATCACAAAAAAGAAGATTACTTTTTAATAATAATAATGCCCAAAAGTTATCAATGAATTGTTTAAACAAAACATTGCTTAACAAATTTTTAGGGAATGTTTTTTTTGTCATGTGAAATGAATTCGTTGATTTTTCTGACTACACATGAATTTAAAAAAAAAATTTCTTATCTTTTTGAAATTTCGGTTTTCGGCAATTTGTAAAGGTTGTATTTACGAAACTATTCGTTCAATGCCCTGAAAACTTTTTAATTGTAATATACAACGTTTTTACGAAAACATATCCAAAACTCATGATTTTTCCTTTATTTTTCAAAATTAAAAAATTTTCGAAAACCGAAATTTCAAAATGATAAGAAAATTTTAAAAAAATTCATGTGTAGTCAGAAAAAATCAACGAATTCATTGCACGTGTCAAAAAAAAACTTTCCCTCAAAATTTGTTGAACAATGTTTTGTTTAAACAATTTATTGATAACTTTTTGGCATTATTTTTTTTAATGATATTTTTTTAAATTCAATTTGAATTCCGACTGATCTTCATCAGATTCATTTTTCCCTGGCTTGATAATAATTTTTTTCCTTGTTCTTTCATTCGTACAAGCAGTAGAACTGGAGTTTCATCCCCTAAATCTGTCAAGGGATAACTCTCGCATGTCGTAAAAGTTCTTTTACTTTTGGAAAATCGCGATATTTTTCATCTTTAGTATCCATGTTTTCCCCGGAGAGTGAAAAAAGAATCCGTGGTACGATGAAAAAAAAAAAAAAAAGTGGGACAAGGGAAGTGAGAGTTTCAACCGTTTGATGTACAACATTCACGTATTCGTGATAACATAAGTGGAGGAGCGAGAGAGAGTGAGAAAAAAAAAAGAGAAAAAGAGTGAGAGAGTTACGTGCAAGGATTTGGCGATATTGCGAGAAAGCAGTACAGAGATGGATGTTTTATATATCTCGGTTTTAAGGTTTTCATTTGGGCCTGGGTCAAGCGTTTGTATGGAGCAAGAGCGAGAGCCTTATAAAGATCAGCCATGCATTTGCCAAGTTTCGTACACGTTCATTTGGATACGAGTAACCCCCTCGGGGGAATTTACAATAATTGCATCACGGGCAGAAAATTTTGTGCCAAAAAGTTCCGTACGTTTGAGCACGTAAAAAGACTAATTATTTGCTGCGTGTTTATTCTCAGAGGAGGGGGGGGGGGGCTAATGTGCTATTTTACACTTAAATTAAAAATGATTCGATCAAATTTAGGGTCAGTACACCGGTGGAATAGCGAAGAGAAAATCGAAATAAATTATCTAGCCATATGCAAACAGTCACGTAAAAAATAAAAACCAATGATAATTGCTTATAATTAGTAATTAATTATGAAGTAATAGCCATGTATCATTCACTTAATTTTTTCATTATAATTATAATTATCGCTGACTGTAAATTATTTTATACGAGATATGCTTTAATCGATGAATGACCACATTGATGAAAAATATTAATTGATAAAATCTGTTCACCGGTGATACCGAAGCCCGTTTGATTCAGCCTTGGATATTCTCTGCCATTTATCGTAAAGCTATTCTTACCTCGCGTTTGATTATTAACGCTTATAGAGACGGGGTATATCATGACGGACAGACACTCATTATAATTTGATGAGACATATAAAATTATTCTGTGATTATCGCTGCTCAGCTTCGCTGGATCATTTTTACTAGACCATTACATTTTTTTATTCCATTCGATATCTCTCACTGAGACAGTTGGAAAATTTATATTTTGTAAAATGAAGATTGGCAAATTGTATGAAATTTTTTTCGTTAAGGTGACAAACGTATCGTTCGTTACTGATTTTTGATAACCGAAAGTATACTATTTTTATGAATTTCGTCTGAAAATGACTTTCAACCCTAAAAAAAAATTTAATTCAACGAATTTGACACTTTAGTGAATTTATGCAATTTACATTTTGTAATTCGAATGATAAAAAATCTATTCAATATTTTATAAAATTGAACCAACATATTTAACTCTTAGCCAAATTCAAAATTAATTCCATTTGTATTTTCGTTTTTCCTCTGCAAATTCCTCGGCAATTAATCGTACTGAAAAGTCCCTCCTCGACCATTAAATTATTCACATATTTATCCCATCAGGCAGCTCCAAAACAATTTACTTTTTACGAATTTCTCGAATGAGGTTGATTCATTTTTTTCAAAAGAAAAAAAAAACTGACTCTCGTAATTTTCCCTTATTAATCCGATCTCTCGTATCGTGGAGTCTCATGAGGAAGCAACTATGAATTATATAGGACGTCGGTGAAAAACGTCAACTATACACGTGAAAAGCCAGCGGTAATTTTGCGAACGAGAATGAGCGAGCGAGCGTGGGAGTGAAGCGCCCATCAGCGCGATATTGCATCCTCGTTTTTGTGTCTCATCCTCGTTTCTTTCTCGTCGATCTTTTCATTTCAGGTCAACTTTATAGGTAGTCAGACCGTATATAGCGTATATCATTCTGGCTCGCTTTAGAACTTGAGATTCGCGTATTTCACGAGAAAATTCATCAATGAGAAACGAGAATTGCGCAAGCCGAGGGTGTAAAAATAAAATGAAAGAATGAATTTAATCAAATTTCATATTAATTTAAAAAAAAAAAATTAATCATCGCGAGAAAGTATGAATATTAACTCCAAAGAATATTTTCATCATTTGTAGTGAGTAAATCGATATTTAATTTTTTTTTTCATTAGACAAATGATAATTATCAACCAATAATATTATTAATATAATAATATTCTTTTGATTCGTCTGTAAAATTGTGTAAAACTGAAAAAACTTTTTGAACCGATAACGATCCCTGAACATCATGCTAGATGCGGTTTTGAAGCCCAAACCAGCAAATACTCACGTTCCTATAGCCATATACGAAAATTTATACATGATTTAAGTTCAACCATAAACCCTCTTATCGGGGTGAAGGGGGAAGGGAGGGGGGGAAGTTTGGTCACGTGCTATATATATAAATATAAAATTTGACAAAACTATTTGTCGTTGTAGGATCGAGCGTTTGCCTCTCGTTAGAGTTGAATTGTCTCTACGTAGGAATGTTCGACGGTTAACGATCGTGGCTCACGTAACGGCTGTTTGGGATAAAACTTTCCGCGCGCGGCCACGACAGGACATTCGTATGCGAGATCCAAAATCTCGCGTCTGTGTGTATTCACGGGTTTAGGGGGTTTAGAAAGAGCGTTTGCATATGTGTGTGTGTGTGTGTGTGAGTAATTTCACGTTATAACTCACACCGTGAAACTATAGTTGAGAAACGATGCATGCAAGAACCGTGTCGTTCATTTCGCAACTTCGTCCTCGGGGCTTAAAATGATCCTCGAGATATTTTTGTTTCGGATATAAGGCGAAATGGTCTCCTCCATTAGCGTCCATTTAATAATGACTCGTGCACCAAAATATTTGATATAAAATCGTGTGATTTTTGTTTTCTCTCCTTTTTTTTTTAATTCGAAATCGTTCCACACTAGCCAAAATTTATTGAATGGTTAGCAAATTTAGGAATATTTGAAATTTCAATATTTTTCAGTTTTGCAAGTAATGAGAAAAAAGTAGCTATTTGTTTTTCGATCTTTCAATACGTATTAAACAATATACGAGAAATATCGTTGATAAATTTTAATAGACAAAATGAGAATTTAATTGGCAAAGTGAGTGAAAAGCGACGTGATTCGAGAGAAAAAAAAAAGTGTCCTTTTTTAGTAGTACTTTAGTTCGTGATAAATAAAAAGTGCGTTACGTAAATCAAAATTTATTACTCGCATTCATCCGCGTGAGATCTAAAACGTATGTACTCGAGTTTTTTTTTTTTTTTGCTTTATCACCGCTATATTGATGGGATTACATTTATCCACCGTATATGTTAAGGCTTCAGACTGTTCATCCTCCGCTTCGGAACTCGATTTTTCCCGAGACTCTCTCGCTCGACTGCTATCATTACAAAGAATAAGAAACAAAAACGTATGAGCCTGGGCGTTACGCGCTCTCTCGGATAACCCCGGAGCGTGAGACACATGGGACGAATGGGTTTGGGATGAATTGAGAAGCCGGATAGACGGAGGCACCGCACGAGTTTCTCTTGCTCGCTTTTACCATTCTCTTTTCATCCGCCCGATCGATTTGTTTTGTTCCATCGGCCGAACGAGAGAGCACGTCAATTACTCGATATTTCTCGATTGAGGAGGAAATAAAGAATATATCATCGTGATATGCCCCGGGAAGTATATATCATCGTGGGAAAATACGGGGGAAAAAGATATAACGGTATAATATTTTCTCGTTACGAGAACTAAAATTTGAAGTCTACGTTTTCTCGTCTGGAATTCCAGAATTTTTGAGATCACGCGTGAAAGTAATTATTTCATCAAAATAATTGAGAATAATTATTGCTAAAAAAATGTTTATGTTTATAACCAAAGAATAATTATTGTCAATTGTCATAAATAAATGCTGATTTCATTTCTCTCCCCCCCGCATCCCCGGAAGTTATTCATAATTATTTCTTGATTGGTGTTGAAAGATTTTTCATTCAAACGGATATTCGAGTCTCTTGGTCGAGACTCAAATATCCCGAATTGAAATATAGTTGACGTTGACATAGAGCATAACTTTAACTCGTACGTCGTAGGTATAAATTAAACTTACGAGCTCGTTAAATTTTATCAAAGGCTACATTTCAAACGGTACACAATAATTACTGATGCTTGAAAACCACTTTGATGTGAATTCACAAAGATGTGCTATTTCTCATCTAAGTTAATTTCGCGGTTCAAAGATCAAATGGAACAAAGTTTGACCTGTGAACAAAAACCAGCACAAACTCCTAGATTTTCAAAATATTCTTCGAAGGCGCTAGTTTTGTGTGAATTTTTTTTTTTTGCTTTCCCGAACAAACGTAAACTAAAATTTCAAATCCGAATGTAAATGTTTATAAGAATACATGAATGTATGAAGATTGAAAAAAAAGAGGTAATTCAACGAAAAGGTATTGAAGAATTGCGATATCAGGACGAAATTCGCGATGATCTTTCAAATGGAAATGTTGACAGGGGCGGGGGGGGAGGATTCATACGAGAGGATCTCATTGGAATTGCGAGGGTTGATATAGCGGAAACGAAGTGATTATAGAAAACACAGAGAGACGAATGGAATATACAGTAGACAAGGATAAAGAGTGGAAGGGGCTGTGGAAGAGCGTGACGATGGGGATGGGAAAATCCGCGGTACGAATAGACAGAAATGAGAAAGAAAGATATATATATATATATATATATATATATATATAGGCAAGAGCGAGAGACCAACGGACGTTGGACTGTTCCGAGTTATAAATCTCGAGCCACACCGTGAGCAAACAAAATTTGAATATACTTTTGTGGTGAGAAAATAAAGGACCGACAGAATCCAACGTCATCCCTCTATCACGGTCATGATATACTGACGTAGATGAGAACGTATATGGATTCAGTGCATGGATTAACTTGCTGCAAAGATATTGCCATTAGACAGAATTCTGTCTAATTTTACGTTTTATTAAATTCATATTGAAGTTCATTATGTTTGCAAATATTATAATACTTCGATCAATTTTCGAGGCTAATAATGTGTTTTTTTTTTTTTTTTTAATATCTTAAAACTAATATACATTTACATAACTTTGACATATTCAGAGGGTAAAAAAAGTCAGAAGTTAAAAAAAAATTAGTAATCGAGTAAAAAGAAAATAGTAATTTAATAAATATGAGTATCTCTCGATTTTGAATAACTCCGGGCATATCTTGTTACTAAAGACGAAGAGCACTCATCTCGTTCTGATGCGTTTCAGTTTCGTTGTTGTATTCTATTTCGAGAAAGACGAAGTATATTACGAGACCACTGGTTGGCTTGACTCGTAAGAGATGAAAGACGAATACATACACATATATATACGAATATATCTGTAAGTTCGCAAAGAGCTCGTGGTCTTCTCGGATGAAAGAGGTTTTAGTAAGCGCACGAGGTGAGCGTAGAGAGGGTGAATGAGAAGCCGAATAAATTAAAAGAGCAAGAATTATAACTACCACTCTGGCGGAGGGCTGAAGCAAGCACGTAGAGTTTTAACCGAATGCAAGGGATGAAGAGAGAGAGAGAGAGTTAGAGAGAAAGAGAGAGAGAGAGAGAGAGAGAGAGAGAGAGAGAGAGAGAGAGAGAGAGAGAGAGAGAGAGAGAGAGAGGTACGGAAGAGTCAGCTAGCTAAAAGATTTAAGAGTTTTAACGAAAAAAAAATTAAAGGTTCTTCAGCTCAGGCGTTTTTTTTAACTCTTAACTCGAACCGACCCTTTTCAAACAAGCCGATGGATGCAAAAAAATCCAGCAGATTTCGCGAGTTCCAGAGAACCAATTTGCGTTGTCCAGGTTTCCTCTCTCTCTCTCTCTCTCTCTCTCTCTCTCTCTCTCTCTCTCTCTCTCTCTCTCTCTCTCTCTCTCTCTCTCTCTCTCTCAAGCGAGCTTTAAATTCATAATCCAGATTAATTTATCATTTATTTCCCAGTTGCAACATCTTCTGTCTGGTGCAGGTAATTAAATATCATAAATGATGAATCGACAGTGCCGGAATAAGCATAATAACGAACTCGTAGTGTAAAAACAACCGAATATCTGAGCGACCGTATAAAAACACGTACTGATAAATGACATCGTTAAAGGATCATAAATTTTGTTCTTTCTGTTACGTTTTTAATTGAAAAATATTAAACTACGCGTATTGTTCCTTCGACATTCTCTCATTTTCAGGAAGATTGTTTTTTATACAAAAGTTTCTCAATTCATTCGGAAAATTTATTTTTCTTAAATTTTCAGCAAGTTCTACGTCTTTTTTTTCTTTCAATTTTTCGAACATCATTTACTTTCTAAAAATATTTAGAAAAAGCTTTACAGTGGATTCTCAATTTTCTTTTCAACCGAGCTTCACGAGAAAGCAAAATGACGTTCGTACTCTCGGTGAGTTTTTCACGTACATCATCACTAATCAGAATGGCTCATTAGTTTTGGCGAAAGTTTGATACAAAAAAAAAAAAAAAAGAAGAAGCCAGACACGCAGCGGGATGCTCGAGAGTTGAATATTTTTTGTAGTCGCCAGTAGAGGGTGGACTCGCGCGATTACCGCAACGTTGCGGAGTAGATCAGTGGGGAAGCGGAGAAACCCCGCTGGCTTAATTACGCGATAACTCGACCGAGGGTGATGTTAACCGAGAGGTTGAGTGGGACGAAAAAAAAAAAAAAAAACTCGCGTAAATGTCGAAAGAGTGCCGGAGAGGCGAACAACAGTGCGTAGACAATCAACCAGCAGGGAATCGCGTCTCATCGAAGCAAATGCACGAATTCGAGTTGATTGACCAGAGTAACAAGACATTTCGATCGGGGCGAGTGCAGTTAAATGAGTTACAAGCGCAACCGATGACTAATATGCCAGACTGAAAAGGCTTGAAAGAATAAAATATAGTCCTGAGCATCATTTCACTATATGTGACATGAGTATCGACTATAATACTGACGTGAAGTGATTCGTAATTGGTCGAAAATGAAATTTTCTTTTTTTCGATAAGACAATTATTGAAACAACAACAAAAATACCCAACATGATTAGTAATATAGAATTATAAAAAAAATTCTGATTATAAAATAACATGGATGATAAATCGATCGGAAGTTTGCAACGGTGGATGCATTGAAAAATTATAAAACGTTCCTACTGCTTGAAAAAAAATATATTATAAAGTGTCTTTGATCTTCAGAAAGGAGATCGGTAATCGAAGATGCTTGAATTCCTTGGAGGAGAAATCTTGAAGTAAGAGATGAGCTAGATCGACGGAAGCTGCGGGTCGACAGGATGGGTTTTTTTATTTTTTGTTTTTCGAGCATTCGAGAGAGAGAATGGAAGAGAGAAATAGTGGGAGAGAGAGAGAGAGAGAGAGAGAGAGAGAGAGAGAGATAGGCTGAGCGTGAGAGAGGACTAGATAGTGACAGGGGAAAGCACTTAAAAGCCCTCGAAACCCGAGTACTCGATTCGTCGCAGAGGCGAGAGAGAAAAGGCGAAGAGATGGTTGAAAAAGCACGATGGGAAAAAAGACAGAACGAGAGAGAGAGAGAGAGGAAAGAAGAAAAAAAACCTCGTGAGAAATCTATATCTGTAGCATGTCCTGCTCCGAGGGGTTTGGGGAAATGCGTAATAAACGTGTTGGGAAACAGCTATATAGAAAACTGTGCACTTTGCTACACACATGAGCGTTTCGTCTATTCGAAACATAAAATCCGACCAGCTGGCCCTTTCGTGCCTCTCACACTTCCTGTTTCACCGACATATGGAACTTTGGTCTCTCTCTCTCTCTCTATCTCTCTCTCTCTCTCTCTCAGTTGGCACGTTTTTTTGGTAGATCTATATCCACTTTGTTCCACTTTCCAGCCAAAAAGAGGGAGAGAGACGGACATGGAGTAGATATATAATAAGACAGTAAAGGGCACTCAACAACTTTTATAGATCCTACGTATATTCTATTTATGCAAAGATATCAAGGCATAAACATAAACCTTTATATAAATGTGTGTATGCTTGCGTGTGTGTGTGTGTGTGTGTGTGTGTGTGTGTGTGTGTGTGTGTGTGTGTGTGTGTGTGTGTGTGTGTGTGTGTGTGTGTGTGTGTGTGTGTGTGTGTGTGTGTGTGTGTGTGTGTGAGGTATGTGCTGAAAACGACTCTAAGCATTCTTTATATACAACGATATAATAGTTCGTGCTTTATATAATGTTGACGTATTTGCATGTATATGTGCAATCGTAAAAATGTCCTATAAACGACCACAAGGTACATCGGTATCGTATATATTCATTTCTGTTAGTTACAGCATTGTGTAACGAGTAGTGAATTTAAAAAAAAAAACAATATTTACAAAGTTTCTACTTAAAAAAACAATTATAGTGATTTATAATCATTTATGCTAATTTCTCAAAATATGATTCTTTCGTTAAAAACTTTTTTTCAGTGACTCGTTTAATCTGTCAAAATATGCTCTTATTATCAATTGGCAGGGTCATTGTTTTTACTCTGAGGCTCAGCTAATCATCGTTGCAAACAAAATAGTTTTATTTCTAACTACGAAATTTTGTGAAAAAGTTTTTTTTTTTTCGAAATTAGTATACCATTTTTCGCAGAATTTAAAAATTCAGATTTCATGTACAATGTATCTGATCCGTATACTTTGTCACATACATCTTATCTTTGGACTCAACAAATTTGTTATTTTTATATTTCTGCAGCTTTTCATTCCAAATGACGATGAGAGATAACAATGTGGACCAGAAAGACAGTCGTGACATTGATTCGAGAGGTGACTTTTATGTGAACTTTGTTTTTTTTTCTACAATTTTTTTCTGCTTCATTGTCTGACACAGATCGGCAGTTTCCACTTGAGTCTGCCAACGACGAGACACCACAAAGATGGGAAAAGTTTGCGTTCTTCCAATACATTTCCATCGTACTTTTCACGACGTAAAAGAGACCATTTACTTAAATATATATATATATATATATATATATATATATATATATATATATATATATATGTGTGTGTATGCATTTTTGCAACTGACAGGGTAGCGCGAATATAAAATGTTTTCCGTGTGTGAAAATCAAGTGAGAAAGAAGACGATTGGATCTTCTTTGATACATCTGACACAGCAAACGAATGGAAAGTAAAGAAAGAATAAAAAGAGAGAGAAAGAAATGAAAAAAAAAGATGCAAGAAGCCTGGTAGAGTCCCGCGAGAGCTTGGCTTCTTCTTGTAGAATATGAGAGAGAGAGAGAGTATGAAAAAATTCGCAAACAGTCTTGTGTATCTTAGCTATATAAGCGAATTTTTCTCCTGCTTCACGAAGCTTGCACATAAAGGACGAGAATCGTGTCTTCGCTCACTTGCACGGTCGATTTCATTCCTCTTTCTCTCTAGCTCTCTCTCTCTTTTTTCCCCCTCGCTTTCCTATCGCTCTCGCGTTCTCCCCGACACCGGGGAATTCACTGCAAGGTTTCGACGTATCGATCACATTGACTAGTCGTCGTCGTCTCGTCCACCCTCGCTTGTAACCCGCACATCGGCCCGAATATAACTCGAATCCTCGAGGGTTCAGAACGCAAATCCCTTTTTCATTCGCGAACCGCCCTCATTCAGTGCGGTTCACGTTCCATTTCACTCTTTGGAGTAATTCTCGAGTATCCGAGGAAGGAAGAACATGTGCGAGAATTAAAGTTAAAAAAAAATGATCTTTTTCGTGCTGAAGTTGAGAAATTTATAGTGAAAAGTTGATCTTTAATTTTTTTTTTTTTTTTTTTTTGTGAATTCGTGAAAAATTAATTTTCAGACGAATAAATATTTTAACTCTTTCCTGATTTTTTCGAGGTGAGGTACGACCAGAATAAATTATTTATCGCAATCGAAACATGTGCGAGGCGACGCTTCGCAGCGATATAGTCAGGAAAATCGATGGACTAAGTTTGCAAAAAATTTTTTAAACAGTTTTTCAATATGAAAACAATTTCAATGACGGTGGATCCAGACCGAAGTGCGTCTACTTGATAGGAAAAAAAAATTACGGTAATTTATAATTAATGAATATTATTTAAAATTTTGAGGGATTGATTGAGAGAGGATTATATTGAAGAAACGAAAAGAGTCGTCACTCATCAACGTCGTACCAGTACTAAAAATTTCCATCCCAAAAAAATCTTGTCAAAATAAATACATGTTTCGTGATTTATTGACGTGAAATGTGTTATTTTTGGGTATGTTTATCGTTATATATATCTTTCTCTGAATAATTTAGACTTGCTTTGGTCCGTGTTAAGCCTCGTTTATGTCAGTTTCCCTTCGAAAATCTATGGAAATAATTTTCAAGGGCTCAAGTGTACTTGATTGATGTGACTGGAGCACCGAAGCTTTCCTAACATGAAATAAAATGTTGCATTTTATTTCAACGAATCGTTTTATAAACGTGAAAAAAATATGTGGCTGTTTGTCGTAAATATAAAAATATAATATGTCATTTGTTGTCAATACCGTTCGGTTTTATACCTTCGCGAGCTCGTATAAATGGGTGTTGAATCTTTGCGAAGCTTTTCTACATCATTATTTCGACGGTTGCCAACGAGCTCTACTTGTATATATCTTGACGAGGGTATACACCCCGTGAATTGATATGCAGGATGGCAAATGAAAAACGAGAGGCAAAGGCAACGATTAGTCTTGATTGATTGTATACCGTTGGAAAATTCGAGCATTTTAACGACCTTCCCCGCCTCGCCCCTATCAATCTTTAAAAAAAAAAAAACAAAAAAAAACAATTGATCATTTGAAATTAGTCAGTCGGAAGAAAAAAAAAATTTGCAACGTCGCCGAGGGAGATGAGAAAGTAATTAAAGTCAGAATGCAATGTCTGAGGAATCCTGAAAAAAAAAAAATATGAATTAATTCGTGTTTTAGGTCAAACGTTCGTAGAATTCTTTCGTGCTAAAATTGAAAGTTGAAAGTTAGAGCAGGTCAAGCTTAATGAGATTGAGAAAAATTCTTTAATCGAGTCTCAAAGCGTTGAAGCAAATAAAAAAATAATCCCCATCCTTTTAGTACCTTTTAATTTTAGTTCAAATATTTGACTCTGACTTTTTATTTCCTTGTAATCATATCGGATATTTTTGGTCGAGAGCTGAAACGATTAATAGATAGAAATATATGAGACTCGTGTGAAACGCAGGCGAGAGAGAGAGAGAGAGAGAGAGCAAGGGCGTCCTCGTTTTAAAAGCTCCGATTCAACTTCCGGTTGGTTAATTCTATCGGCCCAGGTATAGAGGGTGAGCTACAAAATGTTAGCGTTCATGTTTTCAGTGGCAACATTTGCCCTTTATTCGTCGTTCTACAAAATCCCGAAGGGACGAAATATTTGACGATATATATCTCACGTAATATCGAAGCTATCCGTTGTGACGATTCGGACAAAATTCAACCCTCTGCGTGAGCAAGACTGCCAATTATTCCAAATATATTTCAGATTTATGGAAGAGGAAGAGAGGTCACTCTGTGTGAGACTAGACATTTTTCACGAGAAAGCCAACTCGCTGGTGCACTCTATCTACGTATCGAGTTCTAGCGAACAAAAGGCCTTAACTTGAATCATTTTTCATGTTATATCGCGTGATTTATGCCCTACGTTTTCATATAATGTCGAATACACGAACGACCGTTTCATCGGGAAACTGAACGGAGGTGACACGACTTCCGGTCGAAACGTTTCGCAATTATCATTGGGAATTATTTCGATCGACGCTCGTGAATGAGAGACAATTTCCATGCTCACTTTGGTCGATCTATTAGTAACGAGCCAGTGCTTTTAGCACAATGTACGTTACGGAATTATTCATCGGAGCAATCGAGAAAAATTCAAATCAATATAATTCTCTCGGTTCTAAATTCCTTTTTGCAAATTATGTGATAAAAAAATTTGCAGGAATGTATACTAATTATTGATCGAATTTTTATTAAGAATATTTACTTTTATTCGAAATTTCCAAGATCAGTAGTGATTTATGTTCGTCTAGTTATCATTGAAAATAGTTTTTTTGTCAAGAATTCTTCTCCAAAATTATGAAATTCTCATCAACAGTCTTCTTGTCTCATAGTTTGAATATTTTATTTCCTTCTCTCGGGATAAAATTACATTAATTTCGATATAATGTAAAAAAAAAAAAAAAATTGGACGAACGATAATTTAATATTTTTTTAATAGGTTGCATTAAAATTGTTCGTTCGTAATGTGAACATTTTTGCATAAAAGACTCTGTAATGAGGCAAATTCTGTGAAAGATGATAACTAGCAAGCTCGTCATGCTCAGCCATCTGGCTACGACAATGATAAAGCTGTGAAAATATATACCGAGAGTAGAAAAAAAAAAAAATTCGAGTACCAAGATAATGAATGCGTCATTATAATTTATGATTATTTCGTTCAACAACTCTGATGACTCGAGGAATTTTTCTAATTACACACCTACCCAAATTTTTTATATTCATAAACTTGATATTTTAGCCATTAAATTGCCCGACTTCGAATACTCGTATAGGATTTATTTTTTTTTCTGTTCGCTTACTACGCACGAATTTCAAGCCCATTAGCGTCTGACGAAACATCGAGCCTAACTACTGAAAAATCCTGCTTACGTCTCGTGTTTCTTTTTCGGGACGTATTAATAAAGCTATGACTTTTACTCGGGACGTTTTTTTTTTTTCCGACTCTCACCGACGTCTCGAGGGTTCCTCGACTGTTTGCCCAGAGATCAACTTTTACCCAAGCTTTTACCCAAGCTGAAGCGCGAAAAACGTCATTTTTTTTCTCTCACTCTGGTCACATCGTGAAAGGATAAATAAAAACTCTGACTCTCGTTATGCACATAGTCCTCGACAAAGCACGCCAAATTAATTCTACAGACATAATTTTTGTTTTCTTTCCAACCCCTTAATCCGACACATTTGTCATTCTATTAATTTCATAATTATCTCCTCTCTATTTTGTTCATTAACAGATCGTCACTGCTGGGAGGCGTGATGACAGCTTATTCGTCATTTATAGCGTGTGCTCAAGGATCTTTTTTTCTTTATCACTTGTTTTTTTTTTCCTATACCACTAAAAAAAAAAAATCTTCATGGCGTTTCGTGAGAATGTGAAATAAAATATCCGACAAGAGGCAGGTCTGTTTTCTTCCTGAAATAAATAAAAAAAAAAATCATCGCTAAACACGAAACTTTTATGCATATAAACGTAGCGTTTTTTACGATAAGAGCCTACTTGCTATTTATCCGAAGCTTTAACGCCGAAGGATTTGTCGATTCCTATCGAGTGAGTTATGGCACGTGGTTCGTAGTTTATTTCAACGCTTGTTCTTTATATATGTACACTCACCATATCCTCAATTATGCAATGCTTTATAGCAACCATAAGAGAGAGGGAGAGAGAGAGAGAGAGAGAGAGAGAGAGAGAGAGAGAGAGAGAATGGATAAGAAATTCATCGAGCTTACATGTTAAACTCTTTAAAACGGGAAATTCTATTGTCACGAAGCTTCTTTGAAATAACATAAAAACTGATTTTTTTGAGAGGACTTCTACTGAGGACTTTGAGAGGACTTTCTTTTTTGGAGATGCAACTTCTAGTCTCATAAATATTTTAATTTTTCATCTGAAAACAGAACTTGGAAATTTTAAATTTGATCATTTATATTGACGATAAATTAATTATAAATTCAAACAGTCCAAAAATGTCAAGTCTGTGAAAAAAGGGTCGCAGAATCAAAAAATCTAGGCAACGCTTTTGGCATTTTAAAATTGGCAAATTAAAATTATACACTTGGTACTTTTTTTTAACCATCAATATCAATAACAAATGGATTCATTGATTTTTTATAAAAAAAAAAAAAAAGTTCAACAATAAATACGAACGCTTTGGAAATATTGAACTGAAGTTATCTGTTTCTGGGCCAACGCGAGAGAGGGAAAGCTTCCGGTCGTGTGTGAAACGAGAGCAAGAGGGATGGGGCCATATGAAAGTGGGAAAGAGCACATTCCTCGTTGGTTGGATAACTTTTACAGGATAACAAAAAGATAGAGTGGAGAGATGGAGGGCGAGTATATTTTTTTGGATACGGGTCGACCTGGTCAACGGGAGTTGTGAGAGGTGAGAGTCGCGAAATGGCAAGAGGGCGGAAGATGAGGAACAGGAAGAAGAGTAGTGAGAAGAAAAGCAAAGAAAGAAAAAAAAAACTGCAGTGGCACATTTATTTTCCCGGCTATTCCACGGGTCGTACCACACCAAAGATTCCTCTTTTCCCTAGCAAAAGCCTTAACGTTTCACAGTGACTCTGTTCTACTATCCACATAAATATCCTCAAATAACTTTCTTCTGTGTGTGTGTGTGTGCAGGCAAAAAGTTTTGTATTCTAGTTTGCTGTACAGAGATTTTCAGACTTTGCACGTGCGCTCGTTTATATTCGTTCTCCTCTCTTCCCACTTTTTCCTCTTCTATCATTCATTCGGATACCCAAATTCGCCGAGCGAAAGACGTTTAAAATTCACAAAAAAATCTCATCGTCGAACTCGCGTATCTTCGAATACTGCACTGACCACGAATACTAGACCAGAAAAATCAATCCCAGTATATTCTTAATGTAAATTGATTGAATTTTCATACTAAATTGTTCCTGACATTATCATTATTTCAATGTTTCTTTTACGTGAATTCCATTTACATCGTCGAATGAGAAAATAGTATACGGGAAAATATACAAAGATTTTTATTCAGAAATATATTTAATATAAATGAAATATGAATGAAAAAATTCATCATTTTAATTTCATTGTATATCTGGACATTGTATTGCTGGAATATGTCATCTATAAAAAAAAATATATTTACGAACACATTTCACGCGCGTTCCATCCCCTTATGTGGAGGGCTAAAACACTTGGGAACTAAATATTGCCAAAAACGAAAAGTAATTGCGGTAAGGGTGATAAAAGGCAAACTGGGCGGCTATTGAATATATTTATGATAGAATAAGGAATAAATCAGCTGGGAGCCAGGCGTAAAAAAAAAAGAGAAAGAACATTATATCCCGCGAGAGTTTCACGGTACTGAAATGCACATAATAGTTTGAGTGCCAACGCGATAACTCGAGGCTCAGGATGCAACAGTTGTAATTTTGGCAACGGTCTCCTCTCTCTCTCTCACTCTCTCTCTCTCTCTCTCTCTCTCTCTCTCTCTCTCTCTCTCTCTCTCTCTCTGTCTCTCTCTCTCGTCTCTTCTAGGTTAGTGGGGTCTCCAGAGTCGTTGTGAAATCGCGATTCGTGGTCACCATCAATCGTTCTATATCCCTCGGAATCTCCCGTGAAACGTACACACACATATATATGTGGGTGATCGTACACGTAATTCGACCAACGTTTCGACTCACCAGAGCGTTTTGTCGCTTTCGATTTACGAGCTTACTCGAGCGAATGGCGATTGACGTTCGTGCATATGTATATTACACATATGTATACAAATTAGGTAGGAAGACACAAACGTGGCGCGTCCCTTTTGTCAAGTCGATACGCTAATTCGATCGCGAGTAACCGCACGTATATACGGTCAAGTTTCCAGCCGGGGGATATCCTCTGTGTATATGTATATCAGACCATAACCCTATATATATCCAGTCGCGATTTGCTTCCCCGTGCTTCGATGCTCGCAAGCCTCGTATGTCTGGGACACACCCTTGGTCATTTGCGGCTCGAGTTAAATCGACGCTGGATACTGGTCACGCGAATGCATTTAAACCTCCCCAAGGGTTGCCCTTCGACGAAACACTTGCTTGCCTCTCTCTCTCTCTCTCTCTCTCTTTCTCTTCCTCAATCGCTTTCTCTCTTTCTCCCTCTGATTATAGATACAAATTGCTCCGAAACCCTTTCAGATTGCTCCTATGTGAGAAATCGTAATACCATTTCCCCTCCTGACTATCCGAGATTCAGCCTATTAAACGCTGTACCACGAAGATGTGAATTTCTTTTCGAAATTTTCATTGAACTTTAGACTTTTTTTTCTATTTTCCCATCGAAATGTCTCTTGGGTATCCTTGAATACCTCTCTGATACGTAGAGTCAAAGCTGAACGAGATTTTTTGGAAAATACAATTTCAATAATCGTCGAATGAACATCGCTGTAAGTGAAGGGTGAGGGGGGGAAATATGTTGGCACTATTGAGATTTAATTGTCCTCGAATAACTCAGGATTTATGAGGACTTACTCGATATTATATTTTCAAAATTAAAAATTAAATAAAAAACATTCGATTCATAGTCAATGAATGATTATAAATTGTGTATTTTAAAAATAGAATTTTTTCCCACGATCTCTCGCTTGAAGATTTATGCACGCAATTATTTTGTCAAATGAAAAATATAAAATACATTTTCATATGGACCGCGTTGAGGCTATAGAAAAATATTTTTCCATCGGTCGTTTTGAGTTCAACGTGACATTGGCAAAATCGTGCTCGTACATATGATGACCATATACGACGATCCGTTCGCGCAGACATCGGGGGTGCAAACATCAACCCGGTACGTCTCGACTCGACAATGAGGGACGCGGAAGCCCCCAATGCGCGGGGATATGATGGCACATGACTTGAAAAGTTCGCGTGACCGAGCAACGATTTAGCCTATAATAGCCGGGCGCAACGCGAACGCCATAAGAAGCGAAGAAGGCGACGAACAAGAGCACGAGAAATCTGATACGTGCTTAACCGACGTCTCCGCGGAGCGTCGCGGTTTATAGACCCTCACGTTGCACCTGAGCTATCGACTCTTATACGTGAATATATCACACGAGTACTTTCGCAAATTGGACATTTTTTTTTTTTTTTAGTTTCAATGAAGAAAATTGCGTAATTGGAGGTAATTTTAATTAACTACGAGCACGAAACGACAGCTTTCCATCACGTTTTTATACAAATTCATGGGATATTTTTGCTCGAAATTTTTTCGAGTCGAATAATTCGTTGTTTGCGATATTAAAAAATTGATTTATTGACGAATAAATCGTGAAAAAATGTCGAGAAGGCTCATCGATCTATTTTTACGTTACAATTTAAATCGATGGACGAAAAAAAAAAAAAAAAACAAAAATGTGCGATGAATTTCCACAGTCGCAGTTCCTGGGTATGTGGATTTTTATAAGATAACAAAAACCGCAAATGCAAAACAAATGAATAAATAAATTTTAGAAAAAAAAAAAAAAACGAAAAATGCTTTTTCGTTTAATCTCTTGAAAAGTTGTGACCTGAAATTTATTTTTGGTCACTGACGAATGCGGGGAAAACAAACAATTTGACATCGAGTCTCGTCGATTTCCAATTTCTCAATCACATCGATCGAAAATAGTCAAATGATTGAAAAATAAATTTATTGTCTCGACTCGGAGATGAGAAACTTTCTTGAAATTTCGTGACAAAATTTCACGATATTCACGTTATTTTATTATTGATTTGAACAGATGACAAAATCTCACCAACCACGCATTCCTCATCTCTCATGTGCCAGTAAAATTTAGGGCAAAAGTTATCTTTCTCTTTCTCTCTCCCTCCCTCCCTCTCTCTCTCTCTCTCTCTCTCTCTCTCTCTCTCTCTCTCTCTCTCTGTCTCTCTTTCCATTCAATATCGATATCATTCTCACAAGTTTGCGGTTCGACTCACGCATCGCACAGGCTGGCACATAACGCTGACGCAAAAGCTCGCTTCGCTCAAATTTCTCGCCTCACGTATCCATCTCCCTCGCCTCGTCGTCACTCTCGTTTGAAACTGGAGAACCACAATATTCTCTGCTCCGCAATTCTCTATCTGCCGATTGCGAATATATATCCGTGACGTAGCACGGAACAGCGAGAGCGAAGTTTCGCGAGAGCTTTTACCGATATCCACGATGTGATTTTTGATAAACGCAAAAATAGCTCATCGACGTACAAGAATTTCCAGTTAGTAAAAATATCTGTGTGACAGATTGGAGATAATTTTGTAACAAAATAAACGACGAAAATTCACAGAAAAAAAAATTGAGAACAATTTAATAAAAATAATTAAAGTTCGCTTGGATTAAAAAACAAAATCTACACATTCTCGATTCAATTCAATCAAAATGACGATTCGATCGTACAAAAAAGGAAAAAAATTTAAGATTTTTCAAACTTTCGTAAAACTTGTTGAAGATAAATTTCCAATAGAAAAAAAAATCACGAATAATGAGAAAAATGTTCACTAAAAAAATGTAACAACGATAAAATAATTTTCTTCAGCAATAATTATTCGAATAAGCATATGAGTGATAACATAAAGATATGAATAACCATTTTAAAAAAAGTTGTAATTACGACAAATTATTCTTGATTGATGAACAAAAACTTTTTTTCCAAACTTTTTTTCCACACGATATTCGAGTATTTTTCGATTATAAATGAGCATTCAACGGGGGAAAAAAAAATAGTAATGAAGAAACTCGAGAAAATATATATCGAGGCTGAAAATATTATTAATCATTCCCGTGTCATAGAAAAATTTCTCTGACTGTTGCTCTCGCGTGTACGAAAAAAAAAGTCCCACCCTACTCGAACACGCAATATTCTCTCGCGCTCTCGTTCTCCTCCGTAGAGAGTCATCACGAAGTCAGCCAAATCTCGACGACGATTCACGATCGTATCGTTTTGTGATACTCAATGCAATTTATCATTTTTTTCCATGTTACTTTCTTCTCTCTCTCTCTCTCTCTCTCTCTCTCTCTCTCTCTCTCTTTTACTCCCTCAATCTCACCCTTAATTTTGACGCGATTGGATATAATAATTCCGAAGGATTTTGTTTATCAAATTTTTTTTTAAAATTGCCCACGAGACGATAAATCATCCTCAATCCCAGAATCTCTACTTTCCCCCGGTGTAAATGGGGAAATTTTTTTTTTTTTTTCTCGCAAATTCCTCTCTCGCTGAGAAGGGTCGTTAATTTCTTTTTTAATAAAATAAATTTCCCTCCACCTATGAGTTGTTTTTTTTTTCCCCCATAAAAAGGGTGAAGAGGGGTCCAAATATGGTGCAGTATGACAAGAGAAAAAGAATGGTACATCATGCGAAAAGAAAAGTACGAGTATAAGGAGGAAAGGGATGTGTATATAATTATCATTCGCGTCACGTGTGTCCCACGGTCGAAAAATTCGTGAATTATACGGGTTTATGGTCCTGGGCCGACTGTATGGCTGGCTATTAAACGAGCGCACCCACGATAAAGTCTCGTCGACATTTTCAGAGGATGCCGAGTTTGCTATACACGAGTATATTGCATCCACGGGATTGAACCTCTCCAGGGGCGCGAGAAGGATGCAAATGAAAAGATGGGGAATGCGGGAAGAAAAAAAGAAAGGGATCTCGTTGGCAACGGGGCGCGTAAGAGCCTAGCACATTGCGGTGCTCATCTTATGAATATTTAAACTATCCTTGCCAAGGCGAAACTCGAGTAAGCCCGTGACTCTCGTTGATTGTGTGCTCGTGCAAGTGGTAATAGTCCGAAAATGGTCAGACATCGTATGCAGAATTATATTTTGATAAAAACAAGGATGAATCTTTTGTGAAAGGGATTTTGTTCGAGTCCAAAGACCTCCTCAAAATGCATTGATTCTTGTGTCAGTAATTTTTCAAACTTGCATTAGAGAAAATTGATCGAAAAATATTTTTGTTCATTTCGTCAAATATCCAGGAACAACTTTGATACAGTCAACATTTATCATTGACCGTATCGATAAAAAGTACGAGTCCTCATGACATCCTTAGGAATACAATAAACAACAAGCAACAAATTATTCGTGAACTGATTGGCTCACGATTTACGAGCTCGTAGAACAATGTTCTCGCTATCAAATCCATTCAAGCACATTTCGTGCGTGTTGAAAGAAAAAAAAAAAAAAAAAAAAAAAAAAATCATTGCCACGCACGAAACGTTCGACGAGACTTTTTTATACTGCGACGGGTTCTCGACGAATGATCGAGATAAGAAATAGGTAGAGGAAAGAAAAAAGTGACGCACCACGAGGAAGTTGTATAAAATTCGGACACTGGGAATTTTTGGCCTCTTGATTATATATGGGAGATGATGAACACGCGAGAGGCTTTTTATTCACTTTTATACATTTATAAACCATGTACGAAGATTAATTCGTGCGATAACGAGCCGACAATTCGAATAACAAAGTCATTCGAGGCATTCTCATATTTTAATTAGTCTACGAAATTATTTTCTAAGCTTGAAAAAAAAAAATAAAAATAAAAAGTCCGATGTATACCAATTGCCTCGCTGTTAATTAATTGATCGACGATCAATGAAGTCGCTTGATTTTTTTTTTTGTTTCTCGCGCGACTCTTTTCGTCGAGCGAACGTGAGATCTGAGACTTTGCGAATCTTTTTCTTAATCCTAAATTTTCTAATTAATAATTAACGATAAAGAAATTCTCGAATTCTATGTTACGTAACTTTGTGAGAAAAAAAAACAAACAAAGTTACTCCGATCGAGGCAAAGCATTGTACAATATTATATGATGAATAATAAAATGAGACTCACCAGGCAGGATAGTTCGTTCAGCAACAAGTCTGACAGTCAAAAATATTTTTTTACTCACCTGTAACAGAAATAGCAAGGAAAAAACGGCAAATTAATTTCTCGCGTTTCTCGACACATTCTTGTACGTATATTAAAATATATATTTAATAAATATAAATTTAGCCCGTGTCAACATTCTCGTGTCTGACTTTTTCGAGGACGGTCTGTCGTGTCTTTTGAAGCGTGGAAGTCGAAAATAGAACGTTAATATACAACTTCATAAGTGTACTGTCAAATATATATATATATATACATATATATTTGTATGGAATATGTAATTGGAGTCAACCTCGACGAAAAACCATTCCCCGCGCTGCCCTTCTGTTCATAATATCCCTATAGCATGTCTCACGGCTGTCATCCGCGTCTCATATTTATTCATGAAAGCTCCGGAATAATTACAACGCTTTCCTTTCTCACAGATGCCCATATTTACACAGGTGGATACGCATGGTGAGACACCTAAACGCGGTTAATTGTAAATAATAATTATTTCGCGCTCGAATGCCCTCCTGTCCGGCTCATATTATACGATGGGATTTCGTATGTGCACGATTTTGACAGCGATGCATATACCTGTATCACGAATCATTAGCATTTATTCAAGGCCACACAACGGAGAACATCTCATTTACTGGCAATTTTTTATGAGAAAAAAAAATTCTATTTTACGTAAAAAAAAAAAACCTCTTAACCGTAAAAGTACAATTTTTAAAAATGTCAAAATAATTATACCGGGACACGGAATAATTGAAAAATATTTCTGAAATTATTTTCGATTGTTATTTCATTTATTCTTTATTCTTTTCTTCGCCAAAAGTCAAGCCAAAATGACGATAATTGTGAATGCTTTCATGCCATACACATTTTCGTTCAAGAGCAATCTTTATTCATGTGGGATCAATGAAACAAGATTCGGCAAAGTAAAATTGACGTAGGATTCATTGGCATTAATTTTTTCTTCATGTGACGAGTTACGAAAGATTTTTTAAATTATATTCGCTGATCGAAAATCGTCACACAGCTGTACAGCTAAATTTCAATCGATTTCAATGTACTCGGATTTTGAAAAATTGTGGCAAATTAAACCTTGCCAATTTTGCCGCCATACGAATTTTCTACACGTTTGAAAAATAATAAGTGACTAACGAGTGAGAGTCAATTTTTACTATTACGTCGTAAATTATTATTGTCAATATATGTTTATAAAATTAATATTTCTCAACACAAAGAAAGAAAAATTAATTCGAAACGCAATGTTTGGATTTTCATTGTTTCCCAAGTTAATTCAATTCGACCGCTGAAATATGAACTGAAATTCCCCCTCGCTCTGTCCACTGATCTACTGTGCTGGAAAAAAAAAAAAAAACCAATTCCTACTGGACCCTCCGAAATTTCTTTTGTCCCTCGGTTCAAGCTCCCCGAAATTCACCACATGGCCACCTTTTTCACCTCTGCCGCACAGTATTTATTGCTCTATCCGTCTTTTCATAATCTCTCACCACGATTCATTTTCTCCGTGTCTCATGTAAGCCATACACACGTCAAACGAGTGCGTTTTTTTTCTTCTTTTCTTCTCCTTTTCCGCCATTCATCTTTGCGCCGTTCTCCCACGCTCCCTGTTTTAATCTCGAAATATCGAAGGTTGTTTTTTTTTTTTTTTCATTCTCTTGGATGTGTAGTCCATCAAACTGTAATCTCTATCGGGGTTTTGCAAACGGATAGGATATCGGTTTGTCATTCTGCGCGACGCGTGATCGAAGGGATTTTTTAATTTGAGGCAGAAAAGCGAGAAACCGCACCGTGAATGCATATGCCTTGTGTACCCTTCGCAAGGAAAAGAAAAAAAAGGGGGTGGGGGGAACTTCGCGAATGAGAATAAAATAAAAATGTCGAGTGTTCGATTCCGGAGTCTTTCACGTTCTCGAGGTACGATCGGAGAAACTGGGTCGTCGCATAAACCAAGCTCTTCGTCGCAGAGGCGAAGAATTAAGATGGAAAAAAAATGAAGCGACCGCGGGACGATGAAAATTTATTTCACGTTAGCGGGACTATCCCGAACGAAATGAATATTCGTCAAATCGAGAAAAAAATCCGTGTGTTTGATATTTTTAATAAAAATTAAAAAAAAAAAAATTAAAATCATCCGAATTAAATAAAAATAACTCAACCCGATCTCGATAAATTCGAGACGATTTGTTGTTTTTATCGTCGTTGATGCTTGTTTCTTTTTTTTTTTTTATGAAAGAAAGAAAAATGCGGAAAAAAGCTAAGTCGTTCGTATCCGCAGAAAAATTCACGACACGGTCAAACGGATGCTGGTGTTTGGCATCGTACCAAAGTCGCATAACGTCTGGTACATTGAACGCCTCGAGGCTCGATTCTCCTCTCTATATCTTTGGCTTATAGCAGACTACTGGGAGAGCATCGGGCCACTCACGGGGGAACGAAGAGCCGAAAAGCCGAAAAGTACGACGATGTAACAAGCGATTTTTAGTGTCTCTTGTGCACGAACGTTATTATTACGATCCCCGCTTGTGTACACACACACACACACACACACACACACACACACACACACACACGTGTTCAAGACGCCGCAGATCGCGATTTCATAAATAAATGGCTGGCGATAAAAATAATTTACGAGAGCCAGAGATGATTTCTTTTTAAAGCCGTTTTTTTCTTTGGGGACCGACGACGCGTGGATCAATTTGGAATAAAAAAAAATTAATAATATTCCCGTTTCGTTATCTGGCTCGGAATTTTCTTTTATTTTTTTTCTAAATTCCATCTGAATTTCTGAAAAATTTTTCGAACCCAACACGAATCAATAAAAAAAAAAAAAAAATTATTGTGCAGCCCCTTACGGAAAAATCCTTTCAAATTTGAGGGTTAACCTTCAATTTCCAGGGTTTAACCACGACTTTTGGAGGGAAACCCTGAAATTTCAGGGTTAAGCCTCCGATTTTTAGGGTTGAACCTTGAAATTCTCGGGTTGAATCATAAATTAGAGGGTCATCCCTGAAAAGTTGGTGGTTCAACACTGAAAATTCAGGGATAACACTCAACAATTGAGGAATATCCATTAAAAATTAAAGGACAACCTCCAACAATTGAAGGATAACCATGATAGAGGTTCAGGGACAACTTCGAAAATTGTGGAACGACTCTGAATAGTTAGGGGCGAACCCGGAAAGTTGAGGGTAACCCCCAAACAATTAAGGTACATCTCTTAAAAATTTAAGTTTATCCTTCAACAATTAGCTGATAACCCTGAGAGGTTTATAAACCTCTCAACCCTTAAATTGAGGGAAAACCCTGAAGTCGAGGGCAACCCTCAAATCACAAGTGTGTAGTTTTTACACACTTATGTGTGTAATTTCTTGTAGTCACTTTTTACTCACTTTCACGTGTGTAATTCTACAAAATAACACACGTAAAAGTGAGTAAAAAGTGACTACAAGAAATTACACACATAAGTGTGTAAAAACTACACACTTGGATTTGCAGTGATGGAGGTTTACCATCATTTGAGGGTTAACCCTGAAGTTTGAGGGACCCCCATTTAACGGCTGCTCCTCAACTTGAAGGTACCCCTCATTCGAGGATTGACCCTCAATAAGTTGCGGGTACGAAATCACCCTGAAAGATGAGGGTTCAGTTGGGGGTGATATTTGATTGGTTTTTTTTCCTTAAGGGGTTTATTAAGAACTCAAATAAATGTAGCAAGATCAACAAAGATGAAATACACAATAATTGTATACACTGAATTTTTGGTAAAGCGAAGGAAAATTATTTTCCCGAGCGAATGTATAATCAACTCTGCTGTCCAAGCTCCGGTGTACATAATGTTTGAGACAATAAGGGAGAATCTCTGCCATTGTGAGCTTGTCACCGTTACAATGAACTGTGCAGAGAAGGCTTTCAACGCTTCGAATGACTTTTGCAAAGCCATTTAAACCTGATTTTTCAATGATGACTTGGCGAAGCTTTTATGGCCGAACTTTTACGGCCGAGCATCCGCCATTCTGATGCCGAAGGATCACCATTCATGAATAAATTACTTATCATCGGTTAATTGTCGGCCTTATCGAAAAATTGGAAAGTCGCAACCAGAAAAGAAAAAGGTCACAATTCCATTCTCGCTCTTCCCCCTATACACTCTGTGAACAATGCGGCTGTACATAAAATCGGGAATTTCGCCGTTGAATTCAAATCTTGGTATGAGCCATATCTGTGATTCAACAATAGCAATAACGATAGCGCAACCAGAATTTAGATAATACTTTGGTCTTGTGCAGTCTGGCATTTAATCCATTAGCCTGAGCTTTTTGCGGTGGATACGCATATATACTATAACATCCTCCCAAGATAGTACAAATTTGCATTTCACGGTTCGGTGAGACAGAGAAACGGAGAATCGGCCTCGTGTATACAACCAACACACGCGCGCAAACTCTCGCTCGGCAAACGCACGAGGAATTCACGCCCTGTGAATAAGCTTTCGCGGGATAGCCCTGCGAGTGAGCGCGCGTTATACGTTATTAAAGAAATACCGAGGATTCTCTCGTGTTGGATATACCACGCGAGTTATCTCGACCGTGAGCTATAAACGAGAGTTATACCTGTGTATAGCACGAATCTGCATAAGAACGAATTGCTTTACCAGCGAAATCCCGAAAACCGAAATATTTTTGCCCGCAAAAGCTAGCTGACTCTTTGCCAAACTATTTCCATATACCTCCTTTCTCTTTTCTCGGGGCCTCATCTGTCCTCTTTTCTCGCGCGGTGTTTCTTCGAAATATTGGAAAAAATCTCCAAAACTTTCGCATATTCAAATATGAAAATTGGCTTTAAAAAAAAAAAATCCGTAAAGATAGTTCGCCGGATTTTGATTAATTTTGCATTTAATAGCCTCAGAGAAAAAAAAATCTCAAACTGGATAAATTGTTTTAAAGAAAAAAAAAAAGTTCGTTTGTTCTCGATGTTGCATTCGCAGGATTAAATAAATGGACTGTGGCCCGATCTGTTGGAGGATTCTTTATGGGAAATCTCTCTCTGCTCCGATAATACTGTCAATATACATGTATACTAAATGTTGCATCCACTTAAAGCTTGCCTTTCTTAAGCCTGCAAACGCTGGATCCTCGTGTGTCCAGCTCTGTATATAGAGGGACTGTGCAAGGACCGAATTAAAGTGGATTTATTCTTGGAGGTTGTATAGGATTCATATATATACACGTATATATAACGATCATTTTCAAACAAAAGGGCCTGTAACTCGAACAATTTTACTCGGAGTAAAGTCCTTTGGTGGGTTAACTGTCGATATAATGTATAGATATACACGGAAAATAAAGTGCGATCGCGTCGTCCTTTACGGAAAGGAAAAGCAGACGGACGTGTCTCTCGGAGGATTGGCGGTGTCTTGTGGACTGTCGGAAAATTCGTTCGTGCAAGTTTACTTTCATCCTCTCGTCTCGCTACCTCACCTGCTCACACTTTCTCTCTCTTATCTCTCTCTCTCTTTTCCTGTTTTTCACGTCGTTTATTTTCCTCCCTTTTTATCTTTCTCCTTCGCTCGAGCTTCTTCATCGGCAAGAGCAGCCCGAGTAAACGAGCACCATCAACTTTATTTTTCTCTTTTATTTCAAGCCAAACCATCCCCTGGCATCTTTTCTGTCGCACTTTTTTTTCTCTGCTCTCTCTCTCTCTCCATCTTTACGAGACTCAAACGAAGAGCACTTTGGACCGAGAAAGCCCAAAGGCTCCTTATTCACTATATCGGGGATCGAACTAAGGATACATCATCTATATAAATATAAATGTATATATATATATAGATTTGAGTGAATTGAGTTCTTTTAGCGTCTTCGTAAAATTTCCCAAAGAGACTGCAATTGTAGCGATATCAATGCAATTTATATTTACTTGAAATAGACGTTTCGGGTTGAATTAAGATTTTTCAAATTAATGTTATCTGTAATATTTCGTTGTACAATCGTAGCCCTCCCACAATCGATGATTTCGGCACAACAAGCTGAGTGATAAGTAACACTCCGGCGTGACGAAAAATTCATACAGATATTATTATAAATTTTTTTCCAAGTATAAGAAAGTTTTATAAAAAAAAATACACATTGTTTAGACAAGCTTGGAGGATGTAGAGCAATGTTTATAAAAGTCCATTGATAAGCGCAGTGAATCAATTTTTTTCCGTAATAAAATTGAAATTTGGAGGGAAAAAAATTAAATTAAAATAATTTTCCTTTCTAGTAAACTTGGAGACACAAAAATCGTTTGCAATAATTTTACTTTGATTTTCATTAAATCATTTGTCAATAAATTTCCCTTCGAAAGATTTTACTTTCTTTGCCTTGCCCAGCTTATCCGAAGAATTCCCGAAGTAGCAGGGGCGAAAAAAAAAATGACGACGAGCCGCGATCCGTTTTATTTATTATGTATTTTTTTAAGCTTTTCGACGGAAATCGAAATCCGGCTTTTCTTTCCTCGTCTCGAGCTCGTAAGCCATACTTTGTATCGTATACACGCATACACGCGATACATATTTCTATGTCTACAACATAGAGACGGAAAGTCGAATCTTTACGTACAAGACCACGTATAAAGTCGCAAAATGTGTGTTGTACATATGGGATATTTCAGGTGTAATTGGCAGATTCTTGGGAGTTTGAATTTTTGTACTTTTTTTTTCACTAATCAAGATAGAGCGACTAATTTTCAACACCATTATCTAGATTATTTTTTAGTGCATTGAATCCAACTATATTGATCGATCTTTCTGCTATCACAACGCGACAAAACAACAGTTCAGTGACAAAAAAATATTAATTTTTTCATTTATTTTCTATTATTGAACTACGAGTCGAATTTTAATAATTTCTTATTTGTATAATCCCTTAAAAATGTACCCAAGAATATGTTCTTAAAGATGTCAAAATAATCAATTGCGTACAACTGTGCACTTGCGTTGATAACGATCGAGCGAAATTTCGTTAAAAAAAAACTGCAATTGATGCAGAACTATTTTAAATACTTTCTTATCGGAATGGATTATTTTTTGCACTACAATTGGCAATGACTATTTATCGAAGGAAATAGTTCAGAGGATTTTTTTTTTTTTATTCGAATGGTGTCCACACCATTCGATTTGCTATGTCGGTGTTGCTCAACATCGTAAAGTGGAAAAAGAAAATTAATTGAATTAGGTGAGGTCGCGTCGATTCAGCCTTGAATATCCCGTATCAATGTAATATATATATAGCGTCAAGGAGGTTTATAACTTTACTTGTATACCGATAGGTCTGGCATATATCCGGCTGCGTTACGGTTTTTTCCCCGTTTCGCAATATATTTCGACGCTTTATCGGTTCGCAGCAGGTAAACTCTGCCGGCTGCGCTATAAATCCTTACCGGTGCACGCGATTTTCACTCGGCATCGATGCTACACTCTTATTGCGATCGAAACGGGGGAGAGGTTAAGTTGGGACACGGTGGCTAGCGCTCCGTTATTTCTCACCAAAGGAACAGCATTGACAATCGTGAATATCGATAATAAAAAAGAAAAAATGAAAAAAAAAAAGAATGAGGCTCAACCCTTGTGCCCTAAATCCTAAATCGCTCTATCCAGTTTTATGAATTTTTTTGCCCTTCGCTTGAACATTTCTGAGCTCAAAAAAAAAATTGCTTCCACATCTGACAGTGTAAATTATAATGAAAATTATCGTTATTGATGAAAAAATATTTTCATGCAACGAGAAGAGAGTGTGATCAACTGAATTATATTCCCTTTTTTTTTTTTATTATTAAAGCTCTCTTCTTGTCACATGAAAATATTTTTTTCATCACAAAATAAATGATGGAAGTAAAATTCTAAGATTTATTTGAAAAAAAAAAATGAATTTTATGGGGCTTAAAGTCGTAAAATTCGCTACAAATTATATCCATCCCCTTAAATATGGCCGTCGATCCTTCAATTTATCTCTAATCTCATTGACGTCCAGTGCGAGAAGCATTTTTTTTATTACTTTAATCGGCTATCTCGCCAATGAAATTCCGTCCCGGCATACTGGTGACCGGGATAACATTATTGAACTTCACGCACATGGCACAGACAGAGAGAGAGAGAGAGAGAGAGAGAGAGAGGGCGATGAAAAGAGTGCAGCAAGGGTGACAGATGGTCGAGTTTTCCAACCGATTACACAGATTTATATCCGTATTGGCGTTCGATCGAATATAAATGCAGCCGAACGCTCATAGATGGAGTTATTATGCATCTCGCTTGAAAATAATTTGTCAAAATGCGAAATACATATTTGTCGCTTTTTCATAGAAAATTGGAACCATTTTTGCTATTATTTTCATACAATTCAAGGTAGTCATATCGCATACGGCTAGTCAAAGTTCCAATTACATTACGAATTATATTTTAAATTAAAAATTTTTCAAAAGCAAATTGAGTGCATCAATTTTGACGAAAATTAATGTAAATAAATGAGGAGATACTGCTCCAATTGTGCGGTGAATTTCGGCTCGATCGCTAAAGCTGTTCTCAAGTTACAGCGATTTTCATTTCAAGAGCTTAGGATCAGGATGTTTTTTTTTTCGAAATGTCATCTTCCGACAATTTGAAATATTTTAAGCACCCTGGAATAAAAATCTTGGGATTTTCATTCATTATGAAACCAAAAAGCTTTCTTTACGATGAAGCAGATAAACGAGCTGATAATTGAATCTGCGATATGGCTGTATGAATGCATGTGAAAGTTATTTTCCAATTTTTTTTTTTCCACTTTGGAATGTCCAATTGATAGAACTTTAAGTCGTCAACATTGAACCCGAACGGAGGAAGAAAGGGGTGAAAGAACAAGAGAATTCAGGGGCAAAATAGGGGTTTGAAGTTTGGGAGATGTGGACGATGTGAGCTCAGCACAAATGCACCCACCAAATGGCGACGACGTTGCTATAGAGAGCAAACGAGACCATGAATATTTTACATCCCTTAAGTATCCTCGGGATTGTCACCGTCACTGCGGTATACGTTTTCAAGATTAATCAACCAACCAACGGGCTTGTTGGTGCGAGGAGGTATCCGGAGATTCGAAAACTGTCTTGGAAGATCGATAGTGCCAATTTCCATTGTAAACTGATGCATTGGAACTCTATTCTAATAATCGATAATATAATCGTAAAGAGTAATTTATTGGCAATTAATAATACTCGGTAATTATAAATTTCAATTAACGACCATTGATCATCTACGAGCAACAATAAATCGTAATAGATTTTTCAAAAATTGCGATTCGTTCAATTTCGTTTTACCAATCGCTTGATTTTTGGTGAAGTACTTCTTTGAATAACGTTACTTCAATTATTGTTTATTGGATTTGACGAAATAAAAGTGATTTTTGAATACAGATTTTCTATAAATTTATGATTATTGGAATGAATTTTTTTTTTTTCAAAATTACGATTCGTTTAATTTCGTTTCACCAATCGCTTGATTTTTGGTGAACTACTTCTTTGAATAACGTTACTTCAATTATTGTTTATTGGATTTGACCAAATGAAAGTGATTTTTGAATACAGATTTTCTATAAATTTATGATTCTTGAAATGAATTTTTTTTTTTCAATTCACAACTTATCGATTAGTTCCATAATTATTCTCCCTCCCCAAAAATACTTTTCTATCGAATTCCAACAATGTATAACACACTTCACGATTTTTCTGGTCAACCGAATAATGGAATAAAAAATTGCAAGCACGATCCCGATCCATCAGGCTACATGGCCGATAAAATTGAATTTTATCGCCGAACGTTGATGCAAAAAGTTTCGATCATCTTGAATGTTCGAGCGGAGAGTCAATTTTTTCTAGAGAGAAAAAAAAAGTCAGAACTAGGGAAATCGGTCTACGGGATCGTTTACTAACGGTATAATACAGCCAAGGAGGGTGTGTGGAACGAAAAAAAAAAAGAAGACATTATCAGAGGGGCGGAAAAATAAGAGTGGGCTGACGAAGGTAAATTTACGAAAAAAAAAAAAAAAAAAACCCCCATCATCGATGCCCCAAGAAAACTTTTCCCAATGGCCCCATTTTCAACGTTAACGATTTCAAGGCTGAACCACTTTGAAACGACTTTCAACCCCTAATATACTCGGGCTCTCCGTTTTTCTCCAACGCCATCATTTTCCTTTTTTTCTCGCTTCCCACCATCGTACACTTTTCTATCTCCCATTTACTTTCTCCATTGGCAATCTGATCGCATGGTGAAGCTCCGAAGCGAAAGCTCCTTCCTTCATGGATGTATACATTTTCTAATTTTATTTATCTGAAGGCACATATATATATACAGAGACCCGAAGTGTCTCGGGTACAAGTAGAGCAGGTGGTGGTAACAATTTTAGCACGACTATTTATCACTTTTCCTACCTTGGTGCGGTAGAAAGTACTTCATCAATGTTCCTTCAACTACGCTACAGAGTTACAACTACCCTTCGATGGAAAATTCTTCCTTCGATTCGATTAAGTGATAATGATATTTTCTTTGCTGTATGTAGTAAAGTGAATATGTGGTTCTATCGAACATGCATTAAATTCCATCGCGTGTGTATTGGTGTACATATATGTGAAGCGTACCGCATCTCAGCCTCATCTATTTTCCTCCCTCGGCTATTTCATTTTTCTCATTATTGTTCAAAGTTCAGTATTACGTTTTTTTTTTTTTTTTTCACCTTTCCTATGCCACATACTCATCGTGTATGCAAACATTGTAAAATAAATAAATAATTGAATAATATTTTTAAAAAATCATGTATATCGAGGTTGAGAGCACAAAAGAACGTGAATCTTTCCTTCGTAGCAGTATAGATATATCTTATGTGTATACCGCGATACGTATGATGAATTTTAATGCATGTTCCATAAAACGACACACATGCTATAATATATCCTTGCGTTTATGGAGACATCGGTTCCGATGTATATTTATGCGGTTATATGTACTGCATCCTGCACGGTCTTTATCGTCACATGCACGACATTGCACTTACTTTCAAATACAATTTTATGCCTCATGAACGAGAATGTCGAACACGACCCGTCGCATTTACGAACACCAATTTATTATTACTGTTATTCTTATCGCTATTACTTTTTTTTTGCGTATTCGTAACCGAATGAAGATGGAGAATAATGATACGTGGCACAGCTGAGATTACGAGAGCTAACGCGTTGTGAAAATCCACGATTATTCATGAGGGCTTATAATTCTGCCACGAAAATGGTCAATAGGTTATCATTGCGATATATCTTGACATGTTTCGCACCCATATGGAAAAAAAAATCGTCAACATACATCCGTGGATGGATGTCATGTGAAAAAATATGAAATTTTCAGTAATGATTGAAGAATAAAGGTTGCTACCTTTTCATTTATATTATCGATATGATATTATAATACATTGTGTTACATTTATTAATAAATATAATGAATGGAATGTATTTTTTAATTAAATAAATTATTATTGATCATCATGGGAATATTTCGATCGTAAAAAAAATAAAATGGACGAAAAGTACAGGATTGAAAAAGTAAAGTCTCGTTTATAAGTTTTGTACAGAAATTTATCCCTCAATGCTGATTTTTTTTTTAATCCAGATGTTGAGAGGATGGATAAATTCATCCAAAAACTATATAATATTATTTATACATTTACGAATATTGTGGTAATTTTCTGAAGAGCTTCGCTCCAAGCGAGAACAAAATACGAAAAAAAATTTAATTTTCATTCTTCATGGTAAACTTCGGAAGATTATACGAACCAGCAAATAATGCCCATAATTCTTGGGGGGACTTGTTTGAAAAATTCTTCAAGCTTGCCCGATCTGTTCTACGAGATTTCCAATACTAACGAGAACGATGGGATCCTGAAAATGATACGCGAAAAACTTACGATTTCCTTCGTCAATCTGCAAGAATCCGAAACCTCGTTGCGCCTCTGACGTTTGATGAGTCTGCCGAGTCTCTGAGTTCTCTCGGCGCAGGTCAATGGTCCGCAGGTGTCGTCATGATCGACAACGGTTATATCGCAATCAGCGATATCACGGCAAATCTCATCGAGGCCCTTCTCAATCGGTGGACTCTGCTTAGGCGTCACTGTGCTCAGCGGCACGATTTTCGCAATCATCGTCTCGCTCCTGACGCTCCAGCTTGAGCCACCGTATCTCTTGAGATTCATGAGATCGCCGATGCTACCGCGCACCTGACTGCTCGCGAGTTCGAGATTAGTGCGCGAAAATGCGGGTGAATGCGGCAGCGAGCCGGAGCAACATTTCTCCGTTGATCTGACGACATCGGGTAGCGGAACTTTTGCCTGAAGTTTGTCAAGATCGGACAGGGACGAGCCGCGTCTTATGCGATTACGATTGTGCGACTGCGGCATTGTTTTTTCCATTTTCGTGCGCTCCTTGTCGCGATTTACGCTCCTCGATGAGATCGAAGAGCGCATCGCGAAGAGGCCGGCTTTCAAAGGAAACAACAGCGCCCACTCGGTCGATTTCACACGAGACTCCATCGTTCCCGCAAGCACGAAAGACTCTCGATTAGTTTTTTTTACTTTATTTTTTTTTTTTTTTGAGCTCGTGCAAGGACTTTGGACTTTTGCCGATGAATCACTGAAACTCGGGGATTAAGAGCGAATCAAACTTTCCGGCCACTCTTCTGTTGTGAGAGATCAAATTCACTCGATTTCGCCTCTAATCCTGCGAGAACTTTGGGAAGAAAGATTCTCACGAGTTTTCTTCACACCGCTCAACGTGGCTCTTCGTGGATTCACGCGCGCCCCCTTCACTGTTTCACTTGATCCAATATTTATTTGTCAAAAATTAATTTTATCAAAGCTCTCCTCTCTCTTGAGAGAGAGAGAGAGAGAGAGAGAACTGGATCGACAAGCTTACACACAATTCGTCAAACACTCACTGACCAATCTCTAGGAGAGTTGAAGAGCTTTGAGCACCGGAGCGTGAAATCAACAACGACTTTATCGTCGTTCCAACCGTTTACATCCGGGACAACATGTTTTCCTATGTTTATATATATGGGTTATGTATATCGGTGCTCTCTCTCTCTCTCTCTCTCTCTTTCTCTCACTCTCTTACCACAGGATCGTCACTTCCACGCGATATCCACGGTGCTTATCGTGAATTTGCTCACTCACTAAAATTCGTGATAGTCAAGAGAGTGTGCCAATGAGAGAGAGAGAGAGAGAGAGAGACATGGAGACTAAATTATGGTCAAACGTAAAAAAGGCTCGTGGCTAAGTTACTATCAGGGAATCGGCAAAATTTAAGGTTATTCGTATCAGCCTATAAAATTTTTTCCAATGGGATCGATTTATCACTTTTTTTTTACGTCAATTTCGCACTTAATGTTTCCGTTTTTTTTTTTTCTCAAATCCACAGAGTTCCGTTGAGTCAAAGAGACCGGAGATTTATTTTTACAATCACAGAATCTATTTTTATATTCACAGTTTTTTTTTTTTTAATTTATTGCTCGTTTTTAAAATTGATTTATCGAACTGTGCTGTATCTTTATTAAAGTTTATTCCGCCGTTCGACGTTAAACGTTTAACATCGACGATGACGTGTATGAGGAGAAGGTCTCACGTCGTTTCGATCCACTTGCATCGTTGACCAAAGTCACAATGCACGCTTTACCGATCAGCTCGGCTGTATCAGTCCGGTTTTCTTCGCGGTATGTTTCAGCACGTATGGGATTGCCTACGCGAGGGTGTCGAGTGGCTGACAAAAGCCCGGCGACCTAGCCATGAAGACCTCTCGCAGCTTTTTTCACTCAAGTTAACACGACCTCCCGCTAAGAATCGCCCCGGCACTATTCGACAGTGGTGATATTCCTACGGCAGACCGAACGCAACCCTTCGCGAAACGCGTCATCTTAATCGACACTTTCGTCGAATAAAAGCTAATAAACGATCGATAATGGTGTTGATACGAAAAGATAGAGAGAGAGAGAGAGAGAGAGAGAGAGAGAGAGAGAGAGAGAGAGAGAGAGAGAGAGAGAGAGAGAGAGAGAGAGAGAGAGAGAGAGAGAGAGAGAGAGAGAGGGAGGGAGACTGTGAAAGAGTGGAAGTAGCTACTGCGAAGTGGAAAGATTCCAATGAGGAAGGAGACAAGAAATTGACGAAAAAGTCCTTTGAAAATATCTAGAAGGATTCTTAGATGTCTATTTTTTAATTTTATAAATTGCCAACTCGTTAGGAAATCGTCAATGAACCGAGCTATACACTCGCTGCCAATCGTAAGAATATTCTAGGATCGACTGAACAGCGTTTCCTTTAGTTTAGCCGGCACGACAGAGTGGATTTTGGATAACGAAAAAGGGGGGAAAAAAAAAGTACAGGAGTTGGCTGACAATGTCGCGGGGAGATTTAAGACCTTGGTGACGAAGGTGATATCGTTTCATATTCGTCGTTATCGTTGTCAACGTCGTTGAACATCGTTGAAAGTCATCGCTGGCCAAACTCTCAGTCATAGGGGCTTCCGATGGTCGTACAACGTATGTTGCATACACGGATTACCACAAGCATGAGAATCACGAGACTACATAATGGCTACGGCCACCTACTCTATATATATATATATATATATATGTATGTATGTGTGCTCGTCTGGCCTACATAGATTAAAAAAACCCCGGTATGTTAGATTGTACATTAGTTGGAAACGCGGAAAAATATTCTGACTTTAAATTTAAAAAAAAACAACAACAACATAAAAGTACGAGGGTCAAAAATTCTGATACAGAGATACTTTTTGAAAAATCATTATTACGATATTTATTGATAGATGCTAGAAAAATATATTCATGATAATTTGAACTGATCAGTAGGACAGGAATAATACTGCTCCAGATTCTGTTATATCGAAGATGTTATCTTAGTGGACCTATCCCTTCGTTTGGTGTGATAAAAGATCCAAGACTCCACAGAAAGAAAAAAAAAAAAAAAACGACGCATAGGAAAGATCTAATGGCGCGGGTATGTCAAAGACCGAGGAATCCTTGCGGTGTTCGAAAATAATTTTCGAACCCAAAAATGTGAGTAAAAAAAAGAAACGACGAAAGAAAAGTGTGAGTGAAAAAGAAAAAAGTGCCTGACGAAAAAAGCACTCAAGGAATATTCTTCATTGTGTTCCCTGAATTATTATTCTTCCGGTTTCTCTCTCGTTCGCTCACAAAAGAATTTGACAGCTCTCTTTGTATTGCATTGCAAAGAAAAAAGAAGAAAGAAAAAAAATTCTGAAAATTTCTTTTGCTTCCGACGGAGGAAACCACAGCCTCTCTTGCGAATGTGAAGAAAAACCCCCCCCCCCCCCCCCCCCCCAAGGAATGAGTATGGACCCGGCTACATTGGTGAGTGGATGGAAAATACGAGGTAACGAGAAGAGGGAAGTAAGAAAGACGAGGCGGATGAGCAGCCAGTGATAAAGACGAAACGCAAGCATGAAAAAGCGGTAGGAAAAAAAAACCGAGAATGATGAAGAGAGCAAAGTATCTGCATAATATGCAAAGCAGGAATCGTCAGTCCATAGAAAAGTCTCTTAAAATCGCATATATCAGGAATTCCATGTCAAGTGAGTCATCCGATTTTTGTTTCCCCCCCGTTAAAAATTACTTATAAATGTTTTAAATGTAATTTCAATTATGAAGAAAAACGTCGCTTATTAGTGACAAATAAAAAAAAAAGCTAATTATGAAAGTAAAATTGACATTTCTCTGACTCAAATATGACACACACAGAGTTTTCGGATGACTTTGAAAATATTTTTATCCTAAAAAACGTTGAAAAACTTGAAATTTACGTCGACGCGATTTTTTTTTTTGTACACCAAATAATTTGCAATTAAAAGTTTAAGATAATCATAACGGTCTGAATTTTTTCCGATCCAAATATGCAATAAAAAGAGGGGGAAGAAAATAAAAGTTTTCCACGATAGTTGAAGCTAACTTTAGAAAAAAAATTATGAGCTACTTTTTTATGGACATAAAAATACGAGTATTCGAGAACAAAACGAGAATGAAGCAAGGGACGAGGAGGAAGCCTCCCCGGAGTGAATCCTGTCGCAGTTATAAAGGTGTGAGAATGTCCTGAAAAGCTCGAACGAAGCCAGCGCGAATGAACCTTCATCTCCGAAGATTCGGAATATGCGAAAGCCCCAAATTGCATACAGCGTGTATATACGAGAAGGAGAATGATGCTTCTCTCGTTTCACGAATATCCGCGAAGAGATTGAATTGAGGGAGGGGAAAATCTCATCTCGCTATCATATACACAAACAAACGCACGCGAAAGCCGAGTTTATCGATATTGGAAAAACCATTTTCTCCGTCTATATATAATGCCAACTGCACATTATTCCCATTCTCTTCTCAATCTCATGCTCGTTAGCTCCCTTTTTTTCCTTGTTCTAACAACCCCGAACTCGAATTATCGTCATGGCTAACCCTAATGGCAATTTTGCATTTTGAATGAAACATAAGAAACTGATCTCGTGACGTTTGATTTTACTCTCGTAGAGATGCTTCGATCGGACGAATATAAATGAGGGTGAAAAAAGGACGTTTCTGCTTTTTAGATGTTACAGGAGACATTATTTAACTTTTTGCTAGGCAATTTCTTTTAACTCGCTGTCAAATTCAAGGAGAAGACTCGAGAATGCAATGATATAATGGAATGGGGATCGTAATTAAGGGCATTCAGGGAGGAGGAACAAGTGGAGCGATGAAAACTATACCTGGATCGTTTTCTGGCTCTCTCTCTCTCTCTCTTTCTGCTGAAATAAGTATCGAGATTCCATCAGTACGTGGCAGACAAGCGATAATTGAGTCAAGCACGTAACTTGCGTCTGTTAACGTAAAGAGAGAGAGAGAGAGAGAGAGAGGGAATAAAATTGTCCAATTTTCGTAATTACAGTCGGACCTCGATTCTACGGACACTTTGGGACCGGAAGTCCACAGAATCGAGGCCACGTAAACGCAGCCCCTAGAACGTGTTAGGCCAATCACGGCTCTATTCCCAGTACCGTATCATATGGTGGTGTCGCCCTTTTCATTTTTCGCTATCACAGTTGAAACGTACAACCTAACATAAAAAGCGGTCCTAATGGTTCCCGCCACGAAAAGATTTCTACTACGGTACTGAACACCGCCAGCAGGAAAGGGTAGAAAAGTGGGGATTGTCCACAAAATTGAACTCCGTAGAATCGAGGTCGGACTGTACTGCTTATATGATCCCCAGTGTCATTTTTCCTTGCTGAAAAAAGATTATCAGCCGACCAATAGTTCCTATTTTACTTGAACAGCTATTCGATCTCAATACCTGATAATATTGGAGAGCAATATGCTAATCATTGACACAGTTGTTATTCCAAACAGTTATGATTGCGAGGAGATGTTGATCGAATATACTGTCGACCAATTAACATCCAACCAACTACTCGAACTAAAACAAATAACTCCCATTTCGTAGTAACCGAAAGATGAGAATCTCTCGTGGAGGCTATTTCGCTTTTGTTTTACGGACAATATATGCGTATGGTGCGAGCAATCTAACGATCGGATCGACAGTACTGCGCGAGGACTTCCGGTGTTAATGGAGGTTTCGTGTAAGGCCATCGCAGGCTTATCTCAAAGCTACAACCCCGATAATTTCTGGACGACCTCTTTTCAGGACTGCTCATTCATTGATCGTGCGTATCGATGACCCCGACCAACCGAACGGTCCAACAAAAAATTTACACAAAGACTCGACGCAACCTTCTGAATCCAAGCCATCGATAAGAGAGCATACGATATAGAAGTTCTGTTTTTATTTCCAATAAGGGCTTCTCAAATTTCGCTGCGGTATTAACGAATTAATCCCTGGTGGACAGTGACTTCTGCTTAATACGAATAGGAGCATTTTTGTTTACTACCAATGCTATTAATCTTTACGAGCTTTTTTTTATGGATCGATGCAGTTTAAAAAATTGACGGGCCTATGTATAGGGTAATAGAGATAGCGCGTTGGCGGTCGATTGTGGCTTCTGATAATACCTTGGCACTTATCCAATACTCCTCATTGCTTCGTGGGATCAACAATCTCTCGGTCACGACCCGATAACCCCGAAGACGAGCTCAAGGTCATCGACGATAGATTACACAAAGAGAGAGAGAGAGAGAGAGAGAGAGAGAGAGAGAGAGAGAGAGAGAGAGAGAGAGAGAGAGAGAGAGAGAGAGAGAGAGAGGGAGGGAGAGGGAGAGTGTATAAAAATAAAACAACGGCCACATTCCAAATCGATCGCTCGTCCACGTTTGTGGCATTCCTGATACGTGCATAGTAGATTTATGTATATATATACGATACACATGTGGGTTTTATGAGTGTACCTACGAGTATCTCTATGACCGGTCAGGAAAGGTTTTGCTAAGAGAATGGAGGATTTAAAAGAAGAGAGAAGGAATGAGTGTGAGAGAGATAGAGTGAGTGTGGAAATGTTTAACACATGGTTGGCAAATGGATGAGCGAGCGGAGAATGGATGGAAGGTCTCCAACCGCCTGTTTATGACCCTTTGTTGAATTTGTGTCCTTAAGGATGTATGAGCACTAGCTTCACGATCATATAAAAATCTGAATTTTTTATATGGTGTAGCAGAAGTGTATATGATAAAACCTGCAAAATTTCAAAGTGGGTCAACGACTCTTTACGCGAGTAATTAATTCGTGAAATCAAGATATTTATCCCACGCCATATACGAATTCTGGGCTGACGCAACTTTGAAACAGAAATTCGTATCTTTCACGATCGGATACGATAAATATTAAAACTGTTAAATGTTCAGAAAACTATCACGATTGCATACGTTCTATAAAAAATAGGGGTTAACGAACCTTTTGACATACAATTATTGATTTTAAGGAAATTTTTCGCGTGTGTCGCATAATGAGCGGTCCGACTCTCTCTTGTTTCATGCTGCCCCTCGCTCACCGCGCTCACCCGCGCCCACGTTTCCGCTCATTTCCCGCCACCTTGTGCTCATACATCCTTAATGCTTGAAGAATTAAATATCGAGAGAAAGGGAAAAAGGACGAATGGGAGAGAATGAAAATAAGCTCGAGGAGTCTCTCGAGAACGGTGAATGAGTATGGACGTTTTCCGAATTTAGCCGCGACCCGCGTATTGAAATATTATACTTTTGTTTTTTATATATCATGAGAATAAACACTATTTTTACGCTATCCTACAACCCGCTTGTCTAATTTTACCATCCTTTATTTCTTGATCCTACACACATATCTCGCCACCGTCGTCGTTGTATACAAGAATTGTCAAACTTTCCATGTACAATGGATTTGTTTGGGTCGGTTCTTACGGTTGGTTGCTTGAGTTAGTTGTTTGGGTTGTTGTTTTGGTTGGCTGTTTGGGCTGCTTGTTGGGGTTGAATTAGGGTTGCGAGAGTATATACATCTACATATATATATATATACTCATGCCTGAATCGTTTACGTATGTTCATAAAATACATCTGTATTCGTGTCTAACAAATTATTTAGTGAGTTTGCCAGGGGAAGAATCGATTAATTGTCGAGGTGAACAGGGAATACGTGACAGAAGCGAAGGACCGCATAGTACATTACTCATCAGCCAAATGCGGGTAATGTTTTTATAACGAATACCACGAGGTCTTTGTTCCCTTCTTTCCTATCACATAAGGTCGTTTCGGGTCATTCATATAATCTCGAGGGAAATTTCGTAATAGCACATCCTAACGTTTTGCGTGATTGTTAGAGAGAGAGAGAGAGAGGGAGAGAAATCGGTTGGATTAATAAAATCCCTGTTCACTGGCTGTCAAACGAATTTTTTTTTTTTTTTTTGGGGCTCCAGATTCATTCTTATGGTCTGGACAAAGCATTTATTGAAGGAAGCCAATGTTTTGAAAATCAGCCTAATTAAGTATCCATTTTTTGATTGGTCAACGAAATTTTTTCACGAAGTGCATCCACGCAGTTTGATTGAATACAAAAATAAAATATTTCGAAATAACTATCGGGAAAAACGAAAAAAGTTGTGAATTTCGTTCGATGAATCGGGAAGAATGATTGTTTAAGTTTCTCGATTCAAATGATCTAACATGTTAAATTTGCTGCGAGTGCAATTTTTAGATTACTATCTTTTCCGTCGTTCCGTCATTTCCGTCAGTAAATATTTGAATGAATTTTGGCTTCCACGCCGACGAAGCAATCGTGGATGGACGTAAATTATATCATTTGATTTTAATTAATGAATTCTTTTGGCAATTGAATTTTAATTGCAGTCAATTGATTAATTATAATTGCAGTCAATTGATTAATTATAATTGATCGATGAATTATAATTTTAATAGTAATTGATTGGTTCGTTTGGCAATAAAATTTTAATTATAACTGATTGAATAATTATACTTACAATTAATTGATTCATTGGCGATGTTTATTCTAATTGTAATTAATTACCTATTTCGTAATTGAATTTCGCATTTATTTTTATTTTTCGCACTCCGCGCAATGAGCCTGAGACTTTTCTCATCAACTGTCTTATTAAAATTATTAATATGAAAGAACTCACGTTTAGCTGCATGATGATCTTGTTGTAGGCCCAGTGCCATCGTTGTCTGGCGGTCATTTCTGTGCGTTCCTTCAGCTGCGTCGGTACCGGAGCTGCCCCTACCATATCCAGAAGTTCCTCGTCCGGCGGTGGTTCCGGTGGACTTCTCGGCGGTGTGTCCATCTGCACGCTCTCATCCAACGAAGCTTGTTTCGTTATGCTTCCTGGATCGACAATCAAGATTCATTGAGACTCATATTTCTCGCAAATTCTCAAAGCAATTCGATGAAACGTGCGAATAAAGAATTTTTTTTAACGCACCTCTCGGACTATCGGATCTTGACAGAGGTGGCGTTCCCTTGTAAGGTTCGACCAACGAGTTCTCCCGAGAGCCTCGATTGAGAGCTTCTTCGCCTCTCTCGTACCTTCGTGACAAAAGAAAAATCACGAAAATTTGAACGATTTGCCGTCATGGAACTCTGATTTATCCGGTTTTTTTTTTGCTATTTTAACAATTAAACGCCAATGTTTGCTTAAAATCAGGCAATCTTTTACCCTCTGCTGCTCCAACTATCCAACAAATTAAAGATCAATATTTTTACTTGAAATTGTATTGATTAACGTTTTTCTCAAAATCAAAATAAAAAAAAAACCCTGGGCCATTGTGCTAAGGAAGCTAGGGGGGAAGAAAAAAAAATGAAAATTACAGATTCCTTTCTGGTAATTATCAGGTATTCGCAAAAATTCTTTGATGAGGAAGCCAAAATTTAAGAAGCTATTTGCTCTTACGATTGTCTCTGTTCTACTCGTTCAGCTTGACAGTCGAAGATTTCTTGTTCCTAGTGCAACAGTTTGGGCAGTGGAGATTCAAGTTCCTGATGTAAAAAGTGTTTTGGGCTCGTTCGGTAAGCAAATAAGTCGAAGCAACCAAAATCTCAATTAGATCTACCCGGATTCATCCAGATCTACCAAGATTCACCCAGATCTACCGAGATCCACTTAGATCTACCTAGATCCACTTAGATCGACCTAGATCTTAACTAGATCGACCTCGATTCACTCAGATATACCTAGATCCATCTTAGATCCACCTAGGTCTACCAAGATTTATCTGAATCCACCTAGATCTATCTAGGTCCACCTAGATCCACTTAGACCGCCCTAGATCCACATGACTCTACTTAGATCTCAATTAGATCTATCCAGACCTCAATTATATTTACCTAGATCTCCGTTAGTTCACCTTTTAGATCTAAGTAAATCTACTGAGATTCAAGTACATAATCGGAAATCTCATAAGCAAATGTATTCGAACATAATATTATAGGTCGAGTCGAGTGTGCGTAAAGCTATCGTTGCATACGAAGATCTCGATAACATCTATAATTTTACAAAATTGAGATTATTGTATACTCTCTTCGGTCAGAGCATCAAATGCTTCGGACGTAGAGTTATATTAGCCCAGTCTCGTATTATCAAGTTCCATAAATTACCTCTCAAGAGTCTCGTCCTTCATCTTGTACTCTCCATTGATGGCGCTGCTCAGCACTATATCAGTCTCATCCATGGACTCCTGATCCTTGAAGTAACCGCGCTGACAGCTCTCCGCCCTCGATATCGGCTGCGGGGTCGTAAAGTTTTGTCCATAGGGGCCGCCTCTCGTTAATTCTCTCTTCTGATACGAATCCGTGCGATTGAGGGTTCCCTTGAAGCTACCGTCGTGGGCGCTCGACGCGTAAGAATCGTTTCTCGCAAGCTGAACGAAAGAATCTCTTCGTCCAGCTGGCGGGTAACCATCCTCGCTGTTGTAATGATCCGACGTGTAAGAATCGCCTCTCGTCAGCTTTGGCTTTTGCGAGTGATTCGATTGTTGGCTAAGCTGACTATGATGCGAGAGCTGCGAGTCTTTTCTATGTTGCTCCTTTGGCACTATTTCGGGATAGGAATCCTCGTCGTCAATGATATCCTCGGCATAAGAGTCCGTTCTCTCGAGGATACGTTTGCCATTTGTCACGCCCGTACCACCGTGAACCGTGGCAGTTATCGTCACTCGATTATGAACCGTCACGTGATTCGACGGTGTTGCGGCAACTTGGCTGGAGCTCAGAGATGAATCGACCAATGTACCGGTGATCGGACTCGACTCACCGGCCGTTGAATATTCGCTAAAACCTTTACGCGGCTGACTGCTACCAACCGAGCTGACCGCCGTGTCGAAAGAATCCTTGAGCTCATCGTCACGGGACTCGAGTGAATCGGTATTTTGCTGGAGCAACGGATCTCTCTTGCTCATGAGCTTCTTTCGTCTCGATGAACCAACGGCCGAGACTCCTTGCTCCTGATCGTTTTCTTTGCTCGGATAAAAGTACTCCGACTCACTTGACTGATACCCGTTGGTTCTCGTTTGTCCGCGGGGTGTCGTCACCGAGAGTTCAGGCACTTCGCTCTGTCTGCGCTCCACGTTCGATTGTACATCGCTCTTGTATTGCTCGTCATAAGAATCTTGATAGGATTCGGGATAATTAACATCGGGATAACGATCCGGATATTCGTGATGATAAGCGTCGTCATAATCGTTCTTGTAATTCGTCGACTCGTTCTCTTTACTATAGGGCACATGATAATTGTCCTGATACTGATTAGCTTGGGGATCAATGGTGGAACGTTGGGTCTGATCCCTGTAAGGCTCCTGATAATTCTCCTGGGATACCTCAACGTTAACGACATTGCCATGGGTGTCCTGATAAGGCTGATCGTATCCGCTTGACTTTGAGCTGTACTTATTGTCATACTGATTCTGGGAATATTCTTGTTGCTGCTGCTGCTGCTGCTGCTGCTGCTGTTGGTCGTAAGCAATTGTGGACGAAACGGTCTTGTTGTAAGCCACCGAGGTCGCAACGTTATTGTCATAAGCAGATGTCTCAGCGTTACCGGTGTAACCATTGTACTGGCTATTTTCATGCTCGTAAGACTTCTGACAAGGCTCCTGCTTGTATGTTTCATTGAACGCGGATTCCCGATAGGTGTCCTGGGTCTTGTATGAATCCGCATAAGAATCTTGCTCGTAGGATTCCACGATGGAATCCTGCTCGTAAGTATTCTGATACGTATCCGGCTGCTGGTATGTCTTGTCATATGGGATAGTCTTGTTCGTCGTCCCGGAAACTGTCGTCTCGTGATTTTTGTAGGCAACGTTAAATGAATCTTGCTTGTAAGACTCATCGTGCAATGAATCTTGCTTGTAAGAATCATCGAATGATTCCCGATAGGAATCCTGCTTGTAAGTCTCGGGATAAGCGTCTTGCTTGTAAGAATCCTGATAATCATTCGGCTTGTAAGGCTCACGATAACTTTCGACCTTGTCGTCGTAGCTTTCCTGATAAGAATCGTGCTTGTACGTAGCCTGATAGGAATCGAGCTTGCAGGACTCTTGATTGTAATCAAGGGTATTTTGATTGTAACCAAGATTCGTCTGGTAAGCATCGTTGCTGGACGTGAGTTGGGAATTTTCATAATTATCTAGGCTCGTTTTACTAACTTTCGGATATGTATTAGTCTGATAATTAGCGTCTTGATAAATCTGACCGGTCGTTTGAACGTATGTCCGTTGCGTATGATTATAATCATCGGTGTATGAATTCTCATGATAAGACTGACTCGTCTCGTACGAACTTTGCGTTCTCGACGATTTCTCGTAAGTGTCATCAGCGTAATGCTGCTGCTGCTGCTGCTGCTGCTGTTGATTCACGAGTTGCGTCGTTTCGTATGAAACTGAATCAAACCGATTGTCCTGAACGCGCACTGTACCGCTATAAATGTCTTTCGTCGCACCAACGTACGTTCTCGTCTGAATCATGTTTTCACTACTCACGACAGGCTCCGGATAACTGACATCCGCGTAACTCGTTTCCTGCGGTAAATTGTCCTGGCTGCTACGATAAGCGTAATTGTAATCCTCATTGTAGTCCTGCTTGTTGTAATAACTCTCCTCGGACGGTGTTCTCGTGCGTGGCAGTTGACGTCCCGGAGTTGCCGGTAGGGATACTGGCTTACGTCCGATTATGACGCTGCTCGGTTTTGTCGGTGTTGGTGGTAGCTTCTTGCCGGTACCACCGCCATCCTGACGTGACATCGGACGCTGCTGGGGCTGCAGGGCTTTTCGTCGTCGTGTACCGTGATCGCTGCTGGGAGAATCGTAAGAATAATTCTGAGATTCCGCGCGGTTACGAGAGACAATGGATTCAGCGAGTTTATTTTGATCAGGGTGGATTGTTCCGGTGGATTGATCGAGTTGAGGTTTATCAGCGATATGAAAATGTGATGCAATTTTTGACTTGGAAGATTGGGGAACTTTGCGAGATATATTCCTAGAAGAATTAAACCAATTAAACTTGTTGGTGGCTGGTTCAATCTTTTTGTGGATTCCAATTAATTTGATTTTGAGTTGCCTCGATGAAGCAGATTGGTCTTTTCATTGCATTTCCGTTTAAAGGTTCTACGCAAGGATTATGTAGCAAATTTGCTGAGATGTCAGGGTATTGGGAAAAATTGACTGCCTGTGTGAGTACACATCTCTTCCGCAAGAGCTTTAGATGGAAATTGCTGGATTCAGAGAGGAAGGAATCTTCTCGAAAAGGGAATGAGATCAAACTGAATTTGGCTTGATGACATAGTCTGTACTTTAAGAGAAGTCAAAAATATAATGGATATCTCCATTAATCAAGTGGACGCTAGAAAAACAGTCATCATTATCGTGTTCTTCGAGCAACATACTTCTTTTCACAAAGTTCCAAGATTTTTTTACACGTGCATCACAGTTTTATTTTCAGATGATCCGTCTCCTTCGAGTCGTTCAATGGAAAAATACAATTTAAAATTTAGCCCCGCCAGTCAGACGAGTATCTTTCAACGAAGGTAATGCACAAAAGTTCTAGGGCTAGAATTTTTTGAAAGTCTTTTTTGAATTTTCACTTTGAGCTTTTCTGATTGGGTCATAGCCGGTAAATTTGATTGGGTATTAATATGATTTGGTGCTTCAAAGATTATTTTCTTTTCCATACCTGTAATCGAGTTCTTCGGACTCGTAACTACGTTGTCTCGTTACAGCTGGCCTGTAGTCGGGCCTGTGTATACCGATACTCGAAGCTGGCCTCTGGGGAAGTGTTTTTCTATTACGTTTGTTCTCATTGTAAGTGCTAGAACCGAGATACCACTTCCCCCCGCTGTCCCACTGACGATCCTCATCGTCCTGGCCATACCTATCGATCAATGAACAATTTTCATAAGCACCCTCAGGAATAAGCGCAATTCCTCAACTCTCTCTCTCTCTTTCTTTCTCTCGGTGTCTATCCTTCGTATATATTTACCTCTCGTCCTGATAAACATAACCCGTTATACTCTCGTAATAATCACTTTGACGAATGTCCGTATGACACTCGGGATATGTGGCGCTCATTTTGCCAACTCTGCTGTCACTTACGTAACCATCGGTACCGTAGTGTATTTGCTCGTCATACAGAGTCGTTTGCCTCTCGAGCGATGGTCTTCTATGAGTACCTGCAGAATAAAATATTTTTTTTTTTTTTTTTTTCTCGTATCTTGGTCACTTTACACTCGAGGAACTTTTCGGTTCTACGGTAACAGCTAAAAGTCAGATTCGATAAGAATTTTGGTGGATCGCAATGGAACGAACAATGAGTTTGGGTTGGAATTTGGTTGGGAGTACAATGATAGTTCCTAAAAATGGTCATCAAAGATACATCGAAGGAAGCCAGACATCATTTCCGTCAGTTATCCCAAACAGGTCTTGAAATATTTACAAAAAAAATTCTGCAACCTCAAAAATAATGTTTACCTCTTTTTCTGGATGACGTGCTCGTCGTCGTACTCGGATAATACTCCGTGTCGCTGTATATCCTCGTTTCGTCGACCCTCGTGCCCGGATAATCGTAACCCTCGCTGTACCAACCATCCTGACTGGAATTAACAATGAAAAAAAAAATATGTTCAAGCTCGTTTGACAATTTGTCTTCGCGAAACTTTTTCATAATGGCCTAGAAATCTTGCGATACAGCGATGACGAAAGTGTTTCGATGTGATTCCTGGAGAATGATTTAACCCCACAAACGGTTATAAAACATGCATCTATCCTCTATCCTTTCATCGATATCTCCCGAATAAATTATTCAGGCTGTTTTTCTTCTCTGGATAAACAAGATAAATAATTTATCATTGAGAAATCTTTGTTTTTAACACATACGTATATATATATCTTGATACGTATTATTATTTTTTTTTTCCCCTATGCGCAAAACTAGAAAATATATTTTTCCATGATTAATGCCGTGATGTATACGGGAAATGTAATCGTGTCTCGTGTGAAATTATGAATACGATTTGGCATGTGGGTATACATGACAGGGTCGACGATGATAGTGATCTTGGATGGTTGGACGTGATTAAAACGGATGTGTTTAACGGATGTCCGATAAACTTGACTGATACATCAATGATAGCCGTTATTACGGATGTGTTGTACATTGATGGACTATTACGTGTAAAAACGAGGCTTGCACGTATACCATAATATGACAGCTCGCACACGGGAACGATTCGACGTGAAACGATCTCGCGTGTGCATCGCGGTGGATAAACGAGAAAATGGCAAATAATCCACGACGATTCATTCGGAAATCTCTCCGTTTGAGCAAGCTATGCATATCGCTGCATATTACTAGACAGCTGATGGATACGATTGATTGATCGAATGATTAATATATTTATGCCTTGGAAATTTCCTTTAGGCAAATACATCAGATATATAAAGAGATTAGGATTGGATTTAATTTTACAAAGTGAACTTAAAACTAATCATCACATAACAAGGGCAGTTATGTGCGAAAATTATTGTGAGCAGTGAGTAGTAGAAAAGTATTAAGGTGGCTCATCAGTGAATTAAAAAACCGGCGATACGAATGAAACTTCGGGAGAGTGTTATCTAAGATGCAATGAACGCTCTCTCAAAATTTCAGGGTATATTGCCAGGCAAATTATTGCGAACGAGTAATTTTAAATTACCTATTTTAGCATGGGTCTTATGGCAGTTGATTCCATTTTAACCGGAAGTGACATGATACCTTTTGATAAAGACGAGAGTTCTTATTCAAATTTTGAGTATTGAAAGATGGAATCGTGAACTTTCAAATGGTATTTAAAAAATTGCGTCTTGCCAGGGATTTTCCCGAGAAATTTAATCGCGAAAGTCATCGTGTGTGCAAATCTCGGATACAATATATATATGTCTGTCATTCTGCACGCGAGGAAACATATGAATATCAGCTATCGTTTTTGACTTGATCGCTCTGACAGCGTTAAATACTTTTGTCAGTTGAGACTTAATTTATATTATTTATAATAAATTATGAATAAAATATCACGGGAAACGTCATCGAAATTTATAAATTTTATTTAGACAGAGTATTTAGAAAATATGATGATAAGTTTTATGATTTTTTTTCACGTCACGATTTTTGACTAGTTCTGTCACTGATGGGCCGCCTTAATGCAGCAGTGATAATCTTTAACTTGAAACTAGCTGAGACTCACGCTTCTAAAGCGAAATGGTGAGTGAGAAGAGACGACTCTTAAATATCTTCAATTATGTCAAAGACGTAACTTCAGTCGCAAGAGAATGCCAAATGTAATTATGTTGCTGATATAGGAAAAGAGTTTTGATATAGGAAGAAGTACGATACGAAGAAATGTGAAGATAAATTGAACGAATAGGGCACATTGAATGGGTTGATGGTATAGGTCGAGAGAAAAGTTGAGTTAAATATGAGTGAGAGAGAGAGAGAGAGAGAGAGAGAAAAAATGTGTCAACTTCATAAAAAAAATTATATGTTTCGCATAAAAAGTTAAGAATTTTTTAATATAATTTCTTGTAAAAATAACGATTATTTGTACAAAATACAAATAAAATAACAATAAAAGTATAAAAATTCAATTTAATTAATCTCAAATAGCTTAAATCAATTTATTTATATAAAATATAAATAATATAGTTTTTTTTTCTTTGCAGTAACGAGATATCTTCGCATATAATTTTTTTTTCTTTATTGGGGCATGAATTCGTGAGATAAAAATTTGATGAAGATCTCGAGTGATCTTTGGGAGTGATTTGCGAAAAAAAAAAAAAAAAAAAAAGACTCGTCGTACCTGTCCTCGTAATCCCACGTGTGCTTCCGTCGTCTGTGTTTGAAAAATTTCGAGAACAAATCAATAAAACGCTGTTCACCGATGTGTTTTTATTGTGAGATGTTTCGGATCATTTCAGTTGTTTTTCCAATGTATAAAGTGGATTGAATAAATAACATTAAATGTCGTTCTATGCAATTTTTAGGATAAACAAAATTGACACCGATCGCTGCTGCGTACAAAAAAATTATATAAATTGGATAAAAATAAATCGAGACATTTTTTTGGAGTATTTAACGTTGCATTTCGTATCGCACAAAATAGAAAGAAAATATTGAGAAAACATTATTTTTGGCACATGACGGAACACTTGCCTGTACTCCTTGTAGTGCCTCGGTCGGCTGTTGTAGAATAGTGGCTCGGAGGACTCGGCGCTTTGCTGAGCGGAATACCTCTGTGGAGGACCCTCACCGGGATAAGGCTCGTCATATCTCGGACTATGACCACGACCACTATAACCGCAAGGCGCCAGTCTACGACCGGTCGTCGCAGGAATCTGATAAACAGTTTTTTTTTTTTTTTTTTCAAATTCAGATTCCAATCAAATAATCGTGAAAAAAAATTCTCAATTCAGCATAGGGACAAGCGTTATATTCTTCTTTTATTGAATAAAAAATATCGATAAAACATAGTTTGGAATAGTTGGAAGCAGCTCCTTCACATATTTGTAATTTTATTAATTTTTTTGAAGCTCCTTCACATATTTATAATTTTATGAATTTTTTTTTTTTTTTGAAAATCAAGAAATTCAATCGACCATGTTAAAATTCGAATACCATTAATGAATTAACGCTTGAAACAATGAAACCGGAAATTAGAGATCTTGAAGAAACTAAAGCAAGATTTTCGAGCATCATCGTATACGAGATAAATCCAATGATTTATGATTCGTTACGTCGTACTTTTCGTGATTTCTTTTTCTTCTTTTTTTTTTTTTTTTTTCTCGTATGTTTTTGATTACCTGATGATCGTCTCTCTCGTAACTATTTTCCCTCGATGTCTCGAGAGATCGTTGAGGGGTCGCCAATTGATTGGCAGCCATGCGAAATTGTGAGGCCGAACTGTTTGCACCCTGTCCGCCGACCGGATAATTCAGATCGGACGTGTAATCCGAATCTTCCGAGTAACCGGCTGAAAAAAAAAAAAAAAAAAAAAACAAAAACAAAATACAATTCGGTGTCCGCGTTACCGAGGAACCCCAAAGACATCTCTGCCGACCGAGACGGAAAATTCCGAAGCTTCGAAAAAAAAAAAAAAACAATAAAATATTCATGCTTTTCTTAAGATATTTCGTCGACCGCACTTATCTCAGGACAAAGGGCTATACTGCTGATAAAACAGATCAAGTTATTCGCGTGAAATTCGTTGCTCGTACGAAAGATACGTCGAGCGAGGATAAGGATCGCGTCGATTGGCCAAAGGGGTTGATTCTCGACGTTCTAGGGTCGACTTACCGACCGTCAAAACATTGGGGATGAGGTCGACAAAGTAGAAACTACCCCACCGTGAAAGAAAGCTCATTAATGAAAAATAAAAAAAAATAAAAAATTATACGAAACTAACCCTAAAGTTTTTTCAAGCTCCCGTAAGGGTAGTTTTTTGGTGTTGTTGTTGTTGTTTTTTTTTTTTTTTTTTTTCAAAATCTTATTATCAATCCTCGGCAAATTTGTTCGTTTGAGTTTCACGCGGGAGATGGCACGAGTAGCTTCGCGACGTCTTGGAAACGATATTTCCCGACGAGCACCGGCCAAGGCAGAGGGAGGTCGGAGGAGAGACTGCAGGGGTTGTGGCTTCTCGAAGGGAAATAACTCGCGATGTCTCAGGGGCTTTCCTCGGACTCGTGAGTGATCGAGGCGAATGCAATTGTCCGGTCGCACGCGGTACTGTTTGTCACGAGATATACGTGTGCGAATCGTCGCGTTTGCGAGAGAGATTATCAAAGGGTCCGTGGAATCTGAGACAAACGCCGGACAAGTGCAATAATACCGAGAGCGAGGAATATGCACTTGAGCCAGCTGGTATGCACACGGGGGTTTTCATGCAAGCTCGACCAGACTCCGATTTTTACCATTTTAGAAGAATTGCATGTGCGGAAAAAAATCGTTTAGATCTACTCAGTTATTTTTCAGATTAAATTTGATTTACGTTTTATGGAAATTTTGTAATATCGTAAATCTACGTATAGAGCGTCAGATGTACGTACGAGTCGACCTGATATTATAGTCGAAATCTTTTACCCATTGGATCTCCGTTTATCTACTCAAGTGTCAGTGGATTTATTTGAATTTGAGTAGATCTTACGGAGATCCGGGTAGATCTTATTAAGATAAAATTAGATATAATTGAGATCAAGGTAGATCTAATTAAGTTCTAGTTAGATCCAATTGAGATTTAGGTGGAATCCAATTGAGATCTAGGTAGATCCAACTGAGATCTAGGTAGATCCAACAGAGATCTAGGTAGATCCAATTCAGATCTAGGTAAATCGAAGATTTTCAAAACTTCAATTCCACGTAGATCTAAAAAATAATTACGGAGATCTAAAATATTTTTTTCTGGTTATATTTTGAAGTATTTATTTCAGCCAGCTCGACATTGCAAAAAAATAGTTCTAAAAGCACTGTTTAGTATATTCGCATGAAAGCGGAGTTATCTATAATTCAAGACGATAGCGTTTATAATTTATAAGACATCGATTATTGAAATAAAATTTTTGAAAAATTACAAGTCTCGAAAGCAACGAATGAAAAGATCGAAAAAAAAAACATTAAGCACTCGCAACTGATCTGGTTGAGCAGTGTAAAAATATTGTGAGTCTTAAGAATGAGTAGAGTTGACATGGAATGTCCCATGTACACATATACATTCATATTTAATGAAAAAAAGTACTGTTTAGTATATTCGCATGAAAACGGAGTTATCTATAATTCAAGACGATAGCGTTTATAATTTATAAGACATCGATTATTGAAATAAAATTTTTGAAAAATTACAAGTCTCGAAAGCAACGAATGAAAAGATCGAAAAAAAAAACATTAAGCACTCGCAACTGATCTGGTTGAGCAGTGTAAAAATATTGTGAGTCTTAAAAATGAGTAGAGTTGACATGGAATGTCCCGTGTACACATATACATTCATATTTAATGAAAAAAAGTACTTACAGTGGCCTATATTGTACAATATCTGGCGACGGGCCTGCTCGGCCCTTGCCTCCTGGTCCATCGTGTTGTTCAGCATTTCCAGCTTTCTCTGAAGATCCGCCGCCTCGGTATTCTCCGGATCTACAGTGGCGAAAAATTCCAAATTTGCAAAAATACATCGAGACGTTTGTTTTCTCGAATTATTTTTTTTTTTTTGTACATCTCGTCAAGCCACTCCACGTCCTAACAAAACGTGCGTAACTTTGCGTGTAAATATAATTTTATTCTTCCCTTTTTAATACCGAACTGAAGAGTTCGGGTATGAATTTTAATCATGCTCCTAAGGGTAGTTTTTTTTTTTTATAGACAAGATTATCTCGTTTGGGAAATGTGTTTTGATACATGGGAAATTTTCACGAGATTGGACTCTCGATATTCTAACGGTGTTTCGTATATTATGGGATCTATTTGATGCAATTCAATGAGCCGCGAAAGTGACTGGTAACCTCCACAGAAATTGACAAAATTTAGGTTCACATTTTATTTTCGTTGCATCGAATAATTGAATTTACGTATAGCCAATTTAAAATTATTTCTCCACCGTATGATAATTCAACGATTTTACTTGATTGGCCGGAAGATTTGTTTACTTTACGAAAATATGAGTCAACATTTTGTCCATGTCTGAGCTTCGAGCTTATGACTTTTCCGGGCAGCCTACGTGCTTCAGAGAGGAGAAGTGCTCACGTCATTTTCATCTAGAGTGGTACATAAATACAGAAAGAGAGAGAGAGAGAGAGAGAGAGAAGGAAAAATATGTTGAGGGTCGAGAGAGGGTGAAAGGGGCTGAAAATATGACGATGAAGTTCATTATAAATAGAAGTAGATCTATTTTTTTTTATTAACAGAAACAAAAACAAAAAAGAAAATATTGAAATTTTATTCCAAGTCTATCCGTCGACTTGGATGAAATCTTCAGGAGGCATTCGCATACTCCGAAGATATACGATTTCTGTATTATGTTAAGCCAAAAAACAATCTTGTAGAGGTAAGAAAAATATTTTTCAGGGCGGAAAAAATCTTTATAAAAGTCAAGGGGGTGACAAAAAAAATCAATCATACTCGAACGGTGCGCCATCTTGACCATTGTGTAACCTATAAAGTATACATCAATGTCCCGATTGTGGCATCTATAACTAGCCTTTCTCAGTTTCAATCCACACGGGGGGGGAGAGAGAGAGAGAGAGAGAGAGAGAGAGAGAGAGAGAGAGTTTTTCGTCCAACACCAACGCATATGATGTCTTCAAGTCCCAGCTCCAAGTTCCCCGTAGATCCGGTTCGAACTTGGAGTACCTATACTTCCGCTGCAATATCCATTCACTGCGCATATATCCGCTCGCCTCGGCAGTCTCATCTAAAAATTGGATCTCACGTTCGCACACTCGGAATGCCTGCATCCTTTTTTTTTCCTTTCTCTCCTTCAATCTACGACGACCATTTCTCTCTTTTGCCCACTTCACAGCCCCCTAGCTACTATAAAATCCTACCACTTTGTCATATACGCATACGCACATTCTACGTGCACTCGACGTACCGAAATGCCGGGGAATCTTACGGCGACGATCCGGAAAAGTCAAATTTGCCGGAATGACATAAAATATTGAGAGTGCAAAGTTTAAAGGGATGACGTGCGAATTGTAACGGTTTACATCGACTCGAGCTCTTTTCTTCATAGCTGGGAAACTTTTACTCGAAAAAAAAAAAAAACTGTACAAAATAAAAAAACAATTATTTAATATACGACAAGTGTTCAAATTGAACATGGATAAAGGGGGTAATAATTTCTTTTATCTTATTACGATATACTCCAATTTTAATCGTCTCGAATTTTTATCGAGTCCAATTTTTTTCATTGGACCGAAATCATCAAATATCCTAAATGAATTGTAAATAAATAACGAAAATGTTCGTTGTAATATGAGTTTAGACCAAAAAAAAAACATCGATTTTAAATTATCGTGAAAATTGCTCAATGTTTTTCATCATCGCTTGACAGAATTTTCGACAATCTTATAATAATAATTCCGGGCATCCGATTGAGTCGAGAATCAAACGTATTAGTTAATTCGAGGTTGGGATGTTTTTTATGCTTTGCAAACACTAGCCCGACGACGATGTCTGGATTAACACGAGAGGACGGTAAAAAAGAGAGTAAAGAGAGAGAGAGAGAGAGAGAGAGAGAGAGAGAGAGAGAGAGAGAGAGAGAGAGAGAGAGAGAGGAGAGAAAGAGAGGTAACTATATGACCGAGCTCCGAGTCACACCTGATTTACTCTTTCTCAAAGAAACGTTCGTACTATTTTTTTTTCCGTCACGTTCTCCTGACGATCGCCCCAGTGCTCTCTCAAAACCCTTCAGGTTTAGTCTGAGTGCAGAACTGGGTGGGGTGGCAATTAAAAAAAGGGTCAAGTCTCGAAACGTAGCAAGGATTATGAGAGTGGTCTGCGAATAGATGAGCGAAAGAAAGAAAGAAAGAGAAAGAGAGAGAGAGAGAGAGAGAGAAACGAGTAAAAAAAATGGGGTTGAAGGGGGGTTTGAACGAGATGGGGGTCTCGAGGGATCAAATTCGTTATTCTCGAGATAATTCATACACTCCCGGTCATAAGAACGGAGTCAGTGTAACCATAATCCATAACATAATTCAGAACTTGGGAAAAATGATATTTTAAACCCTCCGAGGCGACGAACCTATCGTAAGGTACCCCTATGCATTCCAGCTGAATCAAAAACAAGAAACAGCTATTCTGTGGGCTTCTACCTCGACGACTCACTGAAATTCAGATGCACTTCGACACTCGGGAGAATATTTTACATTTTCTCCGGCTACCACGGAATTCGTTCTTCGACCCTCTCCTTCATTTCAACCCCTGGCTCGAATCTCCTCTTACCATGCTCTCTCTCTCTCTCTCTCTCTCTCTCTCTACTTCTCCTTCTCTCTCTCTCTCTCTCTACTTCTCCTTCTCTCTCTCTTTCTCTCTCTCTCTCTCTCTCTCTCTCTCTCTCTCTCTCTCTCTCTCTCTCTCTCTCTCTCTCTCTCATTGCATACGAAAAACATTTTTGTATCTACCCTTTTACGCGGACGGACTCGAGGCTCGAGACTATAAGGCTATAACATACACATAGTGAGTGAGAGAGGACGAGTCGCGATAGGATGGTCCGACGTGAGGTAACATCTGCTCGTCCATATTATATTGACAAACTTTTCATCCACGCCACGTGGTCTTGTAAAATAGTACACTTTTCTCTCGTTCTATTTTTAGCCACTATACATGTATAAATGTGTGAGCGTATGTGTGTAACGAAAAATTAGACTTTACTGTAAATATAGGGGCGAAAACATCTATAGAGCAAAAAAAAAGTACTACGAGGAGAAAACAAAATTTTTCGTAATTTTTGTAATACCCCGATGGTCGCTGATATTAAAATTGCACAATGTTCCGTGCTGTACCAAGTGTTCCGGGAAAATTATTATTATCACGCGCTTCGGAAGATTCTAAATTCGAAAAGTTTTGTCTCGTGTTTGTATCTATCGATACAGAAATTTTCGGTCGTGATGAGAATGAGAAGAATATGGATAGTTAGGAAAAGTTTTTATATCGTGAGAACAGTGTGGGAAATTGCCAGGTCGTGTAAACCTCACGGGGAAAGAAAACCCTTCGACGTTGGCCCCGTGCCATGTCCCTTTTCCCTGCTGTATATATATGCTTTGCTTGTACGAGAAATATTCAAGCGTCGAAAATTTTATGAACAATGTTGCGGAACATCGATGTGATTATGAATTGAGAAGATCAAAGATCCCATTAGAAAAAAAAAACTGCATGCGGAATTAAATTTATGTGAGATATTTCGCTTTTTTTTTTGCATGAACAGAAAAGCATTTTGGAAAATTTCTCATTCGGGAATTGTCAGCAGGAGTGTTTTGGATAAATTGAAAAAAAAAAAACAGGCTTTTGAGAAATTTGAAGCTTAAGGCCGCTCCGATTTCTCGAAGAAAGTGCATCGTGCGGAAGTAAATTTTACAGCTCGATAATGAGATTTGAGATTTTACGGCGAAAGGCCGGAGTAAGGTGTGTAATCTCGAACAATGAGAGGAAGAGGAAAAAAAAGAGGTATATCGTGTAGGTCGGTGGTTAGGTTCGAGTATACGTGGGCAATGGGACACGAGAGATCGAGCAATGCGACGAGAGTAAAAGTTTAAATCCCTGGAAAGTCGTTCCCATCCCCGCTAATCACACAGACGACCCTTTATCTCTCCAGCAACCTCGCCGATTCGGCTTTTTTCCCTCCCTTGCAAAATTCGTTGCACTCGTTTCCGTAGATCTGTCGGTTCATTTCTTCTCTTTCTCTCTCATTTTTTTAGCCCTCCTGCTCTTTCTCTCTTCATCCCTTCGGGGCAAGGGTCACAGGACGGCCGAGCGTAATTAGTCCATTCCGTGGATTCAACTTCGTCTCTCGTAACGATCCTTCATTGAGAGAGCAAGAGAGAGAGAGAGAGAGAGAGAAGCTTGAGTAGCTCGAAAAAGCCAAAAGGATCATTCGCGAAGCACTGCAGTAGTGAGCTCATTTATACATGCGCGCTTAAGAATTTGAATCCCTCTTGTATGCGACGAGGAGACGTGATATTGTTCCCACCCTCCGGTTCCGAATCATCATTCCCAAAAATTTTCATTCCCAATGATTTTCGTAAGCTTTTAATCCCAGTGTTTACGAACGATTTTTGTTTTTAAATCGCGATATTCGTAACACCTCTTTTTTTACATTGATACGACAAATGGCACGATGTTTTTTACATGCTGAGGCAACTTTTAGTTTTTTTTTTTTTTTGCGCGCGCGGTTTATTCGCATTGGCCCAAATTCAATTCATTCCGGATAAGTATTCATCGAGAAAAAAAAAATTTTAATACGTAAATACGTTTTCATTCGATTGAATTTTTCTTTTTTTTTTAAGATTGAAGATTATTTTCCCATCGAATAAACGTTATTTCAATGGTAAAATTAATTTTACTCAATTTTTTATAATTTATACTGGTGCGAAGGACCAATACAATTTGATAATGCGAAGCACACCATTAAGTAAAGTCGAGCAATTTTTTATGAAGATTTATGACACAGAAAAAATGGTTGTTTCAATCTCGGCCTTGCAGACTTTTTTTTTATTTCACTAAAGCGATTTCTTTGCTTTATCTCAATTATTTAATCAATTTAGAGAGCCGCAAAAAAAACTGATTGGATTTGACTGCAATGAAATCTTGTTTAACTCGTATAGGCGTTTTAAGTTGAATAAAGGTTGCATTTATTTTCGATCAACTCTGTATTCATAAGTTTTTTTTTTTCGGATTCGATGAATACAAATTTGACGTTGACATTACAGAATTTCATATGGCGGATCCAAATATCTGGACGGAAAATTTGAAAAATTTCAAAATTTGAATTTTCAGTCCTCATGTGTCTGTTTTATAAATAAGTGTGGCAATGGGGCATGAGAAGGGAATATTCGTGTAAATTTACAAGTCACGCTGATCATGCATTTTCCTATACGAATATATGATGACGATTTTATAGATCGCGAGATGGCAGTGAATTTTCAATTCTCATTTTTCTTTTTATAAACAACTCCGGTATTAGATTTTAGAGGGTATCTATACTCTTATATAATTATATTTGTATGTATGTAAGATATATATAAAATGTATGTAAAAAGTTTGTAAAAATATATAACTATATAATTATAATTGATAATTTTTGTAGGATGAATAGTTTTGAAAAAAAAGAGTTGTAAAATCATGTGAAATTCTACAAGAATTTATTGTCCCAGAAATTCGACAATAATTGAATGGGTTGTTAAGCAATTTGTTGAATGATGTGAAAATTGAATAACGCCATCAACAAGCATGATTACCGAATTTTCTGGTTTATATTCTACGAAATTAAAAAAAAAAAGCTATTGCTAAATTAGACGTTTAATTTTCATAATATTGAATACAAATTTATCAATTTTGACAAACTGTTATTTTCTTTTTGTGTGCAGGGACGAACGGTCGACAGACAGAAAGAGAGAGAGAGAGCAGACAGGGATGTAGTAATTTGGGAAAGACATTATTGGTATTTAATTGACAGTGTCGCAGCCATAGCTCGATGCATACACAGGTACCCTCATGTTTTTTTTTTTTCTTTTTTTCTTCATTTTCTCAACACTCAGATACATACTATACGCACAAACGTAATAGTATATACTCGGTATTATGTATAATTGAATATTGAAAAATAAAAAAATATCAAAAAATTCATCGGTCGTTTGTTTTTCCCCCCTCTTGTGCTATCGCCGCGCCACTGCGTGCACGTGCGACGATCTCATTGCATAAATTGTGTAATTATAATATAACTGTGCTTCGAAGTTTCTCGCAGCGATCTTAAATTTCGTAAGATTAATTTTTTTTTTTTTTTTTTCGTATCATCGATCGACACTTGTGATTTCGATGAACGTGACAAGTTTTGTCTCTTTCAGGGCAATAAATTCCTCGATGTTTCGTAAAAATAATCATTGTATACTCCCTATTGAAGAAACAAAACCAAAAAAAAAAAGTGAAAATTAAAAAAAATAATAATAATTAATTCAAACGAACATCGATAAGCCTAAGCTAAATAAAAAAAAAAAAAAATCTCCTTATGAGGAGACGATGCTCTCTACTTTTCGTGCTCTTCATTCGATACCACTCTGCAGGTATATGATTTATTATAAATATTATGTTGCGATCTAGATCGCAGTGAAAGGCGATGTGATGTGCCTTTCAGGTGGACTTTGAACGAGTGCAGGGGAATGTTTGATCGATGGACGAAAAAAAAAAAAATATTTACATATCAGCGGAATAAATGAAAGTGAAATGTCGTTTAAAAAAACAATTTCTTTTTCATTATTTTTATTTATTGATTATTTATTTATTTTTTAATTCTTTGTTTATCGTATGTTACGAACATTGACGAACAATAGCCATTGCACATTTATGAAAGTGTGTGTGAGATTCAGTGATAATTATATATATAATTATATATATAAAATTATAGACTTAATTATATATATAATTATAGACTTAATTATATATATAATTATAGACTTAATTATATATATAATTATAGATATTATATCACCAATATAAGCATAGAAACATCCAACATCCCATCTCATTTGACTATATATCGACACGACGTTAACACACACATACACAAAAATCCAAGTATGTTTTTCGAAAAAAATCGTATATAGTGTATATACATTCATATCGAAGGGCATTTTTTCAGATGCTAGCACTTTCAAGGACGTAAAAATGAAAATAAAAAAATTCTCATTAAGATATTCGAACAGCGTTTTAACGTTGCAAATAGAAATTTGAGGCACGCAATTTTAAACAACAAAAAAAATATTACGTTTAAAAAATCTCCGGAAATTCCGATTTTATGAAAATTTTCTATTTTTCGAAAAATCTTCATCGATGCTAAAAATCCAGCTTTACAAATGATTAGAGTAGAATTACGAGACACTCCGTACTGTACAATAGAACGAGAATCGACAAATAGTTCAGAATTCGTGAGGTTTTGAATTTTTTACAAAAATCAGAATAGATAAATAAATTTGAATATTGTGAAATTTTTGAATTTTTTCGGCAAAATATTTGTGGATTCAATTCGGGACGATGAGGTTCGAGTTGAAATTGATTCGGGAAATTTTTTAATTCCATACGATATTTCAGCGCTATCGAATCTCTTTAAATATTTTTGACATTTTGCCTAAAAAAATTATTGACCCAAAGTGGAAAATTTGCAGTGTCAAAATACCATTCTATGTAATCAAGTTTTATCGTTAAAAAAACGCCCTTGCACATAAATGTATATCCTTGTATGTATATGGGTAGTGTACACGCATATATACACGATCTCGGAACGAATGCAGTGCACGTGTGGGACTGACTGGGTGCTCGGTGGAAAAACTTTTTGCGGTTCTCGACGCGAATCGACCTCGTCGAGAGACAGAGAAAGAAAGAGAGAGAGAGAGAAAGAGAAAGCGAGAGAGAGAGAGAGAGACATGACAAGTCGATTTTTCACCCTTTCCTTCCCCTCTCTTTCATTTCGCGATTCGCTAATGTCACACGCACGAACGCGAATAAAAAAAAATAATAATAGCAAAGTTCGCGCGAGATTTTTTTCCCGAACACGAATGTCCACTTTCCCGATTATCGAGCGCATGAACGATAGGGGAAAAGAAAAATCAGGACTAGAAAAAAAAAAATTAAGAACGCGATGAAAGGGAAGCCAAAAAAAAGACTACGCGATCTTGCGGTTGAACAATCGCTTAATGCAGCGTAAAGTCTCTCTCTCTCTCTCTCTCACTTTCTCTCTTGCTGTGAAAGCCCCACGAGAAGAAAAGCGCGTGGTTTGACGGAGATTTCTCAATGGTCGATGCGAGAACCTTCGAGATTCTTCGGATAATTTAACAATTAGCTTAATTGAATTATCAGAGCGCGTGACACCAAGCGGGACAAAAGAGTCTTGAGAAGCTCTGAAAATTTGCGATGAAGAAAACGAAAATGCCCGCCGATCTCGAAAAATGGCAAAGAAAACAAATTTTTGCTAGCATTATGAATTAGTAGCGAAAATAAAAGTTGTCTGATCTCGATTTCTCTAATAGTTTTGACCACTTCTTTTTTTTTCCTTCACCGAAACCTAATTAGTTCGTACTGTGGATTAATCGAGAGTCGACCTGTCAAAGCTCAGGCAAAACCCCAAAGAGCACCCAGTCCAGATGAATATTGAGACGAAAAAAAAAAAAAACAAAAAACAAAAAAAAGTTGAAACGATATTGAACGCTATTGAAAAATCAAGATGTCTGGTGCAGTGGCTGGCGAGCAAGAAGGGGTTGTTATCGCTAAGTACACGGATAAAGCGTTGGCTCGAGACGAGAGGGCGGATGAGATATTAATGAAATACCACGAGATTCAACGAGCGATTAATCGGTACATCTCCTATAATTAATTCACAATTTAATTTAAATTCAAATTATTTACAATTAATTTTTAATTATTTTCAATTAATTGCAATTAATTAAAAGAGGCAATTAATGAAGTGTGCCCATCCGCAATTCGTATCGAGCCGCCACGATAACGAGGCAATGATAAACCGGCTAATTGTTTCGTTCTTTTTCTTTTATTTCTTTTCTTTTCCTTTCGAACCTCCCAAGATCGCAACGATCTTGTTGAGCTCTTATTTCGTTAAAAAAAAATTGGTTTTTGTTTCTTTTTTACACGAGATGTGATTTTTGTTTGAGGGTACCTGAGCCACATGTGGGCCGGGCTGCTCGCAACTTCATAGCTGTTTCGCTCGTTAGCAGGGCTTTCCATCCGGTCGGTGGATCGTACTTTCCTGATTGGCCAACGTTTACACACGATCAGAAACACCAGCCATCGGCAAACTCTACTTAATTGTATAGCTGTACACACACACACACACACACGTGTTTCTCGTATCTTCGTTGTGTATCTTTGCGATAAAATACTCTTTCCAACGAATCGAGTATTCCAAGCACCCTGTTTCGAGTGCATTATCGATAGAAATAAATATAGATACAAGAGCAAGTTTTAAGAATGCTCAATGATGTAACCAATGGGCATACAGACCGGTGAAAAATTTAATGAACTTTTTAAAAGTGCCTTGACATGCTTTTTTTTCAAAACGAGCTTACCTAATTCGTTCGGTCCAATAAATGTTAAGTAGGGTGACAATATTTTGAACTTCATTTCGTAATCTCAAGTCCAAGTCATGTCCAAAAAATTGATCACTTTTTTTTACGGAAAAAAGGTCTCTCGGATAGATTGAAAATTATGTTAATTTTTTTAATTGAAAAAAAAGCCATTTTTACCATTTTTATATCACTACTTTGATCGTTAAAAAATCTAAATGAAAATTTACCATCTAGACTACAACCTGAAATTGCAATACTATAAATTACTTCTATGGAAATATCATTTGTCTTTTCCTGGATTCACTGTACACTTATTGGACCGAGCAAAGAATGATTAACGTATAGCTCGCTTATGAAAAGTTGTAGAAAAGTATTTTTTTTTTTTTTTATACAAATAAATTTTCACAGTGTCTGAAGCATTCTTGAAATCGACACGACTCTTGTGCCAACATCTCGTTCATGCACGTGGAGCGATTTTCAGATTTTCCGCCGAATTATTCAGTCAAATTCGAATTTGTACTTTTCGGAGCTTTTCATACTTTTGGCATTTAAAAATGAGATTAAAAAGCGTTGAAATCGTTACGAGGCTGAAAAAATTATTGAAAAATAAATAATTGGATGGATTAATAAATCGTTCATTAGTTCAATTATATTTTTTTTTTCAATAATTCAATTGGATTATTTCATTTTATAATTCAATATTAAGGATGACTTTTTGATTTAATAAATTTTAATTGAAAAAAAAAAATTATATTCTTCCCTTCGATAATTTAAAAATCCCAGAGTGACGTCACTGGGGAAAGACTGTCATCGACCGACGAAGCTTTTGTTCTCGCAAATCTTTATTTTTAACCAGTCGAAGAAAGGGCCACGAAATTTAGTAACGACGATAGCAGACGGATCGAACGTTTTCTAAATCTGTATACTCGCAAGCCGCGTCTTTCCAACTTTGGACGACGTTAAGACCGATTAATTATTTATCGCTCTGATTCTGACGAGCTCGTATACTGCGGTCGATTCGCCAAAGCCGATAAAACGAAAACATCCCCTGCTGAAGCTTGCTATATGTATTTACAGCCGGGATAATGCATCGAAAACCTTGAGAAAAACCTCTGTTTTTTTGCTATTGTCCCGAAGCTCCTCGACTCACATTTAACGGATGCTACGAAATACCAAAATTTCGGTGATATTAATCTTGTTCCGTTCATCCTTGAGCTCGAAACTTTCAAGAATTGTCCATAAAGCGCGTTGTTATGTCGCGGTGAAAAATATTTTGGGAAAAATACGAAATTGATGTTATGAATTTTTATCAAGGCTCCTCGAATCTCTCATGGCCCTCACTCATTTTTTTCCCCCTCACGAAATTTAACTTTGTCAAATGACGCACAAACGAAATAAAAAGGGATTCTTATTCATGAGGTCTGGGCACGTTGGTCTCGATAAAAAAAAAAGAAAAAAAAATGAGAAATTGATTTAAAACTATATGATGAGCTTGGATTTGAGTAAATTATAACTTTGAGGTAGCCCTGGATGCGATGCTGTTAAGTGAATGAATTTTTTTTTATTGACTCGACAAAGTTTTGTGAAATAATTCGAGGTTGTGCCTGATTATCTGGACCACAGCTCCATTTTTTTTTTTACAGAGAAGAATAATTGTAACAATTTATTATCAAATGGGGCCTTTTTTTGGGGCATTGAACTCTTTTGCCAATTTAAAATGAAAAAAAATAATAATAATAACGATTACATCGGAAAACCGATGCTACTTATTTTTCACAACGTTTCACCGGCTATGCAATTAAATATTTAAGTAAAAACTAAAAAAATTAATGACCTTCATTCTGAAACAGACAATTTTATCGATATTGTATATTGATTGATTGATGGAGTATTTTTCGACGATTGAAACAAGCTATAGAAAAAATGAAATGACTCAACAGAGGGAATTATTTTTGGAAAAAACTGAAGAGCCAAATTTAACGAAAGCGTTATTTTTAAATAATTTGCTGTCGATGGTTTTTTGTATATTAAAAAATGCATAAAATGGGTCACGCCTCATGATTGGTTCATTAAAGATGGGAAAACAATTTTTCTCACAATTTCTCACAAAAAAAATGCAATTTAGTAAAGAAAAAATGATGAAAAATAAATAATAATTCAATAAACTGATTTTTTAATCAATTTTCCATCACTCGACTATTTCGTAGCGTTATTTCGTTGCCTCAATCCCATTTATCCATCTCGACAATTGTTTTGTTTTTATTTTTGTTTTTTTTTTTTTTTCAACTCCTCATAAACAAACACATTAATATTCAAGGATAAAACAAAATTGCGTGCGATGCTTTTGCAAAGAGATTGAAAATCTTACGATTTATGCATTTGAATCCCAGATCGATGTTATATATTTACGAGAAACGTGTCCAAGTTTTTCGGCAACGTGCCAGAAAGACCCCCGACGGTCCTTGGACCTTCCACTCAATTAAAACTTTGCGTCATACTTCACCGACGAGTGCGACGATCTTAGGCGTTTGAGTCTTTCGTCATTCTGGCCTCGGGAGGGGTGTAACGAATCGAAAGTGGATTCGAAACCCCATCGAGACTCGTGGATTAATCGAGGAATAATTTTTTTTGGTTCTTGTTTTTTTTTATTTCTTCCTTTTTTACCTTCGTACGAACGACAAAAATCTCTCGCGACTGCTATAACTCTCGTCATTATTTCACGAGTCTCTGTGACGACATAATTCAATCCTCGAAATTTTTATAAATGCTATTTTTCTCTTACGTACTAAAAAATGTTTGTTTTCTCTAAAAATAGTAGTTTAAAAATTAATTTGCCATTTCCTTTTTTTGGTAATCGCTCCACGCGCATCGAGAATTACTTTTCACTGAGTCTTTTTTTTTTCTTCTTTTCGATTTTTTTTCTAATATTCATTCGAAATCGAAAAATATTATGTAACATGTTTAATAATCAATATTATAATCACAAGAGGTGTAAATTTTTCGCGTGCGTATTTTGTGTGTGTGTGTGTGTGTGTGTGTCTTTTCAATGATTTTGGCAAAGCGTTCGAAGCGAATAACAAAGCATGGATATATGTGGGGCATTTCACGTCAACTAAGCTGAGAAATTTTTGAAAATTTTTTTTGGTCGCTTGCTCAAAGTGTCAGGAATGTCGACGGATCAATTTGGATTATTTTAGGATACACTTTTATCATTAAAAAAAAAAAAAAAAACAGATTGCTAATTTTAGTAAAAACTAAAAACTTTAACTTATAAAGTTCAATTTTTTGAGGATATTTTCGAATTGGTTTTTTTTTCTCATGATTTCTGAAAGGATTACGAGAAGCAGAGGGAGATTTTTTGTGGACATATTAAGATTTATAAAAATCGTTCAATTAATTCGTGGACATGTTTGGCACTTTTAAAAAGGCCCAAAATAGAAATTCAAAAACAATTGTATAGTCAAGTTGATGCGAAATTTCCCATATTTATAGATATAATATGTGAAGAGTATATTATTCACGCAACGTGTGTATGAATCTATCGACAGGATATACACAATCATACGAGTACACTGTATCGCGAAATATTTACGAATTTATTGTGTATCCAATAATATTCGAGATAGAAATACTCCATTATTGTCTGTCTCGCTGTGTTCGAGAAAATTATACTTGACAAGCATCATGCTGCTCGATATTTTTAGCTGTTCCCGTTTAATTCAAGATCTTTTAGTTGTTCCGCGTGCCTGAATTTTTTTTATTTTTTGCTTTCTGCGATCAGCGATTGTAATAAATTGTGGGTTCGACAACCGGATTTTCTCATTCAACATGGAAAAAAAATGTGATGAAAAAAACTTACCGAATGGCAGCTCGAAACGGCAGGCTATCAGCAATGTATGACCAGTTGGAGCTTTCGTGCCAACGACCATGCTCCCCAACATCTCCTGCTCCGAGTCCAGGCTGACCCATTGACCGGAATCATCCTGAAGATAAATTATCGTCGAGTCAGCAATCCATCGATTTCGAGCTTCTCGCTATTTTTCCTGTTTTCTGTTCTCCAAAAATATCTTTTTATCTGTTCTAAAATAGTTTGAGTCGATAGAAATTTCAAATTTGATTCGTTCCAAGCAGAGCTGGGCAAAGTACCACAAAATACTTCAGGTACAAAGTACAAAGTACTGGAAATGCTTGGAGTACTCGTGTAGTTCAAGTACCAAGTACTTTAAATACTTTAAGTAACAAGTACTTTAAATACTTTAAGTACCAAGTACTTTAAATACTTTAAGTACCAAGTACTTTAAATACTTTAAGTACTAAGTACTTTAAACACTTGAAGTAACAAGTACTTTAAATACTTGAAGTACCAATTACTTTAAATACTTGAAGTACCAAGCACTTTAAATATTTGAAGTACCAAGTACTAAATATTTGAAGTATCAAGTACTTCTCAAGTTTTCAGGTATACGTCTCGTAAGTTCTAGTACTTCAATTTGATTTCTTAAGTACTCTGAACTCATTTGATTTTGATTCGAGTACTTTTTGTATCAAAATATATTTTAACATTGTGCAATTCACTCAGGTTCGGCAGATTGGAAGGGAAATAATAAAACGAAGAATTAGAAATAATTTAAAAAATAGGACTGACGATTGTAAATAAGATTTATTTAGCTTCAGGATTGAAAAATAAAAAATGAAGAATATAATAGTATACGGATTGTTAATAACGGAGCCATGCATTGACAATGACACCGTAAGTACCGTAGCTTGAGCCTTTGAGCGGTCATTCCTTACAATCTCAACCAAAGATGGCCCAAAACCTTCCTCAATTATATATTCAAAGGCGGTTATACATGCAATCATTGGCAAGACGTACTCAAAAGTATTCCATACGTGGTACTTGAAAAAGTACTTGAAGTACAGAAAAGTACTTTGAATTTTAATTGCAAATACTTTAATTAAATGACATGTGCTTGAAAATTTAAGTACAGATACTTGAAGTACAGGTTTAGTACTTGGAAATTTAAGTACAATACTTGAAATACTTTTAAAGTACTTTGTACTTCAATTAGTGTACTTCCAGTACATCGCGAGTACCGGGTACTTGAAGTACTGCCCAGCTCTGGTTCAAAGTGTTAAAATCCATCAAATCATTTTTTTTTTCATCGCTTAAAGTAGCTACAATTTTTCAAGAATAGGATAATTCGTCGTTGGGAATTTCAGCCAAGTGAGCAAAGGCGCGCAATACAGAGTACCGTCTCTCTGGGGCTCTATCTCCGATATCTTTTGGCAAACTCATTAATTTATCTTTTCGAGATATATATGTACACATATGTGATATATAGGATATAAAAGTTTCAAAGCCACGGTTATATCGAAATATCGATATCGCGAGTTCAACGAACCTCGCGCGTGAGAGGTCGCTGCAAGCGAGCATTATATATCGTCCGCACCTTAAGCTCTGATTTTTCTCGAGGTGAAAAACTTGGTAACGAAAAACTTTTCATATTTTCGTCATTTTACCGGAGCAGCGGCGACGACGAAGAGGGGAAAAAAAAAACAAAGTATATAAATCAAACTCGGATTACATTCTCGGATGAGTTTCCCTGCACAGCGAGGGAAAGAAAGAGAAACTCACCGTGAAATTGTTTCTCCCGACCTCGACACGTTATTTATTCAACGGTCGACGAGTTTGCAGAACTCGTAACTCGTGTCTTACGCACAAAAGAGAATAAAGCAAGGTGTAAAAAGAATGAAAATGAAAGAAAAAAGAATCGAAAATTATTGTATTACCATATACTCTTCTGCAAACAACGCCGAGCGAGCTAGAAATTTTTATCAACGCGACACGAATTTTTCGAGAGACTTTGTTTTGTTTTTTTTTTTTTTTCTTCATCATTCTCTCTTTCCTCGCTGCAATAATTTTCTTCGTTAGAGGAAGGGGTGTTTGGAAGAATAAATTCTCTCGGTGTAGTGTACCGGACTTTGGCGAGCAAGCGACACACCTGACACACAATTGACCGAAGAAAAACTAAAAATTTTCCGGAAAACACCCCTCGCGGTTGTAAAAAGCAATACTCGAAAAATAATTTTTTAAATGTACAACGGAATGTAATGCAACGACAAGCATTGCATTACATTTTCCATTTTTTCTGTGACTTTGTAATTATTTTTAAACTTTTTGGAGTCACCTTTTTAATTTTTATTTTCAGTTTATTTTACGAATTTTAATTATCACGAATTTCAATTTTTTTTTTGAGTTTATTTCGTGCCTTTGCATTTAATTTTTCGTGAAGATTCACCCAATTCTTTTTAATTTCTTTTTTCAGTCGCATTTTGTTTTGCCAAATCAGGATGAAATTGCGTAAGCTATGATTGAAAAATTAATTGAAAGTTTTAATGAAAAATTCAAATTCTTCAAGTCCTCGATTTTCAGCTGAGGTTTTAAAAATAATCGTCAACGACATGACCTTTTGCCTTTAAATTCAAAATGGTGGATTGCTTCAGCCCCCCCCCCCCCTCCCGTATCTTCAGTAATTCGGCTGGGCTAACGCTTCAAAGTCAGGCGTACCGTTACAATTACCCTCACTACCGAGGGCAATTTCAAGGCACTAAGAAATCAGCTCTTAATGACTCCACAAGCCGGTAACTTTCCCCACAGTAAATTACAATTACGCAAAGCTGACCATGGCAGTCCGAGCTCATTCTTCGTCTGTTCGTTGAGAAAAAATATTAAAAAAAAAAACTAATTTTTCGCGTGTAAAGCTCTTAATTTCTTCTTACATTACCTACTCCATACTTGCTTTTCTTTTTTTCTACTCTGTTATATCAACGGAAGGTGTTGATTTAAAAAAAAAACAGCAAACAAATGAGCATGCCCACGTATCAGCGGTTGAAATTGAAGGTTAGAGGTCCAATCTCCAATAAAAAAAAATGTTTAATTTAACTTTTAATTTATTTATGCATTTTAAGTTTGTATGGCATAAAATAAAAATTTACGCGAGGTGCTTAAGGAGTAATAAATTGTTAAAAAAAAAAGGTAGAACCTTATGCCGGAAAATCACGTAAATAAGAATTATTTCAAAAAATACTGGGCTGGACATAAATCTATGGATGCTAAAGCGTTCGCCAAAACCAGCGTTGCAATTTTCTCTATAGTCTTGCTTATAAATATAATCTCATAGAGATACAAGGTGAGAGAGAAGAAACACGAAGGCAATTTTCCTTATCCACGTGTTTCGTTCGGTCCCTCATTTCTCTTTCGCAAAATCCGTTCATCAACTCTCGCCACAAAGTACAATTCCCATGTGCGTCATTTCGTTGGACGGGGAAAGCCTCACACCCACGCCCAAAGCTCGTGAAAAGAGATAAGAAGAAGAAAAAAAAACGATCAATCTAATTCTAATATAGTGGGTCCTTCTGGTGCTGAATGAAAAATTGAGGCAGCAAAGTTGCGGCCAAGAAAAATGTTAACAATTACAGATAAATCTCGTTATTGTTTGATCAATTTTCGATCTCCATCGGTCGAATAAACGCGCTTTGCGCATTAATCGTAAATTGAAATTCTTTGAAGTAAATTATCGTTTTATCTCTGCCTGTTTCGAATATCTTTTCAATAATATATATTTTGTAAGGAGGGAAAATAAATCGATGATTTTTCTCTAATTACCTAATTCTATAATTCCTTGGAATTAATTTTACTCGTTGCAGCATGAAAAACTTTGTGATCGCGATCGCATAATATCTCGTGGAGAGATGAAAAGAAGAAATGTAGATATGGAAAACTTCGTGCTCTCTATTTATCGTCCTGAATCGAAGATATACCGGGGCCAACTCTTTGCTATGTAAATTCGATTCAAAGGACTTCACCGAGAGAGTATATGAGAAAGAGTGAGAGAGAGAGAGTGGATAGAGGAAAAGAATGAGTTCACGGTGCGAAAGTGTTTACCCGACACTCGTATTATAGTCGGGGACTTCTTCTCTGGCTGAGAGATGCTGGAGGTTCTTCTCGCGTCTTTCGACAAAATCATCGATTCCTCCTTGGTATACTTGAGCGATAGCGATAGCCCTACATATATCGATTGTTAGTAAAAAAAAAAAAAAAAAAGGGCGTAAATCGACCGATTTAACAGGTAAACTGATGTGGAAAACGTTCTTTTGTTCGCTGGTGATAGAGATATATACATCGAACAAGTGAATTCTCTGCAGATGCTTGATGCTGTTGATAGTGAGAGAAAACTCCTTCTTCCCCTCTCTCTCTCTCTCTCTCAACAATCGTGTGCTCCATTCGATAGAGCTACTCGATAAAAACGACGAGATCCAGTGAATGTAATGAACAGTGCAAATAAAGAAATACAATGCTGTGGTTGAGAATTGACCGAGATCGAACCGATGCCTTTACTTTTCTTCTATTTTCATCACATTATTTTTCCCTATTACGATCACAGCTGTGGTGAATGCAGTTCAAGGGTAGCTTGGGGAGAGGGGGTGAAAGTGGATCATGTAATTTTTAATTTATATGCATTATGTTATTTATAACGATGGCCATTATTATCGAGACGACTGTCGGTTCCGCATGATTTTTAATGAACGTCAATCTAAAAAGACGTACAAAAAAATCTTAACAAGGGACAAACCATCGTGGAAGAAATGAGACACTTGAAAAATTTATGTCCTATTTATGTTTATTTTTATAGATTATCCAAATTTATGAGTGATTGAAATATTTTATAAAATTTCACAAAGAAAACAAAGAGGATAAATTACATTATATTTATAATATCGTTATTATAAATATGATTAATGTAAAGTAGCCGAGTTGTTTAAAGTAAATTAGCGATTTAACGATTGTAGAACGAAATTAATAATTATAATCATCACTGCAATTTTCAAGAGTAACTTATAAAATTTAAAAAAAATCGATAAAATTAATGAAATTCGTATGCTGCTCGTATGATTGTAAAAATAGATACGAGCATGAGACAACGGTCGGAAAAAAAAATATTATTTTACTCCACGTACAGGTCTATTGGCTATAACCGCTAGATCGATAGGGCAAAGTCGATAATTCCGAATTAGCCAGAAAACGTGACGTCGATTCGTCGTCGTCGTCGTCGTCGTCGTCGTCGTCGTCATCGTCAACGGGCTTTTTTCGTTCACCCCGATAGCCGAAAATAGAGAGAAACCGAGTTCAAGAGAGGGTTGCGAGGCCGTGTGAGGGAAGCGGGGGAAGAGACTGGAAGGGAGGCGATGTATGAGAGCCGAATGCTTGTGTAGCGAGGAAGGTGGATATACTCGGTAAAAGGGTACAGGGGTTGGGCTGGTTGAGCAGGACCGATTTGCACCGTGAAATCCATAAAACTGTAATTTTGCGGGCGTTCTCGTTAAAGCTCGTGCTAGAAGCCACGAAGCTCATTCCGTGAGTCCGTACGGTACGAACGTGCACTGACGTATCTAAAAATGTATGTGTAACATCGATAAGGCTTGCACCAGAAGGGCTCTCAACCTGTTTTTATCTATGCTCGTTAAGCCCTTTAGACATTTGGCCATCGATATTATACACTTATATGGAGAACGGATATACAGAAAGAGAGAGAGAGAGAGAGAGAGAGAGAGAGAGAGGGTTTAACAGGGATAAAAGAGCTGGTGTGTGGCGGGCCGAACTAAATGTTTGGTGACGCGGTGACGCCGCGAAACGATCGAATCAGTCACGCTCCAAGTGAGCCTTTGTCCACCTAATTCGTCTATTTTGTTTTCATTACTTTTCTTCGCTCAGGTTTTTTTTCAATGTCGTTATTTCCGATTCGTTTCGTTTTTTTTTTTTTTTTAATTATTATTATTGTATCTTATTTCTCCCATGATCGAGGAGATAAACTCTCGGGAATCTTCGGGAAATTAGCGGTGAACCTGAGATTGAAGAGCTTTCAATGAAACGATGAGATTATTTGCCCGGGGCTTCATTGCTCCATCGAGAAAACATTTCGAGGAGGCAATTATTCTTATTATTATTATTTTTATAATCGTTGTCGCAATTAAGATAGAGATTGTCGATGGTGATTTAATTGAGATGGGGAAAGATGACGCGCAATTTTTAAGGGTTGAAAATTGCAAGGGCTGAGTTTCAAGCTTTCAATAGGAAAATCTAGATCGTATATATAGATATATATATATACGTTAATAAATTTCTGTAGAAAACTTGTGATACAGCAGTTGCGAGTTTCGATCCTTCAAACGTTCACCGCGTATTGACGTTTTCAGTGTTATTTGGCTCATGTCGACTATACAGTGAATAGGGGCAATGGGTAAAATGTTCGAAAACAGAGCACTGTAGGTCGATTTACTCTTGTTTTATCCTATTTCCTGGATTTTCCTTTTCACGCGTTCTCAACGTGAACTCGCGCAGCTGCTAATGAGAATCTCTAGAGGATTCGACAGCTGCCAACACCAGAGTGTCGATCCTCTGAACTCCTCTCTCTCTCTCTCTCTCTCTCTCTCTCATCCTCTTCCTATTTCACATCTCGAAGTTTCGACTGCTCTCTGCTTGTGCACACAGTGTCAGACCTCTTCCCACGATTTCGCAGCTTGGAAAACAAGCCACGCGAGTGCGAAAACTTAAGAAACAGATAAACAATAAGGGAAACAAAAGACGCCCGTCTTGAATAAAAAATAATTTTCCTGAAAATTCAGCGTGTCAACTTAAATAATATTAACAATAATGAATTATATTTTCGCGAAATCTCGTGAATTTAAATTTAAGAAAAAAACCCTTTTTGGATTATCTTTTCTCGTCTTTTGTACTTTTATTCGTTCAGATTTCGATAAAAATCATAAAGCAACGCACGATCTCCATGAGGAAGAATAAAAAAAAAAGCGAGAAAACATTGTCGTTGCGTGATTATAATCGGCGTTTCAGTGCAAAATTCATTTTTCTCCGAGCACGAAAAGCATTCGAGCGCCACTCTTTTCTATTTCATAATATACAGAAAAAGTGAGCTGCTTCGGAGCTTCTCGCGACAGCGATCCTTATCGTCGTTATTCTCGGTCCCGCGCTCGGCGATTTACTTTTTTAACCCTCTCGAATAAAGAAACGAGCAAGGGAGAGAGAGAGAGATAGAGAGAGAGAGAGAGAGAGAGAGAGAGAGAGAGAGAGAGAGAGAGAGAGAGAGAGAGAGAGAGAGAAAGAGAAAGTGAGAAAGAAGTATGCAGTAAGGTATGAAAATAAAACCCAGGAAAATAGATGTCGAGACAGCACGGTAAATGTGAGTAACGGAGATAAAGGAGAGGGATAAAAGTTTACAGGCGAGTTACACCGGAGAAGCGAAAAAAAATTGTCTACGCAGGGGCGTCGAGACAAATTATTGTACCGGGGGAAGGGTATAATATATACACAACGTCATGTCGAGTGTCGGACTGAATGAACGCCTCGACGATCACGGCTTGATTGTGTCGGAGGAAAAAAGGAAAGAGATTTTTCATCGTGAAAGGAAAGTAAAAAAAAAATCCTTCAGTAATTCATCGAAGTGAATTAATTTTTTTTAAGCCCAATACAAAAAAATGCTCCAGAATTTATCAAAAATATAAAAGAATGCTCGATATTAACATTTATTATTGTTATAATTATTAATATTAATATTGTTACTTGTGCCGTAGAGATATTTCCTAGTATTTCCTAGTTGTACGAAATATTTTGTTTGATATTTATATTGTAAGCTACCAGGTAACGTGTATATATAAATAATTAATTATCTTGTGCAACGATTGCCAAATCGAGCACACGGAAGACTCGAAGCTCAGAAGAGTGGAAAATACGTTTCCGCATCGGCACACAACAGCCCCGTCGACGAAACGTGCCCTATTTATTAATGAGACAAGAATTGAATATCTGACGTGATAACTCGCCCCCCCCCCCCCCCCCCGTATTTCATTGCGTTAATTCCTCGTGACTGGATGAAACAAAAAGATACGATAATTACGTAACGTACGAAATGAATTTTCATTTCATTTTCAAATTGTTTGCCTTTCCGTTTACGAAGGGACTTGACAATTAACTTTGATGTTTCAAGAGTTTTATAAGCTCGAAGAGATAATCGGTGAGCTCGTGGTGACGAGAGGAAAAGAGTTCAAACACGTACACACACACACACACACAAACACACACAGATCATTTCTCATTTGGCAACGTGTCGATTTGATAATTGGCGAAACAAGAGAAAGGCCTTCCCGGTGTAGAGGAGAGCGAGGGGTCGTAAAGACGAGAGTTGGGCAAAGCCTTGGTGGGTGTGTATATCGTAGCGAGAGGCTGATGGAAAGAAAGAAGAAAGAAAAAACGTACGAGGAAGAACGACGTGAAAAACAGCAAGAGAGTGATGGAGTCGAGATTCGAGGGAGAAAACTACTTACGACACTGGGGTAGAGTGACCTCGTTTTCGTCGTGCAGCACGCGAGTGCATGGGCCTTGCGAACACCCCCGACACATTATACCACATTATATACATGTATATTAATATACATAGACGCCTATATATATCCACTTGTACATAGGGTATTTCGCACGGAATCAGTCATCGAAAATTCGGAGATAAATTGGGATATTTAAAGTATTAAAGAAATGATATTAAAATGTTTAATTAAAAATTTAATCGACTGCGTGGAATAAATTTGAAAAAAATTGTGTACATGCAGTGATTTTCTCTCGCTCCATAAATAACACAAATTAAAATGACAACAAAAGCTAATTACGTGGTATTAAGAAATTTTTTATTGCAAAACTTCTGATAAAATTTGTTTTCCGTTGATTTTTACGAAATAATCGTAATTCAATTTATACCTCGTGAGGTTCGATAAATTCGTTTTCATTCGAGAACTTTATTTTATGGATTGATAGAAGTTATGAATTATTCATGAGTTTTGGGTCACTGACTTAATATCAAATGGCCCATACATAGATATATATATTTAGGAGCACAATTGAGAGTAGTGCTTGCTATATGTTTTAGTGAACAAAGCGACAAGCTTGTATAGTGTATACATAAGGGAGGAAGAATCGTCGTCGTACGTGGGTAGGTACAAGTTCTAAATAGCTCCACGTGATGCGCCCATTTGCACCCTCTCTCATGAGAAATACAGAGAGAGGTAGAGATAGAGAGAGAGAGAGAGAGAGAGAGAGAGAGATTGTCTTTCTCGTATTTCTCGTCTCTGTTCTTGAGCTCGACTCACTCGCTGTCGTCGCGTTTCTCCGCGGGCAACGCGGACTCTCCTGTCAAGTTAATTGGCGTCAAAGCATTTCGCCCAGAGTGCTAGCTGCTGTCCTGACTCTACGTGTGCATCTATTATACATATAGATATGTATATATACATGAATACATATATGTATTTATATTTCTAACCCCTCATCTTTCGTTCGCGCTTCCTTGCTTTTTATTTCTATTTCTCTCTCTCTCTCTCTCTCTCTCTCTCTCTCTCTCTCTCTCTCTCTCTCTCCCTCTCTCTTCCTTCTTTTTGCTCTATTTTCATCCGAGAGGATAGGTGAGGCAGGGGATGATAAAAAAAAAAACGTAGAAGAAAGTGAAACACCCGTTTGTAGGAAGTACCAAGGGCGACGATGTGGAACACGCCAGAGCGCGACACGTTTCCTATTTATGATTTTGAGTTGAAGGAAAATGGCGTCGGAAGAATTATAGAGAACTGATTAACGCTGGACAGTTAGAAGGATTTTTTTTCCCCCCAAAATCTATCCTAAAAATAAGCAGCATTTTATTAACCTTTGATAATAAGAATCTTTTTCTTCCCCTTCGTGGCGAAAAAATAAAACAACCATTTTCCCCCATTTTTTGCTCGAATCTCGCAATATCATATGCCTCAAGGTAAACACGATGTGTCGCATTTTCGCGATAAGGGATGATATATTGCACGCGAGAAATCGACCAGAATGAGCTACTGACGAAAAAAAAAAAAAAAAAAAATATTCAACGGACCCGAATACAAAGCTCGATACAAAGCTTTCGGCGTATCCTGTTCTACATTTACTCTAATTGTTTCGTAGCCATAAATTTTCCTCATTCACTCGCGGTTGCTCCCTTGGTTTCCACTACGTCAGTTTGATTAGCGTCCTCGTTATATTTTCAACTCAAGCTTAACCGAGAGTGATAGATAGGGATAGAGAAGAATACAGCGTTCAGAAATATACACACAAAAGTGTTTGAGACTATGTAAACGTGGAGAAATAGTATACAGCCCCAGGGTCGTTTCATCTACGACGTCTCTGTTCCACTTGCATCCATTTTCGTTTCTATCTCTTGCCTCTCCTCTCATGCATACACGTTCATAGAGATGAGTAAGAGAGAGAAAGAGAGCAAGTACACGATGTGGCAACCACTTATGCATTTATCACGCGACCGTCACACCGTATGCATCCACTATTCTTGACACGGACACAAACACAGTCACGCAAAAACACGCACGGTGAAATACAGACATGAAAACGCCTTTATCATTGAACACACGTCAGCCTTTCCGAGTCATGTCTGACGGTGGCAACGACGTATCTACTGATACGCACACGCGTTTGTTCAAGCTTTGAAAAATGAACATCCGTGTCAACGCGGCACATTGGTCTATGCTTTATTACATTGCGCGTCTGTATTCTCGATTTTTTCGTCCTTCAATGACACGAGCTCATCGTCATCGTCGTCGTATTAGTTCATTCATATTAATTCGAATCGCAATAGGTGATTCGTAATTTATTGGGGAAAAAAAGTAATGAAACTTATTACAAAATATTTCTATAGGATCACACTTTGATTGGATTAATTTTTTTTTCCATTGTCGAAGTTTTTTATTCGGTCATGTATGAAATAAAAGACGATAGGATATGATGAGTTTTGCCGTTTAGTTTATCATTGATATACAATGGTATACTGTAAAATATGAACGTAAATACAAAAAAGACACAAGATACTGCAAATTTCCTCTTTGGAAAGTTTCGTCACTTCTCATTTATCGTTAAACCGTATTTTCCATGTTCGAATATACTTAGGATACGAGTGAAACCAGAGCTCGGAGGGGAAGGAAAATTCGACGAGAAAACGTATGCAATATTTTGTAGGCTCGTGTGTGAAAATGGATTTCCTCAGAGGCCATCGAGCATACACCGATATCACACGCATACACGGGACGCCACACACTTTCGAGTGGGATATACAGAGCCGAGGAAACTCTCGCATAAGGCGTTTGTCACCGTTTCGGACACGATCGTATATCACGAGAGCATAAGGCACGGTTACGATTCGTGGCTGTCTGACCAACGCTGTTCATATCCACTAGCACGATTTCTCAAGCTCCTGCGTAGCGAACGTTACGTATATCGACAGGCTGGCAGACTAAAGGGCATTCACCAACAAGATTTCAACAGCAAAGCGATGTTTTTCACGCCCTTTTGTCTGAATGCAGGTTGATAAATGTTTCTACGCTTCGGTTCAAGTTATATATTTATACATATGGGACATTACATATGAAATTGAGTAGAGTTCAATTCTGTGGACGATCGATAGTTTTTTTTTTTTTTTTTTTTTATATCATTCAACCGAATGAGTGAGTGATTTTTTTGTACTTCTCGTTGGAGAATTCCGGTACAAAATTTTTTATTTTTAACACTAAATATGGATTGTTGATATCTCATAAATTAATGACCACACCGTAAAGCCAGGTCAATGTATCATCTAAAATTTGGAGTCTTAATGAAATGATTTTTGTCTCTTCTACATCAAAGTATAAAAATCGATTTTTCGAAGTGTATGACATTTTCATTTTACCGGAGAAACTGAAAACAAATTTTTCGAGCTCACGAGGATCATGAATATATTTGTCTTTCAAGTGTTGACGTTAGAGTTTGAGATTCTTGGGAGTACGAAAAAAAAATTCGATATACTTTTTTTTACTGATAAATTCTCGTTAGACAAGGTTGTCTTCCGGTATAGTTCGATGTTCTCGTCGATCTCTCTTTCTCTCTCTCTCTCTATCTACGACGATATTTCTTTCAAACGAATTATCGATATTACACGAGAAATAATCGGTCTTCCGTGAAACGATAGAGACGTCAGAGTTAAGAGAGATTTTTATGATTCAAGAGAAAAGTCCGTACGTGAAATAACAGGGAAAGAAGGAGAGAGAGAGAGAGAGAGAGAGAGAGAGAATGAGAGAGAGAGAGAGAAAGAAAAGTACGGAAAAGTACGAGAGAGCAATTAAGAGAATAAATAAATAAAAAGGGTATGATGGTACGAAAAAAAAATCAAGAAGAAAATTTGTGACTCGTGCGGACAATGAATGACGAATTCTGTCCTTGATCACGAGAACCTACGAATTTTTTTTCTAAGTATACGCCTACGGAGTCCAATTGTTCTGGATATACACGAAAAATGGTCATTCATGGAGAAGAAGCGATATTGAGGAATGTAAAAAATTGAGAAGAAAGTTTATTCGATGCTAAAAGGATCGCCTGGTACTCGGTCCAATTTTCTCAAGCCCGGTCAACTTTTTCGCTTACTGCTAATCGAGTATGTATGTTATATAGTCTTCTGCCTTCGTAAATCCTCGATGTATCGAAAGACATTACCGATCAACTCCATTCGACAGACCTGAGAAACCTCGTAAATTCCGATATATCGTCTCTCGCGTATATCCTTTTGTCCCTGTCCTTTACTTTATTTTCTCATCAAACAAGACGATATTTATCCTCTACTTTCGTTTCTACGACACGTCTCGGGTGAACAATAGCTAAAGACACGTCTCGTGTTTTTTTAAGCAATGAAAAAAAAAAAAAATTACTTAATTTATTTCGTACAAAGTTTCTTTGACCCTGATGCTCCTCTTATACGGGGCAGTATCGACGGCTTATCGAGCCGAGAGGCTTGAACGAATATCTCAGTGGGAAATGTTGCAAGCTTCTCGCGAGTATATATTGCATTTATGGTGCTTCAATCTGAAGGATCTTTGTACTATAAATAAGTAACACTCTTTTATTTCTGCGTGGAAAAGAAAATACGGATAAATCTCGCAAGAGGAAGAGGGTGAAAGAGAGAAAAGAGGTATGAAGTTTGGATGAGTTGAAAGGTTCGATCGGCCACGAGTTGAAAGAAATTATATGCTGTACATCACCATTGAAGGTTATTTCTGCATTAGTCTCTTCATTCGAGAATAACCGAGGGAAATTCTCGAAGTATTGAAGACAGACCGAGGGTGAATTTCGAGACATCGCGATAAATGTATATAAAGAGACGAGACTTTGCATCGTCTTTTTCTCTTCCTCTCCTTTTATATCTCCCTGTTTCTCAATTCTCAATCCCTTTTATCGCTTCGATAGCTCGTGACGCGATGCCACGACGTTCAATCTGATTATCCGATGAGTAAATATTTCGATACCTCGCGAAGATGAATGATTCAAACAAGAGTCAAATGTTCGTTGAAAAAAAAAAAAGAGGGGAATAAATTTACATTGGTGTGACATTGATTTTCTGAAGGATTCTTTTCTCGTGTATACGCGATTAATCTTATTGTGAAGCAGTAGGGGAATGACGTTGGTAAAATTTAACAATTAACGATCGAACTCGGATTGAAAAGATTCGATTAATATGACGAAAGATCGTCAATTGAATCATAAAGAAATCGTTTGCTGATGACGTTTTTCTTTTTTGAATAAAGAAATATACCGGCGAATCTTTCGAGTCAACCTTGCGTCTGACTGGTTCATGGGTTCGACTACTAAGCGAGCGCCATCGACTCACCCGGATACTTACTTGACATAGCCCAGTCAGCGCATTTCTAATGTGAATCAAACCCCACTACCGCGTATGTAGATCTCGCGTGCCCGGCTTTATGAATATTTTAAGCCAGGCCTGACCCAGATTGTCCTCGCAATGGAAAAGCAACCACCCCTTTCTCTCTCTCTCTCTCTCTCTCTCTCTCTCTCTCTCTCTCTCTCTTTCTCTTTCCAACCCTTTCTCTTGCTACCCTAGCGACGACAACACCAATGCTCGTGTGCTACTGCTGCAGAGATTTCTACCGAAAATCTCGCAGTTACTATCTTCCTCAATCTCTTTTCGAGACTCAAAAACTTTTGTATTTATTTTTATTTGAAACGTTTCTATTTGTTTTTCTTTTTTTTTTAATTTCTTCACGAACTTTCTCACTCGCAAATAAAAGATTTTTTTCCATTGTCCACGCGTATAAATAATTTTTTCTTCTTTTATTTCTCTCGCGTTTGGAATTTTTATTTTCACTTTGTGAGTTTTTCGAGTGTGTGCGGGTGAGAAAAAAAAAACGTTAAACGTCGAAACTTTTATATTTATTATATTTATTCAAAGTTTAGCCCTCATTTGAAATGACCAATTTCATGGATACTTTGACACGATTGTCTTTAATATAAATATTATAATTTTGTACAGTATTTATTGGACGACTCAATATGTTGCGTATCGTCTATGCAATGTGAAAGAAATACTTTTTTTATGTTTTGTTGCGATCGACAGGACGACATGTTTGCAATGTTTTTAAAATTCATATCCCATCTATTTTTTTTTTCACATTCATATTGTGGCTTTGTACGAGCATTTTACTTTGGTCTCATTTACCAAGGCTTTCGTGAATAATAATTATAATAATAGTAATAATAAAGGCTTAAAAGTATAGAAAATATCTTTGTCGTATCCTATGAAATTCACTTCATTACGACGAGTTTATTATAATAATTCCAGCTTTTCACAGTAGAATTTAATTATAATTTTCTTCGTCTTCATACGAAACCAAAGGATCGCGCTCTTTCATTTTTCATTAGTCTCGTCTCTCGCACTTTGTGTGAATTAATAGGAAAACAGAATTCACGGAGTCAGCCAGAGAAACAGAAGAAACAATAATATATTATATATAAATTCAAAAGCAAAAGTTGAAGGTTTGAGAGACACCCGCGTGTCTACAGCCAGATTGGGAAAACTCTTAGGGGATGAAACAAATTGAAGTTTCAAGAGTTTACGGAACGAATCTGTGGATGGCTAGGGGATGAAAAAAAAAATGAGCGAGATTGTTGAGAGATAAAGAGAACATTTCCTAAGATTCGGAAATTTTTATTGGTCAAATAGATAAATAATTTTCAAACTCGTAGGGTGATATTAGGAGAATTTTTTTCTGTTTTTCTTGCACTACGAGAGAACGAAGGGGATGGAAATTTTAGTGGTGACCGCGTTTCACGGTTAAGCCCTGAATTTCCATCGTTTTCTCTTGGCCCATGCGGATTTTGTCTGTCCTCTGCTTTGCAATTTCGTCTCTCAATCTTTTGACCCAGGGGGGATTTTGAGTGAAATTCTCGTCGAGTCAGAGCATCAGGCTCGAGAGGGTCTGAGCTATATTCTCGCGCCTGCATCTGGGAAACGGCGTGTTCTCTATTGCCCTTCCACGCGGCGAGAAACATACATGCATAGAAAGAGAGAGAGAGAGAGAGAGAGAGAGTGACAGAGAAACACACTGGAGGGAACGTGACTGAAATCGACTTTTGTTCCCTTTCCTTTTCCCTCGCCGCAGTGTAAAAAGCCTCCAACATTCTCTGACTCTCGTCACACCGAGCTGCGTGTAGAAACTCGGAAAAATCACACAGCGAGAATAATCTCACCGCATATACGAGGGACAATATATAGAGTTACGGATAGATGAGAGGATCGAGCTGCATAATTCATGAAAAAGAAAATTGAATCATAGTTTCGACAATGAAATTACAAAAAAAAAGAGAGAGAGAGAGCGAAGAAAATTTTTGTTGCCAAAGAAAGCAAATAACGCTCGGTGCCAAATTAAACGTTGAAAAATTCAAGTCACATTCACTGCAAATAATTCTGGTGAAATTTTTAAGCCTTCGAAAATCCGAATTGTTCAATGTCAAATTTTTTATTTTATCTTTTTTTTATAGGACAATTTAATAAATATATGAATACCTTTTTTTTTTAACGTAAATATCAAATGGTGCGAATAATATAAAAATATATTTTATTGATTTTAAAAAACTATATTTTTCATTTCACATATACTTTATTTGCACGGGGGATTGGACCACAATTTTTCCGTTTTTTTTTTATGCAACTGCATAACATGTATGAGTGCAATTTGTAAATTGTCGTCTGATAACGCAGCATTAAAGGGCATTAAATGAGTATATAGTTTGTTGTACTCGAGTCACGGAAAATCAAGCTCGTTTTCACAGAGTGAAACGTTATAGTAAAGTAGTTACAATCCATACGAAGAATTGAATTCAATTTCGTTTAAGTTCGTTGTCCTTGCGGCTCGCGAGAACCACGAAAAAGGACTCCCACGTGCGATGAGAGCGCAAAGTGAACGAGCTAGAGACTATAACGAGCGCGTGCAAACGCCGCATCACGTTTTAAAATTTATACACATGCGTATGTATAACAAATTTACAAGGCACCAGAGGACCGAAAGATATATCGAGGATTCGTGGCTGGAGGACGACTTTTTTTTCCTCATCCCCGTGAGTCCCCTTGCTCGGGGAGTTTCATTGAGCGTTTCGCGCAGACTTGGCGAAAAGCCAGTTGACATTCACGGCCAGAAGACCGCAGCACGACACTCGTGACTCGGCTGATCGAGGGGGATGAGAGAGAGCGAGAGAGAAAGAGAGAAAGCCCAAGAATCGAAAAGAGAATTAAAAGAGAGGAAACCAAAAGAGAAATGGAAAGATGACCAGGTGGTTTCGAGAGTTGATGCGAGAGCCTGCAGCGTTCTGGAAATTGAAAAATACAAGAAGAGGAACGACTCTACAACCGCGAGAGCTCCAAGAAAATCTCTTTTTTCCAAAACAGATTCATCCCATCTTCCCTCCAACCATCGGCTTCGACGTTGTAGCCCGGGAAAAAAAATGGTTGATTCAACTACCGTCGATTTGCCTTAAATAAATTGTTTTTTCTGCTCTCACTCGGCCTGGTAGAATTTCGTATGCGAAAAGTGCATCGATAAATTAAATTTCAAGATTATTATTATTGTTAATAACAATTTGTTTTTCAACGTGAATATATATATATATATATAGGGAAGACCGGGGTAAAGTGAGTACTAATTATGATTAGCCTCAGTGCCGATTTTTTCCCGATTTCCCATTTTCAGCTGATAAGTTAAACATTAGAGATGTCTCAACTTTGAAGAAATGCCATTTAGCGTTATCAGTCACAAATTAGCAAATCATCGTGTACGACGACCGAATTCTCAAAAAATAAAACTTTTAAAGAAAACAGATTTTTGAGGCTAAAGTAATTTTTTCGGAGAAAAACTACTTTTGAAAGAAAATAAAAAAATTCCCAATTGAATATATAAAAAATAAAGAATATTATTGATTGAAATAATAATCTTTTTTTCATATCATGATTAAGATATTATAAATTAATTTACTGAGATAATATATTGTATTTTTATACATATGAATCAAATATTCGTTTGAATCTAATAAAATTCAAGTTAATTCAAACGAAACCAAAATAAATGTACGAGTACAGTTAATACAACTAGATCTTTTTTCTGAAAAAGGATCCCTCTGGCTTAATTTTTTCGAAACAATTGTTGTAAACAAGATCATGAACTTCCCTTAATTGTAAACACGATAAAATGACGTGAGGAATAAAAATTTATGAAGATTCGTGTGAAAGTCAATTAAATTCAAACTTCCAACTGTCTCGAGTTTAATTCAGGAGAAATTGTTCTTCGCTCCCGCATGATAAGACAAAGAATCGAAATTATTCTCAAGAAACTATCCCGAATGCTGCAATACATGTCATCGTATGTTTCGATAAGAACTTTTTTGATTTATAAAATTTCATGACACTCCAACGATATGGAAAATAGTCGATCCACTCAGCATATTGTGCCGATCATTCAGTCACAGCCCTGTACAACGCTAAGCATGAGGAACATTACGAGATACCATAAGTCTTTTTTTCTCATTCGTAAAATCCACTGAAGAACGAAAATCTTTAAGAAAGCTCAATCGACCATCATTCAGCTCGATTCGAAGCATTTGAGAAAAAAGAGAAAAAAATACTGTCCCATCCATTAAAGGTTATCCAGCAGGGTCGTAATAAATGAATTAGCTGAGGAGATATTCAATGCTATTCATGCGGGTATAAAAAGGTTCGTTATAGTCAACGTTTTTCCTGCGCCAATTCCTCGTTCGTGGTGTTCAGACCGTGACCCTCGACACGTTATTGCACTATTGGGTATACGCGCGAGCTCTCTACAAAGGTTCATTCGAGAGCAGCGATGCACGAATTAAAAAAAAAAAAAAAAAAAAAAAATAAGAAGGAAAAAAAAATCGATGGGAGAAGAAAAAACACGTCATCGCCTTGCATAATCGTAAACTCTTCGGTAAGCCAAGGATCGTCTCGTTAATCGAGTGACACGCAGAACGAGGAGAAAAAAACAAGAGTAAGCAAAAAAGAAAAATAATGAACGAGGGGGGGAAAAAAAACACCCTTACAGATGCGTAATTTTTCTCTCGATCGAGCATCTTCCACCGGTCCACCACCTTCTGACCTATAGAATTTTTTTTTTTTTTTTCATCGTTCCGACTCATCACTTCTCGCGGGCAAACTTTATTTTAATTGTCTCGCGCGATGAATGAGAACGACGAAAGAAAAAGTCAAGACGAGAGAGTTTATAAAAAATAAAACAAAAACATCGAGCAACCTTTTAATTTTACTGACAACCCCTGTATCTGGGGCGAGGGGGATGAAGAAAATCACGGTGATGTCTCAGCGAGTATACACGAGACGTGATATATAATAATAATGACTCGAGGGAAATGTATTTATTCCGGAGATAAATTTATTCGTCGAGTGAAAGTACGGAGTCGAGTTTTGACTGTAGCTTGCTGAGAGCTTGGATAAGATGCTAATTTGTGGAAGCTAACGAGGACCAGAACCGTTATAATTGTCATTGAGAGAACATTAATTAACGATGATTCGGGGTCTTTGCTCTCAGCCAAAGACCTCGAAACATTTGCCAAGTTTCGTTTATCAACTCCAGCGTGCGGCTCGTGTTATACTTCACCCTCGTGAAGGGGTTTTTTTTTTTTTTTTTTTTTTTTTCGACGACCCGACTGTCATTACCCCCAGCACTTTGGCTCGTTGCAACGACTTGCCGAACTTTTTTTTCCCCCTCGTGTTTCTCATAGGATCGTGCACACGAGTAATGTGGCTGGCTAACTTTTCAGCTCGTGATTATTGTCTGGAAGGGTTTTTTTTTTTTTTTGCTAAAACTTATTCTGACAATCACATTTTTGCTAATTATTCTTCAACCTGGATGAGATGAGAATGAAAGGGAAAATTAAAAATTAAAATCTCAAAATTTCTCCATTCGCAAATGTTTCTCTGTGTGAGGATTTTTGAATAGTCCAAGAAAAATGATGAGTCAGCAGTGCGCAAATTTTGATTAATATCCTTTCGACTTTTCATTTATTCTTCGACGCGAGGCGTTAATCCGAAAATTCAACGATCACGTATATCAGCGTGTTTATTCGTCGTTAAATTTCGTCTCGTATATTCTCAAAGTCTCTTTCCTATAACCAGCAAACCGGACACTGAGAGAAAAATCGTTTCATCGTGGTAGCACACATTCGTGGTCCAACAAGCCAACACCTTTCTTACCCTCTTATCCTTCTCATAGTCACTGTGGGGATACTGGTAATTGCGACTTCCGGTCTTTGGATTGTCGGGAAGAAGGCAAACATTCATTGACTTTCATTTCACGTAGATCGAGTGAGAGAGCTCAATGAGACCAAAAGAAAAAAAAAACTTAACTCAGAACACGCTTCACCGTGTGGATATGGCCAGAGAGACAGAGATAGAGGGAGAAAGGAGAGAGAGAGAGAGAGGGACACATACACACGAAGAAAAAAAATTCGTAGATACACTCAAGTTTTTCCCAAAGATATAGAGCAGTGTAGAAGAGTTAATTATCGAATTCTTACGAATTTATATTCGTCTTCGATTTCAGGTCATTTAATTTATTCTCGATTCATTTTTCTCGATTAGAATGATTAAAATCGTATTTTTTTATAATTTGTGTTAATATTTATTGAATTATCTGTACAAATCTGTTAAATGGGGGAATTAAATTTTGCAAAAAATTAAATTTCAAGCAAGCTTTAATCGAAGTAAAGAACCAATTGGAAGATATTTTAGTCGGTAGAGATTTTTAAAAAGAAAAAAAAAGAAATGACAATACTGAGAAATTTGTGGGAAAATCCGACGATACGGATGTAAATTTTTTTTAGTTAATCTCGTTATCGTATTAAGAATATATAACGAATGACGATAATCCTCCCTCATGCAGGCGAAAAATCATACCGTTCGCGAGATCTCACGAGCTATGCGAAGCAATCTATACTTTTATATGAGATCGCACGAGCGTTTAAAGGATTATGGGCTTAATCGATGAACCGCGGACGTATCCACTTCGAGGGTTTCTGACGAAAGTATAGCCTTATACTTTTCCCTTCGGGAATGAACGCTACTCGACCATACGAACTTTCAATATCATTTTGTGGGAAAAATAATCGAGCCTGAGAATAAATCATTGTTGTTTTGTGATGAATATTAATTTTCTTTCAAACAATCATTATTCAAATGAATAAAAGTAATTTTTTTTCTCCTATATGTCGCAAGAATTAAATTCGACGAATATTAAATCTTTTGTGACATTTATAATTTTTTTTTTGCATTTTATTTTTAATCGTATTCAATTCGTATGATTTTTCGATTCATAAAAGATAAAATTAAAACTTTATATATCACTCGCTGCAACGGAAAAAGGGCAACTCGCCGCGCTGGAAATTTTTTTTTTTTTACGATTTTTCACTTTATCAACCTTTTGACCTATAAGTAATACGTCTATATATGTCATCGTTGTTTTTTCACTCCTTCATCGAAATCCACTATCCTCTATGCGAACTTTAAGCAAGATTTTTTTTTTTAAGAGCCATTTTTATTCCCTTCTGTATAATTGATAATGTATTAATTAATTAATATTTGAAAAAATATCGTGAAATTTGACGAGAATTTACTCATTTTCGTAATTTTTCAATTTTTTAAAAATTAGAATACATAATTTTATTAATTAATTAATGATGAAATTGGTGGAAATAATGAGGAAAAGGTGATTCGTTTTTTCATCGTTATTTATTTTTTCATTATTATTATTATTATTATTATTATTATTATTATTATTATTATTAGAGAAAATAATTGATTTTTTAATTTCTTCCAATAAGCAAATCTCAAGATTACGAATTTTTAAATAAAAAAATTAATTTTTCGTCATTGACACATCATACAACGATGAGCTTCGGTGTGATCAGATGGAAAATTTTCTCCTTCAATACTCTCGATCGTACAAATTTGATTTTTGCTTCAATAAAATTTGACCAATTTAATTTCGCTGATAAAAAAATTTTCCAATTTTACGTTATTATTTTTCATCTTCCACGAAACGTCACGATCGGAGGATCAATTTCACCCGGCTGAATATCCGTTACCCTGCACAGTCAAACGTGTATATATAGCCATGAGAATCCAGGGGATGAGAAAAACAAAAAAGAGTCTCATACGTGAACCCGAATGCACACACAGCCTCGTCTCTAGGGCAGTCCGATAATTACTGGTTTCGTAGAGGGGGGAAAAAAAAATTTTTAAGTTGGCCACGTACCGACCTATGACTCGTTAATTAATATGGTCTCGTTGTACATTCATTGTCTCTCGCCCCTCTCTCTCTCTCTCTCTCCCTCATCTCGTTTGCCCCCTTTTCCAAACCTCTCAACTTTTATTCCCAGTAGATTCGCCGCTCACAGCTATAATCGTTAACGTTAATCAGTGTCGTTATAATCACGAGATTTCGATATTACGTGAAAATAATGATAATAAAAAATTGACGCAATCTTTTGACAATTTTTCCTTTTCAGAAATTTGACAAATTAATTGGTCAATTAACGTTGTCGAAGATGAGTTTGAATATTTTTTCGTAGATAGATATATCTTATGGGTAAAAGATTGCACGATCGCTCGCTCTGACTATTTTCAGATATATTTATTCTTCCCGAGAGTTCCAAGAATTTTCTTTGCCTGCAATTGATTTTTACACGCCTCGTTCCATGAAGAAAGTAAAAAATTGTAACAAATTGTTTCAGACAAAATTATTAATTTTTTTTTTTTTCCAGTAAAATTGCCCTCTATTGGAGTGAACTGTTGCAATCACCAAAACCGACGATCTTTGTTTAAAAAAATTGAAAAAATAGTATTGCCTTTCGTATAATATTCTACAAAATGTATAATTTGAGAAAATCATGCAAGAAACTTTTCATAAAATTTCGTCGAAGCAGCAGCAGCAGCAGCGATCAATCCCTTTTTATTTTTTTTAATGCAATTTTTTTCAACTAATTTTTTTTTAAGAAAAAATGATTGACTGAGAAATCTGGAATGAAAAAAGATGTACCGTGAAGTTTTTGGCTGTGTAAACCTTGTCAGTGAGTTCTCGTGTATTGCTCTTGTCGATTTGAACGTGTCTGACTCGTGCGGTTTCACCGAATTTCGTGCAAGTGCCTGCACTTGATTTTCTCAATGACTCAAGAATTCTAAGGACAAAGACGAGGCTTGCTCGTGCTGCTGCTGCTGCTGCTGCTGCTTGCACGAGTTTGCGTACGCATTAATCTCGAAAATTTTGATTTACCTCGCTCGCGTACGAAACACCAGGCAGCGGGATGTAATGATAGCCAAGAGCGCGATCCCACAGCATTCCCTTGCTCCATACTTCAACGAGTAGACCGGTGTTAACGTCGTTCGTCTCGCTGCGAAAGAGAAAAACACAAAACACACGACGTTTCGAGTCAATCTGGCACTGTTGAACTTTTTTCTTTTTATTTTTCTTTTTTTTTTCATGGGGAACGGAGAATAATCCGAAAAACACCATTTAGACACAATGTACGGGAGAAACTTTTGTGAAAAGTGTCGGGATTTAAGGTCAGAAGACTTAGGTGAGAGAGTTTAGATGGTGCGATACGAAAAAAGGGACGGAATTTATAAATTTTCTTTGTATGACTATCTCGCATGTACCGTCCATTGGTCGTCATTACCCCGTTTTACCCTAAACTGTACGAGTAACAGAATTAATTCTATTTGTTGAGGTGAAAAGAACTCCGAACGATTTATTTATCGAGCGAAGAGATTGAAATTTTCTTAAGGTCACCGAGAGCTGAATACATTTATCAGAAGGCTTCGTGTATTGTTGGACGAAAAGTTGGTAAATTTCATGGTTTAGTTGTTTCACTGTTGCTCAGTCTCGGTAGTTGGATAGTTTCCAACAGAGCGAAACATCGTCTTGCAATTAATTTTATTCTAAATGTGCAGAAACTTTGATAAAAGTTTTATAAATGTGTGCTTGTTTCGTCGGGATGAATCGAGGCGAAGCTTTCTATCTCATTGGTCCAGAAGAATAGATCCTTCCTCTTCGGGAATTTATTTTTAAAAAATTATTCAGCTTATCATTTTACTTTGCGGACTTTTTCATCAACCTACGTCCCTATAACGTGAAAATTTTCATTTTAAAATATTGAAATTTCCATTTGAACATTGAGAAATAAATTTTTCGGATCGAAAAAGCCATAGAGCTTCTTTGTCTCGTGATATTACAGAATGTGATATTTAAAAATTCAGAGAACGATCGTGGAAGACTAAGTGAATTTTATCGTCTGACACATTCCACTTTTCTTTCTGCTCATTGCCAGCTCGCCCAAAGGTCAGAGGGCAGTTTTTTTTTTTTTTTAATTAATATAATACTGAGGGTTGTTTGCACCTCTCACAGTCCTGGCTAATAGAGGCATGAGGGGGGGTGGGGGATGGAAAAAAAGAGTAAAGCACATGCGGCTCACCTCGGACGTAGTACCCTTACTTTCTTCTCTCTTTCTCTCTCTCTCTCTCTCTCTCGGGAAATAAACTTTCTCTCATAGCTACCACCTCAAGACCTTTAACCCAGTTCTTATTCTCGTCGCGTCATCGCCGCCATTATCTATGAACAGCTCTCTCCTATTTAGTATACCTAACATTGCATTTAGTACAGGAAAAAAATAAAAATTTACACATATATATATATATATATATATATATATATATATATATATATATATTTACACAGAACCATTGTAATGTCAATTTTCATTGTTCCACGAGATGAGCGGACAAAAGGGTTCAAGACACCGGCGAGAAAGGTCTCGGTCTGAGGGCTCATTCACGCTAGCATAGTCATGGTAAAGAAAAAATCTCAGCCAAGCTAACGCAACCCACAAAAAATCGTCTCTAACATGGAAAAAGCTGCAATAACCCACGTGACTTTATTTGATAAATCGTGTTGACCAAGTTGTTTTTTTTTGTTTTTAATTTGGCAGCAGTAAATGCTTGCTGTTTTAACTAAAAATATCAGCTACCCCTGTCTGATTCAAGGGACATTTCTTGATCACGCTGATCCAGAGATTCTTCTATACAGTCAAGTTAATGAAAAAAAAAAACAAATGCCGGTCAAACTTGCCTCTGATTTTCTCATTAAATTCACCATATTGGCACAATTTTTGTTATCCCTTTTTTTTCGACATTCCAATCTTGTATTTTCTCCCTATTGATCGCGTATGGCAAAAAAAATTATCGAGAATACTGCTGGGAAAAAATTATCGAAAGAATCTATCAAATTGTCCAAAAAGTATTTTTTCACGACTATTTTGACGAAAATTATATTGATTTCGAACAATGAAATGCTCAATGATTTTCATTGAAATGATTATAGATTAAATCAAACGAAACGAGCGATGATTTTTTTCTGAAAATTTTCCTTTCCATCAGTCTGAATAATACTTATGAGATTTTTGTAATAAAACAATAGTGACATCAAAGTTCAATGGTAATTTTTACGAATAATAAAAAGAAGATTTGATCAAGTCCTTATATAGTACCATACTGACATTCAATTCGGAACAATTAGAAAAAAAAAAATATACCAATTATTGTCACTGCTGCTCTTTAATAATAATTATCGAAAGATGACAGTACCTATTCAAGTTCAATTTTAATACTCTTTTTCGCAAGGAAACGTTGAATTTTCTATCAAAAATTACTGAAGACATTGATCGAGCATGACCTGCACATTTTTCCAAAACGTCTGGATAAAACTCAAAACTCAACCTCTCTCGCGAGTACGACGAGAAAAAAATTCGTGGACAAGAGCTCGCGAACTTTGAATCAAAGCGGAAATGCAGATGGCACCACGAAAGCTTTATAGCTCTCCTTCCATACAAAGTCCACGGGTTCGTCGTACAGTTTCATCCACTCGTAAATGCTCTTCCACCGCCTTGGGAAATTCTCTCTTCTCTCTCTCTCTCTATCTCCTCTCGTTTATGCACTACGACGAGGCCAGCCAGGAAATCTCTCGTCGTTGGCTCCACGAGAAACCTTCGTCGAACTACTGTCATGACCACTACCACGCAAACCATCACGACTAAAACGACCATGTTCCTTCCTCCTTCTCATTCTCATTCCACTCCTCGTCGTCGCTCTCGTCATCTTTACTGCCCACATAGTGTGGACCTTAGCCAGAAGCTTTGCCGATCTCGTAAACTTTAAACTGCTGTTATACTTGTATATATATTCGTGTGCGAGGAAATTATCGTAGCTCGAGCCAGACGAAAAAAAGTCAAAACTGTTTTTTTATGTTTTTTTTTTTACTCGAAAAAAAAAAAACGATTTTGCACTTGCCTGGAAACGTAAAAAATTTTCATTTTTCAAATTTCTTGTAAGCCAACTTTTTTTAAAAATGTTGATCGCGATTTTGGTGGCCATTTTTAGTTCTCGAAAAGTCGGAAATTGTCGTGAAAAATTTGGAAGATCGTGTTTTTTTTTTGCCAGCTCGGCGATCAATGACACTATGTGAGACACGATTTCTGTGTAACGACTTTTATATAAATATTGTGTAGGAATGTGTGTTATACGACAGAGCGCTCTCTCTCTCTCTCTCTCTACTTGGGGGGGGGGGGTCTCGAACCTGTGACCATTCTTTTTCATATCAAGGGTCATCGAAAGTGACATTTAGCAGTCCTTACCGGTCATCGAGAGAGTTTTCTTGGGTACTACGTCACGTTCGAGAAAAGGCGAGTCATATATGTAAGGCACGATGAAAAAAAAACACACACACACATACACACACAGTCATCAAATATATTTTTGTTCGTCTCGTCAAAAGTACCCACGAGTTTGCTGCTAAATCATTTTTATCGTCCTCAAGGGTAGTTTTTCTTTTGCCTATTGGCACGTGTACGACTGTGGTTGAAATAAGTGTCTCTGGCCTTGAATCGAGTAATTTTTAACTCGATACTTATGCAAACACACAGAAGATTGATGTACCGTTAAATCTTCGTGGTACTTTACTTTTATGATTTTCATTTTTTTTCTCGATTACTCCAAAAAAAAAAAAAAAAAAAGATTTTTTTTCGCCGCTATCGTGGGAGCAACAAAATTCAATGTTACAATTATATTTTCTTTCAACTGCAATTAGCAATTTCGTACGCCTAATGAAAATTTTTCTAGCGATTTACGCTGTCCAATGGATGGAAATTTCTAAGTATAATGTTTTTTTTTTTTTTCTAACAGAAAAGTCAAAGGTTCTACGTCCGAATTTTACTTCTAGCGAGGAAAAAAAGGATTAACTTACAAGAGAAAGTCTTGCTCCCAGCATGGATTGGCCCCCTTAACGGTCACCGTCGTAGATTTCACGTTTTGCAGCTTCAACGTCACGTACGTGTTGAATTGTTGCGCTGAAAATTTATATTATCCATTGACCAATATCGATCGTCCCTGGACCGTGAAGAAAAGAACAAAAAAGAGTGACCCCTTCTATAAACGTGGAAACGAAAAGATTTCGGTTCAAAGGTTCACGAGAGGTTTAAATTCGCGTCACGCGTTGACCGGATTCCCGATATTATTGACATTTTTTCGGGTATTTTTGGTTGACCTACATGAAAAAACGTGTAACTTATTTTTCTCGCATTTTGGATTTTTTTTTTTTTTTCATAAAATGACAAAAAAAAAACGATGAAACGAGAAAAGAAAAGAATAATTCTCGATATTTTGAAATTGTTGAACGGACGAGTAAACTTGCAGTGATGGCAAAATTTTAATCTATCACACAGATCCGCGTCTTGACAGGGACAAACTCTCATGCGGTAAAAAATAAAGCTCTGTCCCAAATAAAGAAAATCATGTACCTCGTTTCCTGAATTTTGAATATGCAAAAATATATCGGCCATTCCGGACTAAATTTTCAGGACTCTTATCCTCTTGGATTTGGTCCACGGTCTTTTAATTAACGAAAACTAATTAACGAATTAATTATTGATTGATTGATTAATTAAGAAAAAATGATACGTAACAAATTCCGATATCTCTTGAGCAAAAAAAAAATTGAAAATAATTGTACAACTCAGATTTTTGTAAAATACCGAGTGTTTTACGTAATTAAAAAAAAAATTATTATCGAATGACGGTTGGCAAAAAAAAATTTCACGAAAAAATTACATTTCTTTTAATTATTCGGCAATAATTACAAAAAAAAAATTGTAGACAAAATTCCAGATAATATCAGGGTCATGGATCTTTATATTTGGCCTGATATGAGAAAAATAAGTCGTGCTTGTGTAATTCAAACAAGAATGATCGCGTCTCGACCATCAACGCTTAACGCTTCGTGGGAAATTCGCCAAATAAATTCCGCATGGTCGAGCATATCCCGATGACAATCGATGCGAAATGTTACGGAATAGAAAAAAACCCCAAATTGTCGAGGAGTACGAACGATCTTTTCCGTGGGCTCGGGCCTCTTCACGACGCCCATGCATTGAGCGATAAATTCGACGTTTCTAGCAAGCTATTTCGTGAATTTTACGAGCATCTAAAAATGCCACTCGCTCTTCACTTTATATGGACTTTACTAGCGCGATAAAGCTGTCTGTTTGTTTGCCTTTTTTTTCTTCAATTCTCCAACTACGATTCTTCTATTGCAGCAATTCGACAGTTTACGCAGCGGGGACAAGCGCCATTACTTTCAAATCTACAATTCTATTTTTAAATATTTTTCTGGGCGATACAATTTTTTTTTGTACTTTACCTTGGACTCCGACGAATCTCGCCTTCTTAACTGCAACAAAAAAACATTGAAGTTTCGGTCAGAAAATTTGTCCATGTATATTAAAAAAAAAAAAATCAAATTTTTTTTTGTACAAACTACAAAGTTGTTTGGCACGTTATTTTTTTTTTTGAGATTTTGGATTGATATATTTAAAATTTCGAGGGGGCTGGTGATCAAAGAAAACAAAAATACATCAACGTTTCTAGAATAAAGCATTCAAGTCTTTATTTTGTTCAAACTTTGGTCAAAAATTTGTTAATTCATTGAAAATATTATAACTCGGTTTGTCCGATTTTAAGTTTTCTCATGTCCAAAGAGTCATAGATAATCGTTTAAATGAAACAAAAGTGATTGACACTTGAAATGACGACAATTTGATGTTCCTGAAAAAAATTAAATGTCAAGTGCGCGCAAGGACGTTCTCTGAGAAGAAAAATGTTTGCTAATTATAACGTAATTAATGGTAAATTTAATTGATCAAATATGTTAATTAATTAAGTAGTAATTAATTATAAATAAAATCATGAAAAAAAAAAAATTGCGGTGAATAAATACAAGGAGATGATATATTCGGTAAGATAAATTGGAATATCGAAAGGATGACGATGTGTTGCGCTTTTTGGCAAATTGCGTAGGGGAAAAATATTTTTCGATTAAATCGAGAGAACGCTGTGCTTGCGGCGTCTGGCACTGACGTACACATTTTTCCCCATTTCTTCCCATTTTATTCGCGACGTTTCTCCGCCAAGAGATTCTCGTCGGGGCAAAAAGATTTTGACGAGAGTATGCACATATAGACGTGCATAAAAGAGCGAAGTAAGCATTGGTCGGACTGCGCGTATCGGAACGTCTCGTTTCGTTCTTATATCTTCACTCCAAAGAACTCCTCGAATCCTTTACAACGAACAGCTCCGTCTCTCTCAGACATTTTTCTCGCAGCTCGATATTGCCACTTTTTTTCTCTCCGTCTTTCATCTCAAATCCTTTTTGCCTCTTCACCGCGAACCACTGGGAAAAAGACGCTCCTGATTGTCCGCATATCTCTCTCTCTCTCTCTCTCTCTCTCTCTCTCTCTCTCTCTCTCTCTCTCTCTCTCTCTCTCTCTCTCTCTCTCTCTCTCTCTATCATCGGGGTTCTCTAGAAATGTCGCAAAGAGTTCGTGAAATATTTCAAAGTACATATCGAGAAAAGTTTTTAACAATGGAGCCAAAGAATTTCGTACAAAAGGGATTTAAAAAAATCATTCGCCCGAAAGTTCGTATTATAAAAAATATTTTTAAAAGAATTTTATGAAAATATTTTATTTTATTGCTCACTGTTCAAGTTGATTCGAAGTTGATTTGGTGAACGCTCATGATGTGACTTGACGAGTTAAAGGAATTTTAAAAAGGTTTCTAAATATGCAATTCATTATATAAACCTTAACACGTGCAGATGAAAATTTACGTGAGTGTAACGCGTCTTTATTCGTTGGCTGGTCGTATGGATGTCGGATTTGAAGAAGGATATAATCCTTTCGATAGTTGGAATCATGAGGGAAAAGCTAGGAATGTTCTGGGAGTTATACGCGGTATGGGAGGTCGAGCTCTAGACAAGCAGACCTAACGATATTGGCGTGGTCGAGTCGCCCCTTCTTATTTCCAATAGTATTTCGAAGAAAAACAGAACAGTATTCGAGGCTTCTGCCTTATGCTCTAATTTTTTTTTTCCAAGTTTCCACGCACATTGTGCCAATGACTCGAGACAACGAGTGCGCGACGAGGTATACTATATATATATACGAGACCCGAGGCCTTAAATTTTCAACCCTCGAAATCCCTTGAGCTCTTGCGCGCCCGCATCTCTTTCCTCCCCATATATTTTACGCGTGTCTGGGCCGAGTGAGGGAACGAGCACAAGCCCGAGTTATGGTAAATTCATTGCATTTTCGAGCTACCTGTTGAAGTTCGTCGTCGTCGTCGTCGACGTCGTCTCGTGTCAGAGTTTCCGGGGAAAGATGTCCTTGTGGCGAGGTCAGGGAAGGGGCGAAAAGCGCGAGGGTACGCCGGAGCGGGAATACCGCGCGGGGAAAATGACGACGAGATGCCACAAACCTCTCTGACGCGATACTTCATTCGAGGACGAAAGCTCGACCTGTTTCATGCTACAATTATTTATTTATAAGTGCCTAATGAATCATAAGAACGACGAATCAACCTGCAAAGTATACCTATCCGACCGTACCAACTAAACTGATGTTCAAAATTCATTATTTTCTTGCCCTATGCTATTTTTGCTATAATTTTCCTTCATCTAAATATGTAAAATCAAAAATTTTAGCGTAAAATAAATTTTTAAGAATTTTTAATAAATTATTGTATGATATCTTTCGAAAATCGACAAAAATTGCCAATTCCCATAGTCTCAGATTTCTTGCAACTTCGAGATAGGTTCACATACATCCACAAGAGAAACGGATTATTGATTTTTCTTAATTTATGAAAACAATAATTTTTGTTCGTGGAGTACAATTTGGTAATGAAATAAAAAAATTACAGTAATTGTGTACAAAATTCTCAGCTTTCTGACGAAAATAATGCCGATGGGATTCGAATTTTAGTGAATTACTGAAATTGTTTTTGTTCAATTACACAAAAAAAAATGGTTTTTACGTACAAGCCAGTGTGTCTAGAATCGAATAAATCTTTTTTTTCAAGCTCCTCGCAGTTTTTTACCCACTCAATAAATTTTCCAGCCTGGAGCAAGTCGTAATTTCGATGTAACAAAAATAAATTCGACATTGTTAGACTCTGTCTTTATACGGAAAAGAATTTTTCAATAATTCGCATATCGAATATAGGTTTTCGATCGCCTGACGAATCAGCAGAAATATTCGTCGGATAAAAAGGGTCATAAGGGCTTAACGAAGTCATAAGGTCATAAGGGTCATAACGATGGTTCATCATTCTTCTTGACTCTAATAAATTCGTCACTTAATCATGCGGTGATTTTTTTTTTTTTTTTAATTTTCTCGATCAAGGTGCAGAACTCCACGAGGAGGAAGAAGCCACGTGGTGACCTCCGCACCGACGATCTATAGATGTATAAAAGTTCTCTATACAGTCATACAACTGTTTATCTTTTTTAAGTGTATACGTGTGTATAAGAGAGAAAGAGAGAGAGAGAGAGAGAGAGAGGTTAAGTGCAACGAGCTCATCATTTGTATGGCTTCGCGCACCCCCTTTAATATACTTACAAATCACCTCGTCGACCGTACAACGTTTTCCCTGCACCCTTTCTGTAATCCATGTAACAGTGAGAGAGCAAGAATTTTCGTTTTTTTAAAACGATTTTGTTGAAACGAAAAAAAGTCACTCCGTCTCGTGATCCCTCGCATTAAAAATTCCCTTGGATTTGATCGGCTTATAAAAATTATAATTACAAGCAAAAATGATTGAACTGAGCAATTTGTGAAATACAATTTCATAGTTGCAACTAAAGTTTCCTGTTTAATGGCTACGAAAAACTTATTTCGCGACTCGTCAAGGGTGAAAGTGAAATTACGAGAGAGACGAAAAAAGTGCTGAACAAATTAGCACGAAGACAGATTGTAAAAAGAATGAAAATAAAAGAAAAAAATATATATATATGTATATATATATAACGGATCGTCGAGCCCATTTACGCACGAATTGCGATTTGTTTTTTACCTTCGAACAATTCGAAACAATGGCGGAATTTTGTGTCGACCGTTACACACATGAATTTACGAGTGCATATACATATTCTTGACTCGTATATGAGGATGCACGTGTCGAGAATTTGCATCCCTTTCTCCCACGCTATCCCTCCATTTGCCCTATGTGCATTGTCCTCTGGCACTGTGCTTCGCTCTCCTCACATCCCCTTTTCTATTTTCCACCCTCACCAATTCAATCTCCCTCTCTTTCTCTCTCTCTCTCTCTCTCTCTCTCTCTCTCTCTCTTTCTCTTTCTATCTTGTGTTTCAACTATTTTTCCTGGTTTGGTATTTTTTATAAGTGTACGTATCTATTTTTGTGCACCAGCTGTGTATCTCGCTCGCATGCAGCCCCCTCCCCTCCTCCTAGCTTACCCTATCTATGTCCCACCCTCCAGTTAACCTTTTGCTCTTATATTTGCAAAGTGTAAAATATACATACATGAATATTTCAAGGCTAGCCAGAGGCTGAAATAATACGAAAATGAAATGCATGGGAACTCAAAACGTCGTACAGGTCGAAAAAATCGTTGCACATTAGTTTCTAATTTTTTTTAGAAAACAAACAATTCATGTCAATTTCGAGTACTCATAACTTTTGTTTCCACTTGAGAGTATTTATAAGCTCATATGAAGTATTCTGAATAGCCCACAGACTCGAAAAATTACTGTCCCATCCCGATATACGTCAATTATCGTAGCCGTAAGAACAATTAATATGAAAAACCCTGAAAAAATTGGGAGCAACTATTTTTTGAAAATCGATGACTCGGTAAATCTGTAAAAAATTCATGACATATCGCAGCTCAGTGAATTAAGCGCTACTTTAACGCGTGAACGGTTACGAATAAAATAAGCACAAATTAAATTTGCAACTCCAACGTGCAGTAGAGTCACGGACAATTTGGTACGCCAGCCGTTTTTATTGACAGAAATTCTAAATTCATTTTTTATATTTTACTTTTCAACCATCTGATCGATCGTTTTCGCTGATTACGAATCCTCCATTCAATTTCGCCGTATCTCAAAAATCGGAAATTCTTTACAATCGTGCTTCTTTCGGAAAAAAAAAAAAAAGTTTTCCTTTATTAAAAAAAAAAAAAAAACAATAATAAAAGACGCGTAAATATATCAAAGGGGACAATAGTGGCTCGGCATAGAGATCTCCAAAGGTGTGAGCGTGCGAACATCGTGCCGTATTCCCCCCATTTATCCGCGTTCACTCTCATACAAGAGGGTTGATTTTCACCCTCTTCGCTGATATATATTCCTCTCGCCTTTTCTACTCTCACACTTTCCGTATATCTTCTCGGGCTCCGATCCTCGCATCTCCGTCGTTCGTTTACCAATCCGTGTGCAGACCTCGGTGTTAACCAAGGGGCAAAAGGCACGAGAGGGGAGGAGAGGGGAAGGGGGTTGGAAAGCTCGGCGAATGCGCTCCGGAGGTAATGCATGAGTTATTTATAGTCTTCTGGTCCACATTAGGGCCAATATAAAACGACACACTGGCCCGCATAAACTTTCCTCTCGCACTATCCCTTTCTCCCGTGATATCCTTAGCTCGATCTATCCTAACGCCTTTTTACCCTCCTTTTCATAGTAAATTTTTATCACGAACTTCCCAGCCATCCCTCCCTCATCAATCGATAACGAATTTATTTATTTTACGCATCAACGGAAAATTACATTATTAATTGCTCACTTCGCTGTGTGGGAGTATATGAGGAAAAAATTCAACCCTTAGACTTGAAATTTTGTTATGGTTTGATGAATATACTGGCGATAAAGTTTTTTTTTCTTCCATATCGAAATTAAGAATTTAATAACTTGGTTATAACTTTATAATTCCAATTGGATAATCCAGGCGTTTCTGAAATCATCGAAACGTTATATAGAGAGAAAAAGCCAAATTTGAGATGTTAGGATTTCCCTCGGCGTACGTATCCGATACACATCTGAAGAATTGCAAGTCACACATTTTTATTCGCTAATATTTAAAATTGAATATAATCCGGCGCGCACAGATAGAAATTGCAATTAATAACGATAGTATTGAAAATAAATTGGAATAGCTGCAATTATTTTTAATTCGAGTATACTCGACTCCAAATTTATACCTAAACTTCAATCGTGCGGGGCAATTTTTCTTTCAACGCAAATGGCGGTTTGCATTTTTTGATAACGCGGGAATGTTTACGCTCATTTTTTTTTCCAGCTTTAGTTCGCGAAGCAGAAAAATTGATGACTCGAGAAAAATTGCAAAATCTGAGAATAAAGAAATTAGGAATAACTTTTGTAGATTACTCATTAAATATATTTAATATATCTAAGACATATATATTTTTTATGTATTGCATAAACATGTTTTTCATTGGGGGAGGGGGATAATTTTTCGAACACATAATATGATAGTTTCATGTTTTAAATTATCTTTACATCGCATTTTCGTTATTTTTTTTTTCTTAAAATTGAATATTGGTAAGAAATTTCCTCGTCAAGTGACTCGTGCACGCAGTGCTGAGAACTTATATAGTTTTTTTTTTTAGGAAAATAGCAAAATTTGGAAAAGATTGAGGAAAATGAGGAAAAATTTTAACACGTGAATTCACGTTTTACGTCAGCGGAGAAAGAGAGAAAGATTCGCGAGCCCGAGACCCCGTTTATATTCACTTCACCAACGAAAATACATCTTTACAATACTCGTAAAACGCTTATATGCCGAACGGTGAGTAGCGCTCCTGTGTATACGTACCTAGCAACGAGGACAACAGTTACACATTACACACACACATTACACACACACACACACATATATAGATATATAGATATGCCTATTTAGATGTATGAGAAAGTAGATTGGAGGTGGTAAAGAGGTTTGCATGAAGAGCAGAGTCGCAAAACTAGAGTCTCACGGGCCTCATTACTACTCTTTCGACAATTCTCACTCTGCCTCTCTATACTTTTTCGGTCGTTTTTTTTTTTTTTTTCTTTTTTTCGTAACACGCATAGTTCTGCTTCGTCTCGTGGCTCGTGTTTTTAATTTTTTTTTTTAACTCGCCGGGAAGATAATGAAGCCGTTGAAATTCTCTCGGGCTAACGATCTCATTCGCCAACGAAAAAATGCTACGTTTTTTTCGATCCCTTAGAAGAAAAAAAAACTGTAGTCTTTCGCACAACTTCATAAAAGTTTACATGGTAAAAGATTCAAATATGTTGGAATTTTTTTTTTTGTTTAAATTCGAGAGAGAGTGAAATAAATACGGTGATAAAAAAACCATGAAGAACGACCCCTCATCGTCATTGATGATTTTATCGCAGGATTTTCCAAGCGAATTTTTTACACCATTCAAATTTCCGCATGGGGTGAAATACAAGACGAGAAGATTGAAGAAGGGCAAAAGAGCCCCTTCGAGACTTCCGACACGTGGATTTCTCGCCCAGCGTCCCTCTCTATACGCGCGTTCTCATACTCGAGTTCGAGGTTCCATAATAACGTCTCCAAAAGCACCCCGACGTATACGGGGGGACTCTTGCGTTCAAGAGACCGCCAAGGGTAAGAAAAAAAAAAAGTGGAAGAAGAATATGAAGAACGAGGCAAACAAAACGTATTCCCGAGAGTAAAAAAAAAGAAGTGTATAGGGCGCGTCTCTGCGATCGTATGGCTCTTGTTCTTCGAGATCGCGAAAAGATGAAAGGATAGAAAAAAAAAAAAAATGATCTCGACGACGTCGTCATTTTTGACGACTCTCGGACTGGGATTTTTCTCGGTACGTCTTAAATCTACAATGTGCACATGTATTCGAGACTGAGAGAAAGACCAACATCCCTTGAAATGGAAAAAGTCAATTTTCATCAATCCAAGAAATCAATAATTATTGTTTGATGACAATTTTTGATAAAAATGCAATAAACACCTTATCACATGGAACTCGGGAATACTTTAGGCACGACCGTTACTCTGGTCAGTAAAGTCCTCTAATTAAAAATAATTAAACCTATTTATACTTATGTTGAATATCAATTATTAATTGTGGCAGCTACCTATGTGCAAGATTCTCCTTAATTTTTTATGATAAAAAAAAATCAAATACGAGATGTTCAAGTCTCAAAGTTGGATTTCAAGTTCAAATTTAATTTTTCCTCCTTCAACCTTTTTGTTCGAAAAAATAGGTTATTTTTCATGAACTTGTTACACGAAAAATATATACTCGATCATTTTCGTAAAAGGCTTCTCCTGCATGTTAATTCTCAGGGTTGAAATACTCAAAATTCTGAAAGTCACGAGAAGCTGTGCTGGAGTGCTCGTGAAAAAATGCCGTGTAAAAGATAAATTTTCGAATATCCCTCAGAGGCATCTCTCTCTCTGTATAGCAAGGGTCTTAGAAGAAGCCTTTAATTTTACAACTCGAAAATAATTAGATGGGAACGTTGTATAAAAATAAAAAATTCTATCACGGGTTTCAACGATTTGCATAATTTTTATCGAATTCGTAATAGACTTTCGTTATAACGAATATCAAATCTCTCTTATGGCACTTTTTACGATGAAGCGGTACATTCGCCCTTACCGAGTCGAGACGAGACAAAAAAAGGGAGAGAGAGAGAGAGAGAGAGAGAGAAAGCGAAATACAGGAAGTCAGTGGATGGAAAAATTGCTTTGACGTTGCGCAATGGCTATCACGCACAAATCCTCTCCCCCTTCCTCTTTTCCAATCCTCTCTTAACGCTTATTCAGTCAATGCTACATATGTATACGTGAATATAAATATGCATCGAGGCTCTACTAAGTGAACAGAATGGTGTAATCCACATTCCCATGTGCCCTGAATCGTGTGTTTCAAGCCTTTTAGCTTATCAACAATCAAGTTGTGTGTATATACATAGATCGAGACTAAACAACATTCGCGAGTCCACAGGCGTTGCTGCAACGCTTTGTCGTTATATCCTTATGAAACGCCGTATCATCCCCCGGCTCACCCCATCCCCGGAGAGAGGGCTGCTGCAGCATCGAAGATTACTGCATACCCCTCACGTCTCTCTTCCTTCCTATGCGCACTCTCTCTCTCTCTCTCTCTTTACATGCATGGAGGGATTTCTGGACGCTCAACAATGTATGCTGAGCGTCCAGAAATTCTCTCACGCATACTTGAATACAAATGTTTGGCGTATTTCATGACAAATTGAACAATTTTTTTTCCCCGAGCTCAGCGATTATTGAGCTCATCCAAAATGACAAAAACAGAGGTAACATGAAAATTTAATAGTTTGATTGATCTCGATCAATGAAAAATGGGAATAAATAAACTTGAATCTTTGGATTTCGAAAAATAACCTTTCGTCGATAACGATCAAACGAATTTTTTTCAAAGAATCTACAAAAGTTGATTTCGAGTGTTTTTTTTTCTGACAACTTTAAATATAATTAAAATCAGAGAAAGAAAGTAAAAATAATTGTTACCCCCATGTACTACTATGTATAGTTATTTTATATACTCTCAAGCAAAGCTCCTTTTACACGCACCCTTATAAATACAGACTTATATGCATGGAACGCTTCTCCAAAGTTGAAAATAAATGAGAGGAGAAAGATGCCATCGCGTGCAATTGAAATAAGCCGAGTTCCAAGAAGCATCTTTATTAGAATTTTCTTCAACGTGCAGTGACTGCAATGACAATAACCATACGAGAAGGAAAAGAGAGAAAGAGAGGTGGATTGCATACCGAAGGGGATGAATGAAATTCATTGTCGACTCACACGCGAAGTTTTCAAAGAACATGCATGAACATTAATTATACACGTTTAATCACCACGACGTATTTACAACGCCGAGTTCTCTCATTAATTATAGCGAGTAATGTTATGTTTTTTTTTTTATATATATTTTAGATTCGAACGAGCTTTTTCTTGGTGACGATAAAATGTAACAAGTGGCATTAGTAGTATTATATAAAAAAAATATAAAAAAATAAAAAAATGTTAGAGCTATCTCTCCCAAGGGTGGGATGATCGGCAAGTTCTTCGTTGCAGGACGGTGCATAGAGAGGAAAATTAATTGAGTACTCCCGGGGGGGGGGGGGGGGGGACACTCGAAGAGTGCGATAATTAATTATCTCTCCTCGAATAAAAAAAAAATTTTTTTTTGCTCTCGGTTAACGAATTTTTCAGCAAAAACAATTCACTGTGAATCTACACTCCATGTGAGTGTGTGTGTGTGTGAGTGTTTGTGTGGTCTAAATGAAATTTCACGATGAAGCGAACCACTCAGCGCGACGCATACCCGACTGATGGGATACCAACCCCCGGTGTGTTTGAGTGAAACTCTCCGGGTAGCAATTATAACGTTCGCTAATGAGACACAGTTCGAGAAACTCTCAGCCTCGAACGTGGAAGATATCGTCTTGTTTGGCAAACGAAATTGGTGCGAAATAGAAGGGCTAAGTTCCAATATATTTTTTTTTTTTTTTTTCAATTTTCGAAAAAAACTTCATTATAACCCTCAAAATCGGATACGCTCTTGAGCGAAGGTATAAAATAGATTGGATATTAAAATTTCTTTGCAATCCAATTTTAGTGAGTGAAAAAAATTCATGAGGTGTGTATTGTAAAAAATTTAAACAATTTTTATAACATGTTTCATGAATAAATGTTTAAAAATGAGCACACATGTTTCTTGAAAAATTAAAAATCCAATTATTTCGATCCCGGTGATAATATATGTATATTCTTAATTTTTGTCTACACTACTAGGGCACAATTGCTTTGGGACATTGTATTAAATAATCGTTTAATAAATATAATATTTTCGTTAAATAATAATGCCAAAAATGTAATGAATATGATTCGTGAATCAAATTTCATTTAATTTAAAATTTCGTTGATACTAAACGATAAATATCTTCAATAATAGAAAAAGACAAAGAACGACAAAACACGACCCTTTCCCCCATGATTACAGAAGACTGTCTATCGTGAATAAACATTTTAATGTTATATATTTAAATAACCGAATAAAAAAAAAAATGATAAAGAAAAAATAATAGCTATATAAATCTTTCCAAAGAACTGTTGGCTATAAAATAATATGTTCAACCTCGGTTATGTAAACGTAAAGTTTTTGATCGTAAAATCCAGTCTGAGGAATATAGAGAGAAAGAGAGTAAGAGAGAGTGACTCAGGTCTATCGTCGGAGAGAGCTCAATCGATTTCATATACCAAAGTGCACACATCTTAGTATAAAAGTTCACCATCCACAGGTCTGAATAAACGTTTATCTATATCGATTGTCCATTCAACGTACAAATTTCACGACGACAAAACGGCACAACGAGAGCCAGCAATCATCGTGTTTACCTGTGTGCAAGCAATATGCCCTCTCACTTTCTCTATCTCTCTTTATAGTTTTCCTAGCGATGCTCATCGAAGAGCCACCCGCAGTCGGAAACTCGACACATCCTTCCGGGGTCGAGAGGTGGCTTTGCCTACTCTGCAGACAGAGAGAGAAAGAGAGAGAGAGAGAGAGAGAGACGGACAGACAGACAGGGATGAAATGAGAGATAAAGATATATATAATATATATCCACGGTCGTCGCATCGGTGCTTCTCGCAGGATTATCGATCCTAGAGCCGTGATACCGGGTGAAATAACGTTCAAAAGCGGAAACGTCGATCGCCAGGTTCTGCTGCGATAACAACGGATACGAGGGAACGAGAAGCCGACCGCGCGGGCAAAGTGAGAGACCGAAGGAATAGAGAACCAGGGTGTAGTTCACGTTCAACACAAATGCAGCCCCTAAGCTGTTCATGTATACGTAGCAATATATACATTGATCGTGTACGTAGTTTATTGTACATACACTGTACCGATATATTGTGTAGGTATACCAAAATTGGTCTAAATTTGGACCACTTGAGGATCCTAGGGTCATGAGATGTTGTCGACTGCGCTCGAGCATCTTGTTAGTTGATGCAGAGAGATTGCCAATAAAGCTGCGTTTGTAACTCAATTACTGGCAATCAGGCACCGACATAGGAAAATTCGACATGATCGATTAAAACAATATATGACGTTTGATCGAATCAACGAAAGCTTTTCCAACTCGTGGGCTCTTGAAAATTCGATACAAATAAGGGAAATAAATATTCATCGCTCTGTAACACGAATGTAAAAATTTTTTTCAGTGCAGATCGTAGAACGAATTTAAAAATTCTGAGCTTTGGCCACATCACTCTGAAGTAAATGGACTGAGTACACGGATTTATCTATTTGTCGTCAATTTATTTGGCCGAGAATACATTGAAGCTAAAATGGTGGTCCAAATTTGCACCAATTCGCCTACGTACGTGTAATGCCTCGATATCGATTTGCTCTGAAAGCCGTGGGAGGAAAGAAGAGAGAGAGAGAGAGAGAGAGAGAGAGAGAGAGAGAGAGAGACACGAGAAGAGCATTCGTAGAACGTCCTTGTTTCGCTCTCAGGAAGACAGGAAGTGGAATTGAGAAGCCAATCGAGAGAGAGAGAGAGAGAGAGAGAGAGGAGAAACGATCGCTGATAGTTTGCCATATTAGATTGTTTCTACACAAAGCTTCCTTGCCAGGATGCTCGCACGCAGTTGCGACTCTGCTACAACACTTAAGGCCGAAGAACCACTCGCATTTATGGCTAAGGAAGCAGCTATTGAATATTGAACTCTTATGGAAGTCTATGCGAGTGGCAATGAAGTATCGAGATGGTTACAAACCGGAAATGAAACGATAACCACTCGTATGACGAACATTATGTGCGATCGGTATTTGCATTTATGAAATACCCTTGGAAAACTTAAACGCCCACATGGGAAATTCAATATACCTGGTAGATAAAAATTTCTCATTTCCGACATGCGAGCTAAAGGGAAAACTTCCTAGTCATTTTTTTTTATTAGAATTAAATATAATTCTACTGCAAAAAAAAAAAATTCTCCGCAATTTCAACATCGCACAATTTTTAATACAATCGTCATAATAATTGTCCTAAAAAAGCACTTACCATAATTACAGGTGATAACCAAATTTACCAACTATTTTTTTGTATGGAGGAAGTAAAAAAATTTCAATATTATAAGATATAAGAGGTGAAAATTTACCATAAATTGCACACAGCAAACTTCCGATAATGTTTAAAAGTAATTCAATTTTATTCATAAATCAGTTTGAATTGAATATTAATACAAAGTAATAGAATCTAAAATTAAACTTCTTGTCAGTTAAAATTTCTTGCGTGTATGAAAAAATGGAAAAGCTTTTCGCTATATTAATAACAGTCGACGTTAGAATCCGAACTCAAAATTTTTTTTTTCCAAAAATCTTCATCTCTGCGTTATTCATATCTTGGGTATATACATTTCCGGTTTTCTTCGACAAGGACCACAGCGTCATATCTTTACTGTGGCATCGACAAAAGCATTAACACTGTACGTGATTACATACACACCTATATATATATATATAGATGATGTATACGTTATATCGTTTTGTGGGAGATGGGAAACTATCGGGATATTATTATACCAAAGTCCGAGAACTGAGAGAAAAGAGCAACACTCCGCACAGTGCTATCACATCTTGTCCTCGTTCCCACGACAAGAGACAGAGAGAACGAGACAATTCTTCGAGCCAAAAGTTTCGCGACGACAGAGTGAAACCGGAAAACGTCAGAGAGGAAACTTCATTCCTTCATACGTATATATATATATAATGCATAAAGCAGAGTAGTCGTATGCCCTTTTCTCCACACGCCATGTGCTTTTCTTTCGGATCTCGAAGTATTTCCTTCTTTAGCGAGAACGAGAAAACGAAATCTTCGATATGGAAGAGATCAATCGGCTCGACGTTATATCTTATACGAAAATATCGTAAAAATTCGCTGCCCGAAAAAGTAAGAGATGAAAAAAAAAAAAAAAAAAAAAAACAAAGAATGGTGGAAAAGTCAAACGGGACATTGCATCAACATGCGTGTACACACTTTGTCAGCCTGTACTCGAGTGATTGCTATCATTTAAAGAGACTGATTCCATAAATTTTTATCGCAAGATGCAACGAAGAAATGAAAAATGATGTTATCTGTTTCTATTGGATATAATGGGAATACATTTAGCGCGTGTCCAGTATCGTTTATCCCTATAATGCTATACAGCAACTTCGATATATGAAAGGAGGAGAAATAAGAAAGGAAAAACTCTAAATAGAGGGTGAAAGAAGTCTCGATATATCGTGACTATAAGTGATCAATGACAAGCTGACATTGATCGTCGTTTTGGTATTATTTTTCCTTTTTTTTTTCTGCAACTCCGATGCAGTCTTTCTTTTTTCTATCCCCCCCATTGCCTATCTCGCGTTTTCTGTGGATAAAAATTTGATTTACGTTAATGCTCGTATATATAGTGTTCGCGGAAGAACCGCCAGGCAAATGTATATAAATCGTCCTCCCGGTCGTTGGAACTCTCGGCGTCTCGATGTCTCGCCGAGGCAAGAGATAGAGAAATTTGTGAGCGAGGAAGCAGGAACGAAGATTCGTAAGAAAATCCTTCTTTGGCTCTGAACGCAGTGACCCTTGAGCCCCGACCTACCCCGTCGTATCGTTGTCCGCTCTCGCAGGAATAAGAAGAACGCGGTACAACGACCCCGGTATTCGTACAGTTGGTTCGGTTCCAATATAGGGGATGATAAAGAAAATATTTATACAGAATACGTCACGATATGTATATAGGTATTAGTAGCCCGAGAGGGATTAATCGTCGGAAAAAAAAATACGTTGAACGAGTGAGTGATTGGGTTCCGGTCACTGATTTTAGTTTAAAATTTTAGTTCGTAAAATCTCGGATTTCAGGAGGGTGCTTCGAATCTCCCCTCTGGGAGCAATTCTATTTTTTCTTCAATATACAGATTTTAGTTTTTTAGTATTGTTCAGTTTTGGGTATTCACTTCTCGAAATTTTCAAAAAAAAAATCAAAATCTTATTGAATCTAATCCCCTCCATCGACTTTTTTTGTGGTTGTCCCCCATAGAAATGGAAAATTTTGAACGTTTAAAAATTTTATCAAACCCTTCGAGCGATTCTAGCCAAATTCGATACTACCTCTATTCTTCAATGACCCTCAATTCGTATGCAAGATATTAGCCCGATTTATCAATATATTTCCGGAAGTTCGAGCAATTTCTTGAAAATATTTCCAAAAATTCGAAATCTCAGAAAAACTCAGTGGGGGGATGAATAGCAACGAAATTCGTCTCCGAGAAAGGAGATAGATTGCTCTACTTATCGGTTAAATTTTAGCCCAATAGTTCAAGGCATTTACGAAATCATCATTTCGCAATATCATTTTTTAAACTTATTTCCACTATAAGAAAGCAATATACATATAGAATGATTATATAAGCAAGAAATTATCCTACTGCCAAGTGTAATGATGCAGTTTGATATTAATCGAGCATTGAGTGTCCAGTATTAATTAAACCACCCCCTTGTTACACTATAATTTGTTGTCTTTATTTTTTTTGTTATATTTAATCTTGTTACACTATCATTTTATTAAGTGTACAAATGTACTGATAAATAATGCACGTGCCCATCTGTAGCTAATTTACGAATCTTCTTGTTTCACGATTTCTTCTTGGGTCCTTCTTTTTTTTTTTACACTCTTACTGGCATTTGTCGTTCGTTTTTATTTCTTTTCCGTCTACCACTCGTCCTTTATTTTTCCACCCTCCGAGGAAAAGAAAACTGGTTCTCTCTTTTCTCGTCATTGCGACCATATACCGAGACGTCGTTCGCGACAAGACTTTATCTACCACGGCTTCTCGACGAGAATTGCTACACAAGAATATATATATAATATAGAACGTTGAATCGCTGCGAGGACGTTGGAATGAAATAGCAGCGAATGGCAAACGGAACCATAAATCACAATTCAGGAAATGTTAATTTATTTTCAGGGAACGATAGTCGCGGGTGTTCTTCCCGCTGGACTGACGGATATAGATCCGGAAGCGGTTTACACGAGGAGAAAGGGTCGAGCCCCTCGGTGAGCCTCTGGGATAACTCGTCGCGGGATAAACCGGTAAGCCTCAACCCGCAGCGAGAACCGTGGCGCCCGCGGGGATATATCTTAGTGCCTTGCGTCACGCGAGACTTTACTCAGCAAAAAGCGAGCACTTATATATATGTATATATTCCGTTCATGATATCTCTTGCTCTTCCTGATATCATTTTACCGAGCTTTCCGGAAAGCAAAGAGAGACAGAGAGAGAGAGAGAGAGAGAGAGAGAGAGAGAGAGAGAGAGAGAGAATTTAAGGAGAAAAATCATGAAAGCCTTTTCGCTGATTCTATATCGCGTTTGCCAAAATTCTTCGATTGAGACAAATCTTTCTGTAGCGATCAATTCGATCCAGAGAAGTAAAATTCTGAATTTTGAAGTTGATGAAAGTAAAAAACAACAAACAACAAACAAACTTCAAGCATACGTTTTTTTCAGAACAATTCAAGTTTTACATAGGATAGACGTACCAGTTGTGGCCACTTTAAGCATTTTCGAACATTCATTTACGAACAGTGTTCACCTTATTGCAAATTCAGAATTGAAAAAGTGATCGATGTAACCTAAAAGGTACACAGAATCGAATTGCTATCATTTAAAACTTTTTCTGATCATGCTAAATGAGAAAATAGGAAATTATCTTGTAACTGTCATTTTCACCGTTTGTGGCCACAATATTGTACTACTTTTGGTGATCCGAAGTACCAGATGTGGCCACCAAGCTTTGAATTGAGATTGGCCATAAGCTGGCCAGAAATAGAACAATCGCTTTTTGAATGTACCCTACTTTTGGCCACCCCGTATTGTTCAGGAATTTCAGCTGAGATATCAGTTTTTTGTAATTATAACCCGAAAAATGAGCTTCAACTGATAAAATATAAATTTTTGATGGGACGGAATGACTTTAGATAATGAGAAACCGTAAAAAAAAAAACTACACAAATCTCTCAGCGTTGACACATTTCGTCATATATTTCGTTGAAATAAATTAGTAGATATTCAATAAAGAAATCGACAGTGGTCCTATAATATCTTGAATATCGAAATATTACGCTCGATGAAGTGAACATAGCCTTGAAATTTTAAGAAATTCAATAAATAAAAATTAGAATGTGAAATGGATAAAATGGCCACAACTGATACGTTTACGCTATAAGTCGGAAAGCCAAGATATTATGACTTCCTGAATACGCGGTAAAACCACGAGGAAACCAAAATTCACGAACGAGCAGTATTCATTTTCAGAAAAAATTAACGAAAGAAGTTGAGGAATTATTATTTGAACGAAAGTATGTATTTCTCTTATATACGAATTTGAGCAGTCAAAATTCGCACAGTCTTTCGTATAATACTTTATTACGTACAGAGAAATCAAAACTCGTATGTGGATGATTATAGATCGAAAAATCTTCGTTCCCAAGCAATTAATGTCCGCGTAGATTTATCTCCTCGGGTTGATGAGAGCTCGCATTTAATTGGAAGAGTGCATATATAACGATCGAACAAATATATACTCGAGCTTGGATCTCGCAAAAGCGGTTTTAATTTACCGCGTTTACTTTGATCGAAAGATTGACGTTTCGCTTCGAGCGTTTTCACGCGGGAACTTTTGAGCTTTTTAAGCATCGTATATACGTGGAAAATCGAAGAGAAGAAACCAGAGAGAAAGAGAGAGAGAGAGAGAGAGAATGAGAAAAAACAAGATGGCGAAGAGTTTATGGCAATCGGGGCTTTTCCCATAATTCGCCCAGCAAGTGGAAACACGCGAGGTCCGAATCAATCACGAGCTCAAAGAGCTTTGCTCGGTGAGCGAGAGTTATACCGCAGCTATGGTCTGGCCGATTTAACCGCTCCGGGAAGAGTTATAATCCACGTTGTATGTGTGTAATTCTATGTGGTATATGGCGATTGGATTCAAAGTCGTTACAGCGATATACGGAGTCGTCGTTGATGGTTTCCATCACATCATACTGGCTAGATCGCGTGAGACCACCGGGTGAATATCCTCAATGATGAAAATATAAGAATGAAGAAAAAGAATGAGCTGCCCCTTTGACGAAAGATCGAAGCCACCCTAATAATAGTTCCTCAAAATCATTTTTCGCGGTGCCTCCCTGCTTGCAGCCCCCCTCCCCTCTCCCGGGTCATATAATAAGGGAATTTTATGGTTTTTTACATTCTTTATTGCCGTCATAAAGTCGAGACGAAAGAACGCCATTCTCTCTCTCATTTTCTATGTCTCAGCTTTATAATACCCGAGGAATATTCACCGGTAACACACACAGATATGATGATGAATACCCGGCGTTTCTATGACCCGACGTCGTTAAACTCGCGTTTCTTTATCCCCGTTCCCCGACCTTACCAGAAATCGATTCGGGACGCTCGATGTTTCATCGTTACCGCGGTGGTAACGACCGAGAGTTTTCATTATTCTCGCTCAAACTTGTAAATCACGACAGCGCGAATCCTTTTCTCGACAGTATGAAGATTCGATTTATCAAAATTCAGACCAACATTCGTCGATTCGTTGTTCAATGATTTTTTGTTTTTTCTTTTTTTATTGGTGTTCCATGTATGAGAAATACATATGGCAGATCAAATGTGTTATAAAGCCAGAGATACACACATATTTTTCATAACAATTGTGAATTCATCGGCATTGAAAAGTCAATTTTTTTTTCATGAAAGTGAAGCTTTCTTTATGCAGAAGTTAAAATTTTGTTCCTCAACTCAAATAAATCGCAACAAAGGATAATCGACAGGGGATTGCTTGATCATTGAAATTTTTTTGATTTTGTTTTCTTTTTGCGAAGGATTTTTTTTTTGTTTTTTTTTTCATAAAACTAAAAAGTTTGCTAATTAAACGCGGTAAATGTGGCAACAGTGATGAGGACTTTTAAGGTCTCGTACCGAGCAATGAGGAACATTACATGACCGTAGAGGAGCTGGTACTGGTACCGCGGTAGAAGCAAGATCGTTCGGATCTTATAATCTCAAGGATGAAAGTATATATACGGGGCCAAGCTTATTCCGTAATTGGGCAAAGCCACACGACCGCTGGGGAAACTTTGCGATGGAATCTTTTGCGATTGCACATCGTGTATAGCCGGACCGTCTGGTGGGTTGGCTGAGAAAACGTTTACGACTTTTACTTCCTCGTTCTCGTGCACTGACTCTCGGGATAATAAATGTGTTCGCGCTAATGTCGGAAATTCGCGGAAGAGGAAAAAGCTCGCGATTACCGCACGGAGGATCGTTTTATTTTATTTCCTACGAGCGCGATACGCGAAATTTCCGATTATATGAGCGTGTAGCGAAGGAAAAGGAAACTTCTGAGAGTGAAAAAAAAAAAATTTTTCGTATGATAAGATTTGCGATAGGAAGATTCCAATTGGGGGGAGGAAAAAATAAATTGTCGAAATCGGGGACAGGATGTTCGAATCGGCTAAAAATTTCGTTATATTTAACGAACTTTTTTTCAATTAGTATAGGCAAATTTTTCAGTTTTAAAAAATTATTTTGAATTACGTATGCGAAATTCTACAGCTGAATTTCAATATGAATCTCGTTCAGTCCTCATATTAATGGGGTATTTGATTTCCAATTGAGGGTATTAAACACGAGGGAGATTGTACATTTTCATGTAACGCATTCCACGAGTGACGAAACTGTCCAAGTGCATTTTCATTGCCTGTATATATATGTCAACAAAAGCCATCGGGTATGAGTGTAATGGTGGAAAATTTATTAGCGAACCTAACCGCGGTCTTTCATTGTGACGATGATGGATTGAATGGACTATTTTCGTGAACTCGTCCAAAATGACTGTGCCGAATTTTAAACAATGGGTATACGATACAAAAGCAATTTTGTTTTTCTTGATTGAAGGATACAAAATTCTGTCTTTTCATTAACACCGAGTTGCCATTAAACAGATTATTTTTACGTCTATTTTTACGCTTATATGGAGAACACTCGTTTTATTCTATATCGAAACAAAATTTACTTGACACATATCGACTTTATGTAAATTTTATTCATCCGGATTAGCATCATTTTATTGTAAGAAAAAAAAATTTAATAATACCGAATAAATTTCATATTAACAATAGAGGGCAGTCGTTGACGTGCTTAGAATGAATTTTAAATTTCCCACGGGAATCCGTGTGACGTTCGATCGTGCCTGACCATATCAGGGACTTTTCTACTGGCGAGTTCGTAGCTGATGCTAATGTAACCAGTTTTAGATAGAGATGACGCGGTCATCAGAGATATGGATATGCTAGTACGCTTACACGAGGCGTTCATCTCGTTGCTAGGATACCCTGGAACCATTTCCACTTGGACGTACGTCATCGAGCATGGCGCCTCGAGCAGAGAGATACAAATAGACAAGGCAAGTGCGACGAATAACAGACGAATTATAAGATAATATAATTATTCATATATATGTGCCTGTGTGTGACAGTTTTCTAGTAAGGTCAGAGTGTTTCAATTATCTTTATGAAACAATAATAAACGCAATCGATGGATTCTCATTATTAATCTAGACACCAATTATTTTTTTTTTATTTCCTGGCGAAGAATATGAGGCTCAAACGGAAACAACGTAATTGCTAAAACGAAAGAGAAAAATCTCATTTGACGTCTCGGATTTACGGTAATTTATTTCTGCACAACAAACTTTTGAAAGAAACCCAATAATTTTTATAACGACTATATCGAAAAAAACTATTGGTAAACAAAATATTGATCATAGTCTACTAACGAATGTCCAATATAGTTGATTTCAGTCCAGTATGTCGATTTAATCCAGTGAAAGAAAAAAAAAGAAAATGCACTAAGACTGTATATATCTTTACTGTCATTGTGCCAGTAAATTCTCCATTTAGTGATGCAAATATTTTCAATCAATGATGCCATAAACGATACCATAATCGTTCCGAATGACGATGAACATGAAACAAATAAATGTAAAATTTTGTAAAATCTAAACCCACGAGAGTTTTGCCAAATTTAATACCAAACATATTTGCCCCTCGGACTATTGGTTTAAAAAGTTTTCGAACGACATCCTCAAATTAACGAGAGATTGAGGGCCTATAAAATTTTTTGAAAATTTAAAAATCTTCTCAAATCTGCACCCTTTGAGCGATTCTAAGCCAAATTCAATACCAATTATCATTGCCCCGCTGGACGATTTGTGTGAAAAGTTGTTTTGGAACATTTTGAACATATTGGCATGAAAATCTCGAAAAAATTTTTTCACGAAAACAAAGCTTCCTCTGTATGAAGAAGCAAAAATTAAAATCTTTCCTTATCAGCTTAGAAATTTTTCAAATCCATTGAAATATTTTGATGACTAATCTTTTGGTTTATCTTGGACACAGGAAACGATGACTTACAAATTTGTGACAGATATTGCACTGAAATTTCCATTCTAATTTTCGATGCTTCTATGCAACTATACATATATATGTACATATATATATATATATATATATATATATATATATATATATATATATATATATATATATATATATACATACATATATATGTATGTATGTATGTATGTATGTATAGAGGGGTGGTCTAACAAAACGACGTTATACCTTCGGACGCACGATGCATCAGGGTAAATGAAATTCGGTGTAAATTCAGTGAGAAATTTGCTTTGGCCTATATCGATATTAGCTGAAGCGTTTTCTCGTCCTGGTGTCTCCACCTCTCTCTCTCTCTTTCTCTCTCTCTCTCTCTCTCTCTCTCTCTCTCTCTCTCTCTCTCTCTCTCCGTCTCTCTGGGGTCAGGGAAAAGATTCTCTCCGAGTGAACAGGCGGATGCACGGATGGACATACCGAGGTCGCGATTTCCCGCTGTGTCAAGAGCGTTATTGCACGTTTAACAAGATTTACGAGCGAGCGTTCGCGTAATTCGATTGATATTGTTTCCACAGGTAATTAACTTACTGTCCCTGCCCCCGTCACATGCACATAGAGTACAAAAACGTTGCGCCCTTGCGGGAAATATTCTCATATACGCGATGGTCCAGGCTCATTCTCAACCCTCATTATTTATTTTTTATTTTTTTTATCATTATTTATTTTCTCCAATTCTCTCGCTTACGAGAAGCATTATCCAACACCTCCTGCATCCGTTTCCATATATATATATATATAGGTATATATATTTTTTTTTCTTTACTAGTAACGAGAAATCCTCTTCTTCGATCACGAACTTTGCTCTTTTTTCAATGTATTTTTTCCTCGACTAATTTACCATCCCTTATCAGGACACTTTTAATGCATCCCCCGCAGCATCGTGTTACACGCGAGACCGCGATAATTAATTTCGTGATCCTGGGGCGACGAATATCATACAGCGATTTAAAAATATTTTAAATCGTTGACTATGACGTAATTCACTGTACAAAAGATCGGAGTCTCATGCGCATCGAGGCTCCGAGGCGTTTAATCGAAAATAAAAAAATTCCACGAGCCTAAAAGCCGTCAAAATCCTGATGAGAACGAACGTCTCTCTGTGGTGAAGGTCATCGGTGGAAATCTACCTCGGGGTTTTGTCGTGGCTTTGTGATGGTTGGTGGTTGTGTGGGTCTGCGACGACGCCTCGTCGGTTACAACTTTTACCCCACGGGGTGGGTTCAGAGAACTCTATTTATAACGACTTAGGGGTGAGAGGAGGGGCAACGGGGGGGGGGGGGGAGGGGCGAGCAGCATGCTTCGAGTATCAACGTCAGTCCTCTCTCATCGAGCTTTGCTACTCTCGATGGAACGAGGAGAGAGGAAGAATGAGAGAAAATACGATCAAGAAGGAATGAGAAACGACCAAAAAAGAGAGAGAGAGAGAGAGAGAGAGAAAGTTTCAGTGGTTACGTTTTAGTCATATATATAAGCTGTGTATATGAAAATGCCGGTAACTCAACGAAGAGGGAGTTTCCCTCGAAATATAGTATAGATTACAGCCGGCAGTCGATTGCGAGCTTCGCTCAACCGGATGAGTGCCTCCTCGTTCTCGCGGGCTTTATCCCCCCCCCCCCCCCCCCTCTTATACCATCCCTCTATCGCCACTCACCCCTATTCAAGTGTATCATTTCTCCGGTTTATAACGTGATATACGACGGTAACGACTCTGCGAGCCACGGTGAAGCTGACCTAAGACTACGAGAACGTCGTGCCAGCGACGGAATCGCGGAAATGAAATTTATGCGACGATATATATCGTTCGAGGCAGAGAGAGAGAGAGAGAGAAGAGAGAGAGAGTCGAGTCTGTACCAATTCATGCTCTCGATGCGCCATTCTTGACTTTGAATAATCGACACACGTGAGAATCGGAGAATATTTCGTCTCATAAATTCATTTGAAAAAAAAATTAATCCTTTCAGTATTGTTATAAACCTGAATACGTATAATGGGGAATCAATCTTTGAGAAAATATAAAAGTTTATTTTACTTTTCGAATAAATTTAAAAAATCTTGGAGTGAGTGAGATGTAAATTTTTAACGTGGATAGAAATAATTTTTTTTTACTATCTTTCGTATCGTTCGAATATAAATCTAAATTACTTCGAGTACGAACAATTGAATTTATTATGAAGCTGTGGGAAACAAAAAACTTTGTTTTTGCCATAAGTTTGATAATATTCGAGCGCATTTCCGAGGGTGTGCGTTGGCAACCTTTAGTAGCCACTCACTAACTTCGTAACCTCAATTTACGGTAAAATGAACACAGCGATGTTGATGCTACGAATCCCCCGGAGTCGTAATTTGTTTTTTTTTTTTTTTATATAAAATTATGTGACAGTTTTCATTAAAATTTTATGATCATCACGAGTCAAGGAATTTCTGCACTTTTCTCAATTTCACGGCTTGATGAAATTTCGAACGAAACAAAATTCCCATTTCACGAAAATTCAAGAAAATGAGTAGCGGAAAAATATCCAGCATATATCGGATCACCCTTAGCGTCAAGACGCTTAGCTCCGTGTCACTGAATCGAGGATACGTAACGCGATAAGACGAATAAGTAAATATAGTACACATCATGTTCACATAGGCACCGACGAATGGCTTCGGGCGAGCTTTAAAAAAAAAAAAAAAACCTCGCGTTAATGGACCTTCCTGGTGGATCTGATACTGCGAGCTCGCATATCTTGTTATCATATTTTTTTTTCGGACAAATGTCGTGCAACAGAGAAATTTCGTATGGATAATATTAAAATTCGTATGGATAATGTAAAAATTAAGTTAATTTCCAACACAAATGGACGTTTGAAAGTTAATATCGAAAGGAAAATTTTGAATCTAAAGCACGAGAAAATTTCCCATAGATGAGATGAAAGAAGCTGAAAGATAAGCTAAAAGTGGTTCGAGCTCGAGTGTCAAGTCTGACGAAGTAACGCAGCTGGATGGCATGATCATGAATGAATTTAGCATTTTGTTATCATGAATTTTCCAACCTTCTCTCACATACCAGCTTGCACGCCCGGGCGAACGTGAAACGGACGAGAAATAATAGCGTAAAAAAAAAATAAAAAAAAAAAAAAAAAAAACCAAAGAGGGCAACGAGAGCCCTCCGAGGTGAAACAAATGGTAACTATTATTGTCACGATTTGTCTCCATCAACGATGGACGCATTTCCACTCTCGTTCTCTCCGCGAGAGCAGAGCGAGCGTTCGGTGCAACGCGCGCGTATGTTTCCGAATTGCTGGGCAAATTATTCGATCGCGGATGCCAGAGTGGAGGAATAGAGAAAAAGAAATGAAAAAAAAAAAAAAAAAAAAAAAATCACCAAAATAAATCCAACGGTATACGAAAAATGGTGCTAAAAACATCAACATTCGAACGAATTAACCACGCGGTAAATGATTTTCCAACGTAATTGGTACGAACAGTCATGCCGAATGAAATATAACAAGTGCTTATCTGCATTTATGAAATGATTAAAGCTTGATTATAAGAAGATAAAAAATTAAAAATTTTGCTTCCATTTTTTTTTAAAGCAGGGCAGAGCTTGACAGAAAAAATCATGAAAAAAAAAATCGAATTTTCATGAAATTTATTCCCTTGACAAATGATCAGTAATTTTTAGTTTACTCGTGTTATGTATTGAGAATTCATTTTTTCATGCCTTTTTGAATGTAAATATGACGAAACGGAATCACCGTGAACAATAATGTCGACTGGATCAACATTTTCGTGTCTCAGAATCATAAGGAAGTCATCGCTATATAACGTCGAGTCCGTTGTACCACTCGGTAATATTCCGTGTTGATCGTAGCAGATCGTTAACTTGCCGATAAAATATAAGCCTCGTATAATCCCCTCGATGTACATATATATATCCAGCCGAAGAAACATTGTAATGCCTAGCGCGTGTAACATAATGTAACGATAATGACAGCGCTACAATTTCAAGACCCCATTCGACAATAAAAAAAGTTACTTTTGCAGCTTAAGGCTTGAGGGTGTATAGTTTGGCGCCAGAATAGTTTACGATTATGCAATGTGGCAACACTATTGGTTAAAGGTTAAAGGCTAGGATATAATTGAGACTAGGCGATGAAACAATTATTCGTTATAGAATATTAATAATGCATCGACAAACAGGGAAAACGATGCGGCGAATAAGGATTAATTTTGATATTTCAGATGTCAGAATTTGCCTTGCACTTAAAAGAATCCACACTCATTCGCCTGATCGATTATCGTATATATCCTGCCGATAATTCCATTTTTCAAAAGGCTCTCGATGAAAAATTCACACGACAGTTTTTTTTTTTTTTTTTTTTGCAAGCGAACATTTGAAAAACGATCGAAGAATGAAGAATATGGAGAATCGAGCGAAGGGTCGTAAGTATATCACGAGGGATTCAGGGCAGTACGGTTATCGACTCTCGCGCCCTCTCGAATTTCCCACAGCCCCCTTCTTATCAGCCTCCCCTATCTATGCCCATTTCGCGACTCTTTCGTATATATGCTCGGAGAGTGGAGAAGCCTGCTCGTATACGAGAGAGTTTGCATACTCGTAAAACGTACGCTTTCATTACTCGCCGGGTAAACTCTGCTGCATGAAGTTTGCCAGCCAGGTAGAGCAGGCTGCAGGGGGATGTTCTATATAGGGAGGTCTGTGCGAGCTCTTCGTCTCACTCTTCTGTGCGATCCCCGGGGAAGAGGCTTGGGGAATTCCTATACCTCTTTCTCTACCACAGGTTCAACATCGTTTTTCACCCTATACCGTATAACTGCATATAGAGACTCATCCTACGAACGGACGAGGTGAAGAGGGCTGGTAAATTTGCGTGTGTGTGTGTGTGTGTGTGTGTTGCGAGGGTGGTGTCTGAGAGAGGGAATGACCCCGCTGGCTGGGGTCAACCGGTGCACTCTCTACCAGCCCAGTGTGCATAGTCGACTGATGCTGTATATATAATGGATGTATATAGTCGTTTACCAAACTCAACACAAATAAACACACACACACACACACACACACACACACATACACACACACACACAAACACACGTGAGGCATATCCAATCACGCAAATTCTAGTAATACGTGAAATTTCGCTGCTCAGTAGTGTTCAACGAAATGGGCTGGCATATTACGACTACGATATTTATGAATTCAGGAGCAAAGCACAAGCGAGTGCAACGTTTATGATTGCCACTCTATACATGTATAGTGCTTTTTTTTATCGTCTTTTGCTATCGAGCAATATTTTCTTTCTCCTTAAATAATCGAGAAACACACTATCGTTTGCTTTTATCGAAATAAAAAACACATAAACTCTATTAATCAACCAATGGTTATTATTTGATTTCAATATTTGTCGCTATTGAAAAGCAGTAACTACTGCTAACTATTTATTGGAAATATTTATGTTGATAATTAATGGTGTCAAATTACTCAGAGCAATATAGTAACTATTTAAAAATAAGTATCGTCTTTGTATTAAAATCTTCCTGAGGGAAACTGCTGTAGATCTTTATAGCTCTAAAGCGATATAGTTTTGTTTATAATTATTTTAGACTCAGTGGTTGTTGCTTATATAGTTCGATAAAGTGCTATCGGATTATCATCATTATAGTCCTTAACGGATAGTTCGCCGTCAAAAGGTTTTTGCCGGTATCGTCTTTAGGGTAAACCTTGCAGCAAGACTCGACAATTTCTCATACAATAGTGTTTTCAATAGTATTTTTTTTTTTTTTTTTGCCTCAAGGATACACAAGACGATGTATTTTATTATCGGTGCTGGCTTTTCCATGTACACGTGCACGGTGTTTCATCGGAGAATTCCCGATGCATATGCTTCATATAAAATTGAAGAATACGGTCAGGTTTTATGCGCCCATTGTACAATCGTGGTGTTATTCGCGCCTCGAGAAATAGGGAATATCAAGAGAAACGATTCGATACCGATGACTTCTTCGTACGTGTGAATAACCTCCATTCCCACAAAACACTATTCATATGCTGTACTGGCTTTTCTCCTTTATCGTAAAATAGTTTTGGGAATAACTCTCGTAACCAGTGGTCCGGATGACCTTTGCGAATGTAGGATATGTAGAAATGGAACTTTTTTTTTTTTACGTTTGGCTTGCAGAAATGGACACCTTTTTTAATTGAAAAAAAAAACAGCACTTTTATGGTTCATAGCTATACTCAAAATTTCGATATTTTTATGTTCCTGAAGAGTCCAAAAAAAGTGAAAAAAATCATTTTTATTTCCATTGGACTCTTGTATACAGTATTTATTTTTTTTCGTCAGTACTGTGGTTGAGATATCGAGGGAAAAAAAAAACATTATGAGCTGGTGAATTCGGTAGATGGCGTTGAAGAAATATTGTACGGTGATAAGAACGCGTGAATCATTGTAGAAGCTTTTACAAAGGAAAAGTGAAATATACACATTATATACGTGGGAATGTAATGAAGGAAAATTTCCAGTTGGATCAAAATCATCATCGGATGTTCCACCTCGTGTGTGTCTGAGCTATGAATGGAACGAGGTCGGATCGGGGTCGAGTAGTTAACCTTCTCTCTCTCTCTCTCTCTCTCTCTCTCTCTCTCTCTCTCTCTCTCTCTCTCTGCTGTCCCTTGCTTTCACATCATTCCCCGGAGTCCACGCGAGCCTTTCGAGTTTAACCCACGAGAGAAAAGCTCGGATTTCTCCCCCCTAACGTTCCACGTGAACCCCTGTACTATTGATAATCGTCAAGTAAGCTCGTTACAATTATTTTTATTTCTTTCTTAACTCGAATCAAGAGTATCATCGAGCAGTCATCGATTTTTTTTTTAATTTTTCAGTCGTAAAATATCGAATTTTCGTTGTTTTTTTTTAGTCATTGACATTATTTTTTATAAAGCAAAGCGCTATTTCTTTGTCTCCCAGCAAATACATTCATAATTTTTTCATTTTTTAATCCATATTCGATACTTCACTTAGTCAGTATTTTCTAACTATATTTCCCCAAAATTTGTTGAATTGTAGAACTTCTTTGTCGATTTTGTAATCCAACTGAAATGAGCAGCGAGTGAAAGGAGAAAGCAATTCGAAGGAGACAAGATTTTCGTTACAGAACGAGAGAAGTAAAGTGGATTGAATTTCGAACGCCTTGTAAGATCCGATATCGACGAAATTATCACTGCGGATCTTAATACGAGTCCGGTCGATGGTTTTCCAATAGCTGAAAATTTCATGCTTGACTCATCAAGTGAGAACAATTCCCTCATGGTTGATGATATTCTTTTACTACACTTTTCTGATCTTTTCTTTTACTTCAATGACTCTTCTTATTTTAGCTCTAGGATTTTTCGTATCTACTTCAGTCTCTCTCTCTCTCTCTCTCTCTCTCTCTTTCTTTTGTGTTTGTGACGAGGCCACATTTTTCAACGTCCATAAAAAAAAAATGCACATTAACCGAGATGGAGGAGGGGACAAAGAATGCGAAAGAGAAACGAAATATCCTGAAAAACTCTAAACGATACAAAAACGGACAAAGCTACGACTGGTTGAACATCCACATTATTCAACGTAATCAGCGACTTCATTAGCTCTAATTAATCCACGAGCTTGCGACGACCATCCCTCGTTTAACCCGCTGGATTATTTGTCACACGAGAGCTAAATGTCCCTATACCAACAATATGCCCCGGTGTCTCTCGTTTACTTCGAGCCAACACGTGTGCAGGAAAAAAAAAAGTACAAAAACATTTTGCGCCAAAAATTAAGCTTCACGAGCTCGATACTATTTTTCAACGAAGGCAATTATTTTTTTTTCTTTATGCCAAAAACGACTCGTTCGCGTCTGTGACTATTAAAAATGCCTTTTTTTTTTTAATCTCCATATCATGTCAAGGAGAGTAATGAAGGCCGACAAATGGCAAATGGGGAATATCGAGAGAGAGAGAGAGAGAGAGAGAGAGAGAGAGAGAGAGAGAGAGAGAGAGTAGTTCGAGCAGTGCAATAACATCGTAATCGACGAAATTTGGCAACAAAGCCAACTATATACAGCTGATAAGGATTCTCGTGTGTTTAATGGACTTTGGGCATCGAGCCTGCTCTCGCCCCTACAGAGATCCTTCGGAATAATGAATAAACGCCAAGTTGCGAGCTGACAAAAAAAAAAACAACTCGAATTATCGAGTCCGCTCGAATGAAAAATTATCAGAGTTCGAGCGTCAATAGCGAGTGAATTAAAACGTTGATAAAATAAATCCATTCCATTGCTGAAAAAAAATATCCTTTTTTTTTGATAAAACAATTTTTCTCAAGCAACGAAGGATCAGAATTTCTAAAAACGAAGATCAATTGTTACGAGATTGTTGCAAAATTTTCAGATAGAATAAAATTCAAAAAAAAAAAAAAAATAATAGAACAATCGCTTTCAACTTACCGGTGACGCTGAGAAGTGACATGATCGGTAGTGGATATCAGTAGATTCGAATCGCGCACTCTTTTTTTCGCCTTTCCCTCCACACTGCACACATACACACACACACACACCCACGCACGCACGCACACACACACACACACACACACGTTCTCTTTCTGGTCCTCGAACTTTTGTTTCCTCTCACCGATAAGCACAACTATTTGTATTATAGTTCCCACACGTTATCGGCAAAAGAGGCACTAAATATATATGTACACATACATACATATATAGTGCGTGTATATATATATATATATATATATATATTTGTGTATAATATATATCGTGTTTTGATAGCGTTCTGTGTACCTTTACCGATATAAATTAATGTCGCACGTTAATTTTCATGATGCGCATTGAGATAACTTTTTTTTTTTCTTCCTTCTTCTCCGTCTTCTTTTCATATAATATCGAAATATTCTCACTGGCGTCTCGTCGCGTTTTTCTTTTTTTCTTCCTTCACCCCTCGCTCGCTCTCATACGTCCGGCAGTTGTATTGTACCCGTAAAATCAATTTTTTTTTCTATCCCCCCCCCCCCCTAGCCGTGTGTGGACAGCAAGGGTCGCCAACTGGCGTGTGCTTTATTTGCCGGTGTAGTTTTTTTTTTGCACTGTTTCTTCGGCTAGTGCACTTTTCTTCATTTATTACATGCGCACGTTTGTGTGCACTCTTTTCTTCGTTTTTATTTTATCGGCAAAGTTTTTTTCGGTTGATCGGAAAAGCTTCGAGAGAAAGAGAGAGAGAGAGAGAGAGAAACAACAATAAAGATGAATGGCACTTAAGTATGTATGTATGTTTGTGTGTATGTGTGTGCAAGTTCCCTTGCGCGATTGCCGAACGAATCGATGCGGCGAAACGAGCGAACGAGGAACTGCAGTACGTTTTTTTTTTTTTTCGTCTTCTTCTTCTTCTTCTTCTTCTTCTTCTTTCTCTTCTTCCTCTTCTTCCTTTTTTCCCTCCCTCAACTATTTTTGATAATTTTTTCCAAAATTTTCACTCTCTTCTCTTGTTTTTTTTTTTTTTCTTCCTCTTCTTTCGTTCACTTTGAGAAGGGCTTTTACGTTGCGACGCCGGAAATTCTTTTACTATTTTCCCGTCTCACCGGCTTTTTTTTTCCCCTCCCTGCCTGACCTTTCCCGCCGCAAATCAGAAGAACAACGGCAAATTTGTATTCTAAATTCACTTCTCACGCTTCTTCTTCGTGCCTCAACGTTAAACTTTCTTCGAATCTTTTGTTTTTCTTTTTGTAAGAAATATTTGTTTATCGTTTATTTCATTCCATCATCATGATCCTCATTCTTAAAACGAATAGATTGCGTTGATCCTCAATCAACTTACGCGCACTTTTATGATTTTTTCATTTTCATTCCTATTTCGTTATTATCGTTATTGTTATTGGCATCGCTTTTTTTTTTTTTCCTTTTATCGTTTTATCGAGAACGTTCTCGTCTTGTCGACGCCTCTGCTATCTCTTTTTTCTTCGTCTAAGCGCCTTGTCGTTACTCTCGAACGACAAGGAAACGTAAAATCTCCCCTCGCATCGACGAAACGTGACGTTGGTCACGCGCAACGTTTCACGTATCTCGTAACAGCGTGAATACGCGAATACATCGGGATTTCTCGCTTCAGCGTATAAACGGTAAAGTTCAGGATAAAACGACGATAAAACCCGTTGATCGTCGTTTTTTCGTACTTTCGAAATTTCGAAAGACGCAACGTCGATATGCCGCATCTCATAGCCGATTTTCTCGATCCTTCGATCGCGTGGTTTGACACGTTTTTGCACATTTTACAACGTAAACGCGAATGATACGAAGATTTTGGTTTTTTTTTTTCCTTTTGCCTACCGTTAATCCATTTCTCCGAGTCAGACGACAATGACGATGACGAAACGACGATGAAAATTTGAGATTTTCGAAAAATTCGATTTTTCACAATCAAACATGGCGCTTCTCTTCGTTATTATTGGTTATTATTGTTGTTATAATTGGACAGTAAGAGAGATCAAGAGCCGTAAGAATAAGAAACGAGTACCCGGGAATTCTCCTGGCGGTCGTCGTGGCAACGTCGTCGTCGAGCACGTTTTTTTTTTTTTTTTTTTTTTTCTTTCTTTCGTTCTCGTTCTCTTTCGTTCTCTTCGCTATTCCTGGTTCCTCTTCACCTCATTTCAGTATACTTTTTTCTTAAAATTTCTTAGATCAATGCACCATCGTCATTCTCAAATTGTCATCCCTTCGATCCACTGGCACCAAAAACTTCTTTGAATCTATATGCTCCAATTTCTCAATCCACTTTTTTCTCGTTTGATAAACGTTTTTGAATTTCTTTTTCTCTTTTGTTTGTTTGTTTGTTTTTTTTTTTTTTTTTTTTTTCGAGTCTTACGATTTTTCACTATCCGCCGGTGATAGAACGTTCGTCCTCCTCCTCTTTCGACGTTTTTTCCTCATTTACATTCGTGAACTCCATTCACGAATTCGAGAGAACGACTCGGCGAGGTAGAAAAAAAAAAAAAAACGAACGAACGAACGAACGAATCGATGCGTTGGAAAAGCAGAGGTTTATACCGAGTCACATGCGGTGTGAATAAAGACGGTTTATCGATTCGAGGGATAATGACAATGCTTTTACGAGCGATGACGAAGAAAAAGAAATGCACGAAAAGAGGTTAGGTCCGTGGATGAAAAGCCGTTATCACTTTATTGTCAGGTAGCACCGGCGTGGGCCGGATTATATCTTTCGACGATTATCCAATTTTCATGCGTCCCGTTCAGTTTTTCACTGCGAATTAGTAAAAATTCCATGCACTTTGGACAACCTGCGTTTGCATTTTTTTTTTTTTTCGGGTAAGGGATTCTTTACTTGTTCATGTCAAAATTTGAACCATTCTAGCCTCACGAGACCCTTTTTTGTTGTCGTTTTTTTTTTTTTTTTTTTTTTCTTTCTCTCATTTATTTCGATCCGAGTGCATGAGAGTGCACCGATGTTGTCGCTTCTGGCGGGACGGTGAGGGGGAAAACGCGTAGTCGGTTGAGCACAAACACACAGAAGCGAGTACAGTGTAGTTCGGGGCTTTTCCACCAACACGAAACGAGGGAACTATGTGCTCGCGCATTCACTGCGTGAATCTATCGTCCTCTTGGATGAAAAAAAAAAAACGAGGAAAAACCACGTTCACTCTCTCTCTCTCTCTCTCTCTTTTTTCACAATTATCGTTAATGACTGTATTCCAACAAGAGTAAGTAAAGTGGTGGAGATTTTCGTTCTTGTCGCCACTGTTCTCGTCTTAAAGCTTTCGTTTCCGTATCTTTTTCCGCTTCCGCCCCCCCCCCCACCCCTGACCCTTTTTCGAATTATTTCGTTGCACCGGGGGCAATGACACTTGTTCCGGAACTTGCGATGAAACGACAATCGTGAGGAATGAGGGAGTCAACGGGAAGAGGAAAATTAAGGTCGAGTCCCTAGCACGAGTAGCAAAGCACAAGTTGCACGAAACCGAGTCTTTCTCCTTGATCTGAGTGTGTGTTTGTGTGTGTGTGTGTGTGTATGTGTGTGTGTGTGCACGTTGCAGGATCAAACACGAGAATAGAATTCTGACGTTTGATGACGGTCGAACGTGATAAAATTGCAATGTGAATAAGACCGTGCAATCGTTTGAGCTTGAATCGTCGATACAACGCGAGCTTTCACCGCGTACACCGCTCGACGTCAACGAGCACTGTGCTGACGGAGACGCCTCCGACACGCCACCGCCATCTTGCTACCTCGGCCCACGGGGTGCAAAGGACGCCGGCGCCGGTCGACAAAAAAAAAAAAACACGAGCGCAACCCCTCGGCGTACGACGAAAGCTCGACTATACCTCCCCTCGTCCCTTCATCCCTCACTCGCACCATCGAGCTCTTCTCGCTCTCCGTCACTCTCTTTCTTTCCTCTCTGCGCCCTCGCCCATCGCGAAGGCGCAGTCGCTCGATGACACGCGCGCTGCACTTGTAGGTACCTATATATATATATACACATATATTCTTCCGTCCTTCTTCCTGCATATCATGATTCTACGTGCGATTGCATCGCACAGGTGCCGGTGAAGAAGGGAAGAGAGGAGAGGCTTTTTATCGAGATGGTAGCAGGGGGCGGGAGATGGGGATATATATTACAAATGTATTGGATATTGTATTTAGGGAGTTGGGATGATGCAGCAAAAGCTTTTATCAGGGGTGCCCGAGCGTAAGGGATAAGCGGTGCAAGATACGCAAAATATATTGTGCGTTTGTTTGTGGATTTGCATTTTTTTAATCCTAGGGTGCATCTATAAATGCATTTATGTATGTTAAATTATTTCAGGATCAATGTATAGAGAATGAAACATAACATTTTGAAACAAAAAGTAATTCATGATTTATCACGGTGGGAGGCAATGTAATTAATTTTTGAGACAGCTGATAAGGAATTTCGTCGTTGAGGATTTTGCTGTCTAGGGAATTTTTATGAATTTTGTAGTGATAATTCTGGATGCGTTGTTCCATAGGAAATGTCTCGAAAAAACGACTATAGTTTCGAAAATCACAAGGAAGCAATGTGCAAGTTTTAATTTGGAACTTCTTATTTTTTCAAATAATTTCGTGAAATATATTGAAAATTTCCGGAGGCTATCGTAATAAATACAAACAAAAAAACTCCATTGATAAGCTTTCTGATTTTCAGACCGAACATTTATCGATCGTAAATGTGTTTATAAGGATTTTCGGCGGTTTACCAGAGGCTTGTGAACAACTATATAACATTCTCTCCATTGTGGTATACTCGGGAATTTTAGGAATTCAATGTATCCGTGATAATATAACCAAACCCACCATACCGGATCTTCTCTGTCGCGGAGACGTTGTCAATGGACGGAAGAAACGAGCACTCTCCGGTTTCCGGTTTTAAGTGTTCAGAGCATCTTTCTCTCTCTCTCTCTCTCATTCTCTCTCTCTCTGTCTCCAACCATAGATGCAGTTATGTTACCATTATGGATTTTCCATACATTTTAACCTCGTGTCTGTAGCTTTGCGCGTACAGTCTCGCGTGATAAGTTGCCATAACACCGATAAATAAACGGGAGAGCGAGAGAGAGATACAGTGAGCTCGGGGTATATTGCATACGCAAAGTCTGGAATTCTAAACTCTCCTATATACCTATAATACATGGCTACGGGCTAAAGCAGCCGCGAAATTCGTGCCTCTGGGTATATTTTGCGACAAAGGGTTCGGGTGTATGGTATTCTCACGATAGATCGGTTACATTGGCCATCACCAGTCGTTGGTGCAGTAATTGTGATAAACTGCCTGGTATACAGGAAGGGGTATACCCAAAGTTGTCAAAAATTTTCAACAATTATAATTTTTAAAAAATTGAGAGGAAAATTGAGAAAAAAAAGAAGATAAAACATAGAAGCAAGGAACGAAAAAGCTTAAAAACATGTTAGGGAATTAATTTTTGAAAATAAAAAAAACAGTATGACTCGTAAAATTGTATTGCATGAGTCGTATCAGATTATGGACTATTATATATATCTTATGAGAAGATAAGGGCCAAAGGTCCCGATGAAAAAGAAAATTTTTCATGAGATGGATAATTTTCTGTCATTCTATGCACAGATAAGGAACTTGTGTTACAAAAATATGAGTTTTATACCTTGAGTATATTTCATATATATCGTAAAATATATCCAAGATATATCATTTTTTTTTTTTTTAATATTATATCCGATACATCTTGCATTTTCTTTTCGTGTCAATTTCGCGTGAAATATCCGATATTCACAGATCTCGATATTGTATATTTTACATCCATGATGGAATTATTACACATTGCTATAGCGAAATGGGCACTGCGTACATGTTATGTATATTATGATCGTCTACCGACTATAATACCGCTGTACCAAAGATATCTCATTGTAATGCATAACGCGTTATATCCCGTGAAACCTTTAAAGCTTCTCGTGATATTTTCATCACGTACGTACAATGCACCGCTGCACGTCGAAAACTCCCTCTGTCTTTCTTTTTCTTTTTCTCTTCTCTCGCTCTCTCTCCCTCTCTCTCTCTCTCTCTCTCTCTCTCTCTCTCTCTTTCATGTTCGCTTTGGTGAGACTATACCCGATGAGTTTTAACCGCTTTTTCCCCCGAGACTGCCATTTTCATATTTTTTCGTTAAGGGATTCTTGAAAAACAAGAGTGAATACTAAAGCCTAAACAAGGAAAGTATATGTGAAAATAAATCACAAAGAATATAACAAATGTAATGAGAGTGAGTGAAAAAGAAAATCGTAAAAAAGCATATAAATAGTAATATTAAATTTGTCTAATTTGAAGAAAAATCTTTTCGTCGATTAAACGAACTCTTCTTTCGTTCTTATTTCAAGTTTTTAATCGTTAAAACTCATGGTGCATTGCTGTCAAGATAGTTTGTCGTGTCACAAATAATTGAAGATATGGTACAGTCGAACCTCGGGGGCACTGACTAACTCGGGCACTGACTGACCCCGGGCACTGACGTCAGCTGTTACTCGGGCACTGCAGAATCCACAGTGCCGCTACACAATATAGAACTCCCCCATGAACGAAAAAATGTATAATTTCAACAAGTGGAGGGCACCGATATACTCATGATACGGGCCTGGTGCTTTAGTCTCATTGGTCAGTAAGAAGGTTGGGTCTTTTGGTCAGTGCCCGACTGCCCGAGGCTCCTGTGCTCGAGCTCAGTCAGTGCCCGAGGTCCGACTGTAGAGTTCGGAAAAGAGGAATTATGAATTTTTTTTTTTTCAGAAACGACAGAGATTATTTAAAACAACTTTTTGGCTTTAGCATAATGAATATTAATATTTTACGGAACAATCACAACTAATAATATATAACTAACAATAGTTCATGCAATACGATTTATAATTATATTTACACTAGTCTGAACGTCTGTACGCGAGTTATTTCATCACTTGACTATTATATTCCATGACGTTATCCTAAAGCTCAATGATGACGTAGCCAGTTGCATAAGCTTCGTCACGTGAACATGCAGAAGTTATTATTATGTATATGCATGTATATGGATATAGATGTATGCGGGTATCGATGCTTACGATTGTGAGTTCTATTTATCGACGTTGCACAAAATAAAATAGACCTTGAAAAAGGTCGAGCAAGTTTATAAGAAAATTGTCGTCCGTGCAACATCGACCGAGATATCCAAACTTTTTCGAAACGTTTCAACCTTAAGGAGGTACGACTAGTTCTTTGGAGTCAAAAAAAAGTCTAAATTTATTTTACCCACAGTTCTTCTGATTTATGTTTATTTGCGTTGATTATTCATATTATCGATTATAATGTGAAAAATTTTGTGGTAAATGATTAATTTATTGCGCATGAATTAATAAAAACTGAAAAATTAGATTGTCAACGACTCGATAGTAGTCTCCATCATAATAATAATGACATGTCTACCACAAAAACGGACTAAAAAACATTTTTAAAAATCAGCCGAAAACCTATTAAAATAGACTTGAATAACCTCAGTGGAATTAATACGATCGGCAGAATGATAATTATACATATAATTGATACGTGATAAATAATAAAACTCCATAAATAACATGATGGAATTTGAAGTAAACACTTGGCAACGTCGCATTGGCGATGCTATAAGTTGGTATACGTGACCAACGAAGATGACTCTATCCTCGTTGCTAATATCAAAACAAAGCTAGGTTATGTTCGCCGAAACCCATCAGCTGTTACTCGCGACGTTGCTAAGTCTGTGGGTGCTATTAGATCGTTCTGACCATTTACAACCGGAAATTGAAACTTTTTTATGATGTAGTGCCAGAACTACACGGTGAAGAGTAATTTTTCAATTTTTTACAATATCTATTATATCTAATCTATCAAGTTTCAGTTTTTCAACGGGTGTAGTTGGATACGTGAGCAGCAAAACCGTGATCACAGCACTTCCGGTTAACCGTCTCCATAAGACGACGTGCTTTAGTAACTCAAACTGCTCGACTTTGCAATTTTATTACGAATAAACTAAACGGTCAATATAGCTCAAATTTTGGCAATAGGCGCATAAAGTATTCGGCAAAAACATATAAAAAATTCAAGTCCGTCAGTTGGATTGTTCATACTAGTCGTACCTCCTTAACCTAATACATTTCGACAACGATGAAAAATCATTCAATCGATAGACCCGAAGCTAAATTATTTTCAATTTAATTACACTATCCATAGGGAAATTGTACGAAAATTAAAGTGATCAATTGATAATGAACGATAAAATTTATTCATTTATTTTATTACTCGTATTTTCGTGTTTCATTTTTTTTTCATGCTTTTCACGATTGCAAAAATGATATATTTTCAATCCTGAGAATATACGAAAAGAGGAAAAGAGGTGCAAATTAAAATTTTCAATTTCCCAATTTACGAAAAATAAAAAAAGTGCCATAAAGTCTGAATTGCTCTAGTATTTTCTGTTTTGTATTATTTTCTTTCGAATGTTTTATAAAACAAAATCACGAATCATATCTCGGACGATGCAGATGAGATTTTGGTCGATTCAAGATGGAATGCCCCGTATGTGTTCTCGATTCTCTCTCCTTCATTATATTCTTTTTTCCCGTTCTGTTATCACGTTTTCACTCTTTTCACGACTTTTCTCTGCTTATATCTCGCTCATTCTCTCTGGGGCAGGGCATTTGTCTTTTATTTTCTCTCAAAAATACTTTATTATACCGGAAGTTCGCCTGCCTCGTTGTTTTACACACGTTTCCTCGCTATCGCTTGCTCAGTTTCTCAGCTTTTCCACGCCTACTCGCAGACAAATTTTCGGAGCGTGGGTTCGTTTTTTTTTTTTTCTCATTTTTATTACGCTTGATACGTAGGAAATAACGAAACCAGCATTTGTATATGTCCAGTGTATATAGAATTTTCAGTAGTTCTGCTTGTTCGTGAAATATATCTTGCCTCCGAATTATCTACAATTTTCGAAATGTACCTACTCGTTTACATCGCGCACGTGTTGGAAAAGAATGGCGTTAATTAAGACGATAATTTTCAAGACGCAATGCGCAATTTATTTTATGCCGCATTTAACATAAATTTGATAATTGTATGAATTTTATATTACGTATACTTTATCTTGACTAAGATTGATATACTGATAAATTAATTCCACAAATAAATTAATTCATTTATTTATTCATTTATGCATTTATTTATTTGTATACTTACAATTAGTCATTAATTCATTCGAGCCTATCAGCTTTTTAAATTTCACTTTAATTAGAAAAATCTGATTGTCACCATCCTGAGTGGATCAGCTTCGTTTCATAGAACTTTTCGATCGATAATTCAGCACACGATCCAGATACGATAATAACGAGGATTCGTTGATTCAACGGCCGTGGCGAGCTTTCGACAGATTTGAAGTTCCAACGTTCGATTGAAACGAGAATTTCCATTTGGAAATCTCATTTGTTTCGGACGTGAAGAGAAACGAAGAAAAAATTCACGAATAATGAGTAATCGAATTAATTAATTATCAAGAGACCGGATGATCTCCATCGCCCCCGCGAAATTTGAAGACAAAATCTCGCGAAAAATTCTTCCACGTTCATTCGATTCTTACGATATATCGATTTTTTTTTTTTTGTTTCATCGAAAAGTCGATTGAACTTTACGCGAGTATTTAGAAAGCAATTTCCTGGGGAACAAATCCTCTCCGAAGTCGTAAATTGAGTACAGGCCACGATGTTCGCCGGAGATTATCAATTTTGAGATCACATCGAGACTCGTCCGGTGCTCGTTCGATGTGACATCGTTTGTTTTGTTTTTTTTTTTTTTTTTTTTCGAGATTTGAATATTCCAGTCGATAAATTATGCGAAACTTTCTTCGTAAATTAACAAAAATTTATATTCGCAATAGTAATTTCTGAAAATGATGGTTGTTTTTTTTTCACCAGAAACTTCAATATCGATAAGGCAGAGTAGCAAAATTTCAATTTCATCTCAGCTTATGCATGAGCTATTGCTGCTTTTTTTTTTTTTTACAAGGTACGAGATTCTTGATGAACGAGGCTTCAAAGAGAAGCATTATTCTCGAAACTCACCGATAAATGTATCGTTAGAATGAATGGAAAATGAAAATACCCGAGGCACGTATGCGACACGTGCGTGAATGAATTTTACATCCTCGCTTCAAGTCACCAACTTCGTCAATATACTTATCAACGACTAGTTTTTTTTTTTTCCCCGTGTCTACGTGTTCATAAAAGTTATACCCACTGATTATTTGGCGTTTATGTATTTTATGTATAGGAATACGTATGAGGCGTAGTCTGTTTATCAATTCATTCGTTTCACTCGCCACGGGGGATGAGTGACGTTTAATCCACAATGCTCGAGCTGTCATCACAGCATACAGACTATACACTGGCAGTTTCCGTTGTTTAGCGGTAAGCCACACAAAACAAAGACAGAAAGAGAGAGAGAGAGAGAGAGAGAGAGGCCAGAGTTACAATAAGAGCCACGCAATAAGATGTACCAGCACCTATAAAATATATGGGGCATTCCAAGCTAAATGAAGTAGATGACACTCGTCATTTTTTTTTTTCTTTTTTTTTCCTTTCTAATGTGACGTAGAGCAAGTTGAATGAACCACACACGAAATTGGTGGATTGAGTTCTGGACGTTATTGATTTTTTCAAAATTTACATTGTACTCTAATTTCTGTGTACAAAAAAAAAATAGAAAAAAATGTTGAGCCATCTTAAAGATGGTCTTCGTTCTAGCACAGATGTCACGGAACATACCGTTGATTATTTATTCATTGAAATCTGAAAAAATGGAATCTAAAAAATGTTATTTCGTAACCAAGAATTTGTTGTGAAAATTTCAAAATCATCGATCAATGACCAACAGACTTAAACTTAATGCTCTCGTCGATCGATAAAAAATTAAATTTCGACAGTCTCAACACATTGTTGGTCAAATGAAAGAAAAAAAAAAATTGAATTAAAAATCATCAAAGTGCCGATAGAGCCTGAAACGTCCCGTATAAATGTACTATAGCGCTATCGTCATTGTTCTCGAGCTTGTATTAATTAAGTCGCCTTCGCATAAAGGGAATCCCTCCAGGATCTCAAAATGCGGTTTCGAAAATTAAGCGACCGCATACACGAGAGACATAATAACTCCCACGTGACCGGTGTTATACATTCGTTTGTAAAATTTTACCGACAACGATTCATGCGTCCATTCCAGATGGTCGCTCTGCTCATGGTACAATTGAAAAAAAAAAAAAAACTTGACAAGAGACGGAAAATTGAACATTCGTTCGTGACGGGTTTATTCGAGTGACGGATCGAATTGGTCATTTTTTGAGACGAAAATAATTGCACAAAATATTTGAGAGCCGTCGTTGCACACGCAATTTTCATGGGACCTCTGTATTATGAAAATATTGGAATTTCGATGTTTCAATTTTCAAACAAATAAATCGTAGTGCGAGATCAATCGTTCTAATCTTCTCGCGAAATGTGAATATAAAAAAAAAACATGAATATAATTTTTGTGAAATAATTAAAAAATTTATTTAAAAAATATTTATTAAATAAGAACAGAAAATTAAAAAAAAAACTCCAATGCGATCCCACTTGTTCCTCATTCCTTCGATTCCGCAAACCTAAATCTGTTGGACTATTTTTTACTGTCCTTAATTAATTCGTAGAATTAAAAAAAAAAAATTAATTGATCAATCTCGCTGTACAAAAAGACCGATATTATCTTCAATCTCTGACAATATTTGACTCATAATTATCTGTCTCGCTGGGGGGGGCTAAAAGAAATAACGAGAGTAGGATGGGTCGAGTACCGTGAATCTATAATTTCCTTAATGAATTATTAGATTCACGATTGATTCACGCTGAAGACGTTGACATTTGGATCTGACGAGCTTTAAATATCACGTCGCGAAATAGCATAAGGTAAAGGCACTCGAAGCGTTATAAATTATATAGACTATTTCGTTCGTAATATCGGGTTTCGAGCTCTCCATATATATATATATATATATATATACACATGTCACGTGAAATTTCCAAGAGGATGAGCTAACGCTTATAAATTAATCGTTCACCCCGGCATCGCGGTATAACGGGATCGTAAGTATAACAGTGGTTACAGGTCGGTATTGATCAGACAGCTTCGAAAGACTACTCGAGACATCGCGATCCGTGTTACATGTGCACGAAATTTAAATTTCTGGGTCTCTGCGTCTGTTAAGGGTTGCAAAAGAAAGGACTTGAAAAAAAAAAATGAACCATCGTGGAAGAAACCAAAATTCAATCAAAACTTAGACTTTTCCTAATTTTCTTCCTGAGAAATGAAGAGAGACAGAGAGAGAATGCATTTTTTAGTCATTTTGGATGTGTTCCAGAATCGATGGACAATCGATCGTGACTTTCGGTGATATTGCATGCTCGAAGAAAAAAGGACAATTGCACCTTTTTGAAAAATGCATTGCAATATTGAGCGGTATATACTTTATTGAGATAGGTTGCACTGAACAGTATATATATATATATATATATATATATATGAGTGCATATTTATTTATTTTTTAGACATACAGGATTGTGTACTAAAATAGAAATGGCAAATCTCGGAATATATGGCACGAAACAGTACACGAGGTCAAACACAACGATCACATCGATCATAATCCCCCCCCCCCCCCCCTTTTTTAAAAATTATGTCTTTCTGTATCTCGTTCTTGCTATCCCCATTTCATAAACTATAAGCCCGTTATTAGATATTTATTTTTTTCGAGCTTCAAATTCCCGGATATAACTAATAAACGAGAAAAATCCGTATATATGTACGTGTTAATAAATATAACATTTTGCGGCAAAAATACATGAGAAATATGTATTTTATACGTGCAAAAAAATATATTATTTCCCCGAAGTTATTCCAAGTCCATCGTGGTAATACACAAAAAAACTTGACTGTAAAAATATAATGTCAAAGAGGTTAAAGATTTTTTTTTCAAGTCTTTAGTAACAATTCCGTGGCATTATTATTCTTCGAGCTTAATGTGTCAAATGTCTCGAGCATAGTTGAATTTTTTCAGATTTTTATTTCAACGCGATGTACTAAAACAATCGAGTTTAATTTTTTTAGGGCTTGGTGTCGAAAGAAAAATTTAAAAACTTGCGAAAGAATAAATTCCGATCGCAAAGACACTGGATGCTGGGCTGGAGGCTCACGAATAAACTATAATACATCAAAAAACTACCGATATTCACTCATTAATCGATCGATTGATCCGCAAATAAAAAGTAAAACAAAAAACACTGTTACTACACGCACTTGTCGTTTGTAAAGTTAAAAAAAAACATTCTGCCCCAGTGCATTATATTTTTTCTTATACCCACAGTCGGGTAAGTTCCTATTCGTTCAAGCTTTTCGTAAAAATCTCACAGAGGGCACCAACGACAACTTCACGAAAAATTCACACGCCGTGTGCGGCGTCTGCGTCGAATTTCGCTATAATCCCGTCAGCGGCGTGCTGGCAGAGGAATCGTGCGCTCACCCGTACTGATCACGTGGTATACAATTTTGACCAACGAGCTCGCGCCATGAGGACCACGTGATCGGTGAAAAAATCAACATGGCGGACGGGGGACGCAGAATCCTGCGTATATAGCCGAGAGAACGATAAAAACGTGTGTCGGATTGTCAAACCGTTGATTCTTAATAAACGCCTTTAACGACATATCCGTCTGAACAATATTGCGTCGATCTGAGGACGCAAAGATTCTCGAAGACTGACAAAGGCTGTTTTTTTATTTAAATGTTTTTTTGTTCCGTACGTGACGATAGTGTCGGGTGAGGGGCAGGGGGGAAGTGGTAGGGATAAAGATTGACCCAGAGCCGCGGTGACAGCCGGTGAGTGTATATCGAGGAAGTGTCAACCAGTCTTTGCATTATAGTGTGCTCTTTCTCTCTTTCCCTCTTAATTCTAATCCCCTCTCTTTCTCCGTCCTTCTCTCTCCCTCTCTCTCTCTCTCTCTCTCTCTCTCTCTCTCTCTCTCTCTCTCTCTCTCTCTCTCTCTCTCTCTCTTTTTCTATTCCCGTTCGTGTGGTGGCACGCGTGAAACGGGAGAAAACAGGAAAAACAGGTACACGACAACGGGAACGGGGTGTTGCGGAACTCTTGCGGGTGCTCAAACGTGTTCGTGTATACTCGATTTCTTTTTTCTTTCCCCTCTTTCTTCCTCAATATTTTGCCTCTTTTCTCGTGTTTTGGCCCGTAGGGGAATTTATGATTAATCAAGAACAAAAAAAAAAAAATTAAACGCTCGTTTACGATTTAACCGCGCGCGCAAGTTTATTCATCCGTCTGTACCGTCCCCTGTGCGCGAATCACGGATAACGAGCGCTCCACGGGAGAGCGACGGAGATCGAGAGAACCACAAATTTCTCACGAACAAGGGAGAAAGAGAGAAAGAGAGAGAGAGCACAAGAATTCTCTGAGTGATAACGTGGACAAGTAGAGTCCGGATTGCGCGCGCGGGGTGGGGGGAGAGGATTGGCCAGTAAAAGTGCGTGATGTTTCTCTCTCTTTTCTCTTTAGTATCCACATATATATACATATATATATATATATATATATATATATAATTCCAGAAATCTATAAGCGTTTTGTGTGTGTTTGAGTTTTGGTTCGCGTGCTTCGAGTTTCGTGGATCTAAAAAAAAAAAAAAACGCGTACGAAAAAATTATCCAGTTTCATGTTAAATTGTGCGTGTGTGGGTATCCTCGAAGGTCAATTTTGAGCTATATTCGTTTTTCTTTCTTTTTTATTTTTATCATCCCGCATAAAACGGGGCAGAGATATATCCAGTGAAAAAATACGCATTGATCCTTGCTCGACGCTCCGCGGGATCCTGGGAGTCCCACAAATCCCCGTGACATGCAAAAACATGTAGAAAAATTTACGAAATATGCCCAAATATAGGATCGTGTGAAAAAAAAAACGAAAAATTTCAAGACCTCTCTCAAGTAGGTATGGACTCGCGTAAAAATCTTTTTATCCGGATTCATCGATAATAATTAATAAAAAAATTAAAAAAATAGGAATTTACCTAAAAATCAAAAAAAAATAAGACTCCCATGAAATTTCACCCATGAAATATTTGAATTTGGCAAAAAAAAAAAAATCACTTCTCCATTTGATTTTTTTTTTATCCGTTATTTTGTAGTTCGATTCGTCGGCGCAAATATCGGTTTGATTTTCGAGTCGCGGCGAGTTTCGGACTGCGAATGATTAACCAAATTGTCTTTGCAAGGCCTTTTGTTCTCTTCGACAGATAATTATCGTCGAGGGTCGCATTACAGAAATTCTCAATTCTAACGAGATCTTGCAGAGTTAATTTTGTCGATCGCCGCAGGCCGAAGCTTGCGAGAAATTCGAAGATATAGTTAAAGATTTCAATTCCGTTCGATCCGATGCCCCGCGCGCGCCAAATCCATTGAAACAAACTTAATAAAATGCGCGCTCTTCTGCGGATGCTTCAAAAAAATGGCAAAATGTTTGAAACGAAATTTTAAAAATTCGCAAAAACATCGACGCGTGCTATAAAATCTGAACTATGGCTTTGATTTCATTTTATTTCCCATTTGTGTATATATATATGGGCGAAAATGCCAATTACATGTAAGCTTTTAGGCTTCAAAATTTCGATTTTGCTGAAACTTTGATATATTATCGTGTGCACCAAGATAAATCCCCCAAATTTTAGACCTCCGGACCTTCCCGTTAACGAGCCACACATTAATTAATTTCTCCATTTGACGCACGCGATTGTTTTTTTCTTTATTTTTTACACTTCCGGGCGTTGGAAAAAAAAAAATAGAACCCAGCATGTTTTTTTTTTGTAAAAAAGTCTGATCTTTTCGAATATAAAATTCATTTTTAGGTAGAACTTCAGCTGCAGTTAAAAAATCACGTTTTTTTGCAAAAAAAACCTTTTTTTTTCAATAATAGTGCGCGATTAAAATTTTTTTTTTTAATTCCATCGAAAAGCTGGAAATTTTTTAGCAAAGTTACCAAATTTTCAGAGCGGGATGACCATGGGGGTTCTCGTCCGAGCTGCATTTATGGAAAACTTGTTACACGTCTTTTGGTTCAGCGGGTGGAGCGATCAAACGACGACGCGTACAAGTTTTCCATAAATGCAGCTCGGATGCGAACCCACGGTCATCCCGCTCTGAAAATTTGGTAACTTTACTAAAAAAATTCTCAGCTTTTCGATGGAATTGAAAAGAAAAAATTTAAATCGCGCACTATCATTGAAAAAAACAGGTTTTTTGCAAAAAAACGTGGTTTTTCAACTGTTGCCGAAGTTCTACCTGAAAATGAATTTTATATTCGAAAAGATCAGACTTTTTTACAAAAAAAAAACATGTTGGGTTCTATTTATTTTTTTTTTCAATGCCCGGAAGTGTTAAAAAATAAAGAAAAAACAATCGCGTACGTCAGATGGAGAAATTCATTGATGTGTAGCTCGTTAACGGGAAGGTTTTGAGGTCTAAAATTTGGGTGATTTATCTTGGCACACACAATAATATATCAAAATTTCAGCAAAATCGTAATTTTGAAGCCTAAAAGCTTACATATAATTGGCGTTTTCGCCCATATATGTGAGTTGCCAATATAACGTGTGACTAAAAGTAATTATAAAAAAAAAAAAATCCCAGTATCCTTGCAATATGAAATATCGCATGAAAAGTTTTTATAAGCCTCCGTTTATTTATTATTTTACTGCAAAGGTGAAAAAAGTTTTTTGATCAATATAAACCTGAAGTTAATAAAACATTTTTCTTATTCTGCGATTGAATGAGAGACGTGCGATAACTTTGAAAAATCGTTTTTTTGAAATATTTTTCCTCAATGACTGTTTTATGAATATTTTAGTGTTCCGCAGTGTTTTTTTTTGTATTACAAAGTTTCAAAATATCATATGTGCAACATAATTTCATTTCAATGATTTTTTTTTTCAATTGTTTCATTTTTTCGCGTTACAATCACGTTTTGTTTCACTAAAAAATTACTAATTACAATTGAATCGGTTTTTTTATTCTTTTTTTCCGGCAAAATATATCGACTTTTCGCGAGAGTTATTATTCCCTAGATCGCTCTCCGCTCCATGAATCTGGGATCTCCTTCCTCCATCCTGCCCCCCCCCCCTCTCTTTACTTTAACCCTCTCTACAATCGCCTCCTCGCTCCCACCCGCCCCTCGGCCGCCCCCCCCCCCCTCGTTAATTCCACGGGGCATTTTCGTCGCTCCACATTGCGGCCTGTTGACGTTATTTCAATCTCGTCGGGGAAATAAAAAAAAACACAAAACGTAATAAAAATGAAAAATCGGGTTTTTATTTAGCCGTGAAAAAGTTGCGGGTGATTTTTTCGCGCGTGTGTTTTTATTTACCCGTGAATTTCCGAGTTTTTATATCTGGTCAATTTGCGCGGAAATACCAACGCGCGCCGCTCATGTGTATTTTATAATTTGATCGGGCGCGATTTTTTTTTTTTGATAACTCACTCGATGTGTCAAATTTCGTGCGCGAGAACGAGATACGCGAAATTTTCGAACTAACACTCGCGCGCGCGGGGTCTGTGAGGTTACTTTTGTTGTTGTTTTTTTTTTTATTTTTATTTCTCTCATTTATCAGCCCTTTTTTTTCGCGATAAGAGTTCGAGAGAGCTCGGGGGGGAGTTTTTTTTTTTCTTCATACGATATAGCTCGGGAAGGATTAATCATCCAGGAGGTTAGTCACGGTTTGCGTGCGAGTGCAATCGCGTTTTTTCTTGACGCAGCGACATAATATTTTTTTTTCACTTTTTTTTAATTCAATCCGAATTATCGTGGGTAGAAGCGGAAAACAAATGACAGAATTAGGGGGGAAAAAAAAGCGATTCTCGGGACTTGAGGAAGGGAAAATTTGTTTTTTTTTTTTTCGAGATTTAAATTTTTTTGCAGAAAATTTCGTTTTTTTTTAAGGTTTATGCTCGATTTTCGATCAATTCTGCGGACTAATTTGATCGTGTGAGAATGAAAAATTTCCTCCCAACTTCCTTTGTCGATAAATTTTTCCATCTTGGCGGGACACTTGAGGGGGGCATTTGTTTTTTTGGACCTTTATCGATCATTTTTGCCGCCGCGGCTAACGCAATAATACTCGGAATTGTCAGTCAAGTTTGGTATTTCTTTCATTGATAAGCTCAGAGAGATTCCTGAGTGTCGCGTTACCAAAGACCAAGAGAGAGAGAGAGAGAGAGAGAGAGAGCATAATTTGTGCTCTCCGTTTTCCTTTGCTTACAAATTTTATTGTTCTTGGGGTATCAGCAATGAGAAAACGAGATTTGATTCAACGTTGATGAATCTTTAGCAATGTTCGATATAAAGAAATTACAAATTTTTAGTTATTTAGAAGTTTTACATTTTACATTCTATCTTTGGCCCGATCGATCATCATTTGGCTCAATCACAATTTGTCAGTGACAATAAAATATTTATTTCTCCAGCGCTATTGATATTTTATGATATTGAAATTTTGCATCGTTGGAACGTAAGGAAGATATTAAAAAAAAAAAAAAAATAATCAATTTCTGTATTGTTTCAAAGTCGAAAATCGTTTAAACCTTTTTTTTTTTTTCACTTTTTTTCGCGACCCGAGGGCTAAGTATGCCAAAAAAAGCATCGGCGATACCGTTAATGATTTTTTTTATTTAAAAAAAAACACTTTTCATTGCATTCCAACGATGCAAATTTCAACATCACGATGGTTTAGTATTCGTCGAATTTTTTTGCTCGCTATTCTTAAAAATTTTGTGCAAAAATTTTTTACCTTTCGCAATAACGATGCGAAATCTGAAAAAAAGTTTTTGCGCTGCTTAATGATAAAAGTAGCTTCGCCGCATTGGAAAAACAAAATAATTTCGGTCTTAACAATCGAGGCGACGTCGCTGAAGCGGCAAAATGAGATTTGACTAGTTTTGCGATAATATGGAGAAAAAAAATTTTATATCTCGCCGAAGATACAAAATGCCCGATATACTTTCCTGGATCTGGAATGGATTATTCAAAAAAATTCTGAATATGAAATTTGTAGGGTTGAAAATTGAGATAACGTCGGCGAAGAAGAAGATTTTTCTCCTTGAGCAATAAACAAAAATCTTGGGAAAAAAAAAAAGTTTGGCTCATTCAGAAAAAACGTGAAATGTAGTCTGAGAATTGCGGACCGAATTGGTAAAGTGAGAAAATTCGAAATTTCAGTTTTCGTTAATAAAAATACAAAATCTCTGAACGGCTCTCCCGTAGCTGGGGTAGATGATTAAAATAAACTCTGGCGTTGCCTCAAATGAAAACGAGGAACGAGGTAGGGGGATCTCTCTCACTCTCTCTCTCTCTCTCTCTCTCTCTCTCTCTCTCTCTCTCTCTTCTCGATCGGATGTTTCTTGTAAAAATTGAAGAAATTTCAAAATAACCGCAGCTCCGCTATCCCAAGTAAACTTATAAAAATTCCCTCGCCCGCTGAATTAAATTGCAATTAAATCGCTGAATTGAATCGCCGCGGAGATTTTTCTAGCAATATTTCAGATAATTTCGCCTGGACATTGCAAAATTTCAATCGCTCAATTATTCGCCGAATAACTTTCTTTTTTTTTTTTAATTATTATTACATATCATGGCTGGAGCGCGGAGAATCATTAATTGTCCCTCCGCCCTCATATTTTCTCAATTTCAGTCGAATCCATGCTCAGAAAATATCTTCTCATCTTCCCGATTTCTTCCTTCGAGCTTTACTGTTGAAAAAAAAAAAATCTCCGATGCTCCGCTGATCCATAAATCCGCCTGAAACTCGAGACCGATTGTCTCAAATATGATCGAATTTCACTGCCAAATTTCTGATTTATGGCAAAGTGAAAAAGTTTTCCTGCCAGTCGAATTTATTTATTTTTGTTTTTTTTTGAGATCGATAAATCGTTTACGGGCAAAACATTAAAAAACTGGTCATAAGATTTGTAAATCCCCCCGCGATACTTTTCAACCTTTTCAATCATTTAGCGAAGCGGCAAAGATTTTTTGAAATTTTTCTCTTCCCGCAGCCCCGAATGGCTTCGAAATTCGCAAAAATTTATCAAGCTCACAATAGCGTTAAATAAATTGCAGTATTTTTGAAATTTGTTTCTCCGTTCGTTGAGTAAAAATTCAAAATTAACGAAGCCAACGAAACAAGCCGGATTTTTGTGAAATTCCTTGAAATATAAAAAAAACATTTTGAGTCCAATTTTCCCGATGAATTTTTCTTAAAAAAGAAAAAACGATGAAAAAAAAAACATCCTGAATGTTCCCCGAGACCTTTGTAATTTCTTCGAACGCTCCAACACTTCGACGACCATGCGTGATTCGTTCGATAATATTTCTACGTATTCTTCGTTTCTCTGTTTTAGATCGCATCGATCAACCGGCAAAGCTTCTCATACACGAAAAAAAAAAAGAAAAAAAAAAAAAAAAAAACACACTCGATGCTCTTGAAACATTGAAATTACATTGAAATACTCGAGTATACTAGCGACAAAAAAGAAAAAAAAAAGAACAGCAGTAGTATTTTTCCTCATTTTTATCGCTATAATTTTATTTTGGAGAAGAAGAAGAAAAAAAAAAACATTTTTAATTACCAAATTAATTAATTGCTCGCGATGATCGAGGGCGAAATCGTTCGATGGCAAAAAAATAAACCGACTCTGAGATTACCCATGACAATATAGTTTTAAAAAGCCCGTACAAAACTCGACGCGTTACTCAAAAAAAATTTTAAAAAACGCTTGAAAAATAAATGAAACAAATGTATATTTTCTTTTTATCCGTAACTTGTATTTAAAAAAAAAAAAAAAAAAAAAAAAAGATAATCATCGACTGCCTAAAAATACTCTGCCTATGGTCGAAAGTTACAAAATCGATCGGGGCCCGCGCTAAGCTTATTTTTCTATGATATAAAAGAAGAAAAAAAAAAAAAAAAAAAAAACTAATATAACGCGTACACACCCCAAGCGGTATTCGAAAAAAAATTCCGAAACTCGCTGAATGCGAGGATTTTCAACGCGAAAAGTTGGTGTGAAAAAAAAAAATTGACGAAAAAAAAAATGGCTGACGGGCATAAAAAAAAAGTAGCATAATTGAATACCGAAAGAAAAGAGAAAAAAAAAAAAAAAAAAAAAAAAAACCGATGAAAAATTATCGGTGGCACAGAGAATCGGTGAGTTTTTTCGAAAAACCAAGATGCGCAAAAGATATTTCAAATATTTTCATCACTGGGTAAATGCGACCTCGAAGAGAAAAGTATCCGAGGAAGAAGGCCCCGGTTCGAATATCTGATGGACGACGACGGACGAAAAATTTGTTAATCCCGGGCAAGCAACAAGGTTGGCATTGAATCTTTGATTATACTCAATTTTTTCTTCTTTTTTTCTCTATCTCAAAATGAAGAATCTTTCGAAAAAAAAAAAAAAAAAATTTCGAGAGCCTGAAAAAAAAACTCGTTCGCCGCAATTTCCGGATCTTATTTATCTCTCGCTCTCTCAGAAAAATTCACGAGACGATACGCGAAGTTTATTTTTAAATCTCGTAGCTCTGTACCAGCTGTCCGAGAAATTTCATAGACGATGCGCGGGCGAGATGAAAACAAAATTGAAATAAAACAAAAAAAAACAAAAAATGTTATTTTTATTCGTTGCGTTTCGTTTTTTGCAATTTTCTCGAATTAAACAAAAAAAAAAAAAAAAAAAATGGAAATTCGGTGCTGGTTTTAGAAAATTTTCACAATCAAAACCTCCGTATCGAATGAGCCAAAGATTGAAGAAAAAAAAAAACCGGAAATGAGTATTGAATTCGACGATGATGTTTCCATGTGTTAGCAATTTTTTTTTTTCTTTTTTTTTTTTTTTTTTTTCTTTTTTAAATCTCAGGGGGTTACGACGAGAGATGGACGGTAGCGTATCAGGTGTCGTTCAAGTATTCGTGGGCGAATGGAGCCCCGAGTACGAGGCTTTATCCATCAAAGCTACGAAACAAACTTCGTCGGCCGAGATTGTACAGTGTATTATCGAGAGGCTCGGGCTCGTTGAAGCGACAATGTCAAACGGTTACGAGCTCGCCGAGGTTGTCGGTAATTCGGTTGGCCAGGAGTGCAAAGAGAGAAGACTCGGGCCGACCGAGTGCCCGGTCGCTCTCATGCTACTCTGGCCGAAGAATTCCGCTCAGCAAGAATATTACAGGTAAGAAAATTAAAAAAAAAACCAAAAAACAAAAAAAAAATAACGAAATAACAAGTATAATTGAAGAAAAGCACTAAAAATTGGGTTGAACGGACGAATATTTGATACTTCAATTTGGGACACAGCGGAGTATGAAACAAAATTTTCACATAAATCATACATGGAATATTTCAAGCCAAACCAGCCATGGGTTTGGGTTGAAAAACCATTAAAAAAATCATTTTTTTTTTTAATTCCATTGTCCCACCTGAAATTTTTCCTGAAATTTGTCCGCACCAAATTTTTTACCACTATGCTAATTAGCTATAAGGGTTGGAACAGATCGAAGTTGAAAAAAAAATCTGAAAGTAATTTTAAAAATTCATATTTTATGCCAGATTTATGGGAAAAAAAACAAATTTCATGATGGTAGCTTTTCATTTTCTATGGTTTTTTTGACGATTTTAAATATTCTTTATTAAATTAGTTTTTGAATTAAATTTTTTTAAATGATATATATATATATATATATAATTATATATAATTATATAATATAATAAATTATATATAATATTTATATTATTTTATATTATATTATATTATATTATATAATATATAATATATATATAATAATCAAAAATAAAATAATAAAAAAAATTAAAAAATTAAAAAATTAAAAAAATAAAAAAATAATAAAAAAAAATATTATATATATATATATATATATATATATATAATTATATATATAAATAAAAATTTTAATTAAATAATAAAGATTAAATAGTCCTATAATAGCCATTGATCCTTCATTACTTGCAGCGATGGTGGAAAATTATGAGAAAAAAACGAAAGAAAGAATTTTCTTTAATTTTTTTCGAAAGAATGTTTTGTTTTCAATATTGTTTTTGGCGCGAAAAGTTATCAAGATTTGATGATTAACTTTTTTCAAAATACTCGTTTTATCGGACAAAAAAATGAGAAACAATTGTTTGCGATTGAAACTCAGCCGCTCCTTATGTGTTTCAGCGATAAAATTTACAGCCAAGTTTAAGAATAATTAACAGAACTCAAAAAATGGCTTCTAACGTCGTTGAAAATTATTTTTAGCTATAACATACCGCGTAAATTACTAATTATAATTTTTTGTACTCCGTTTTTCCGGATTTGCCGTGGTAGTAAAATCGATTGTAATTTTAACATTTATTCAGTCACTTGTAATACCAATTTGAAGGCAAACTTGATTGACTTTGTTTTCTACAATTTTCACGGACATCGATATTGAAAAAAAAAAAAATTCACAACGTAATTGTTGATAATTTTTTACCTTCAGAATTGACGAATAAGAAGCAAAAAAAATCGATCGAACATCTTTTCTTTCGTTTTGTCTCATAATTTTCCACTAACGCTGCAAGTAATTGAGGATTAATGGCTATTGTAGGATTTAAGAAATATTTAAAACCACCAAAAAGTATAGAAAATGAAAAGATACCTTCATGAAATTTGTTTTTCATAAATCTAGGATAAAATATGAATTTTTAAAATTATTTTCCGATTTTTTAATTTGAAAGTATCTCTTTCAATTTTTAGCTGCTCAAACCCTCATAGCTAATTAGGATGGTGGTAGAAAATTTTTAAATGGCGATGATCAATCCCTGGCTGGTTTGGCTTGGAAATTATCCCGAATATATCACGCTCGTGAAATTTTCACGTCATTGACCGATCAGTTTCATCGATCCACACCGATTCATACCGAGAGTTGGCATTTCTCTTTTTTTTTTCGTCGAAAAATTTTGACAATCCATGACAAATTTCACAATTCCAGGGGTTTTTGAGGGGAGAAAACAAAAAACAAAAAAAAAAAACGTCACATTTACATCCGTAGCGAAAAAACTCAACTGTATTACTTTTCATTTCTACGGAGTCTTGACCGAACCCTTCGACAAGCCTTATGAAAATTGCTTCGAATTATTTGTTTTTTTTTTTTTTTATTTTACAAAATAATAAAACGTGCCCGGTGCGATCTTTAATTTGCGCAGATTTTACCTGAGAAAAAAACAGCCGGATTATCTATGGTCGGACAGTAGATTTCCCATGGATCCGCAATTGCTCAAGGATTACTTCAATCGTTTTCTCTATCAGCCACGCGACAAGGAATATCCGGATCTCTGCCAATTGCCGGATCTCAACGAGCAGACCCTCCTCGATAATCTGCGGGCGAGATTTTTGGCCGGAAATATTTACACATACGTCGGTAGCATTCTCATAGCCCTGAATCCGTTCAAATTTTATCCCATATACAATCCGAAGTACGTGAAATTGTATCAAAATCGAAGATTGGGTCCCGACATACCGCCCCATATATTCGCAATTGCCGATGCGGCATATCACTGCATGCTGAAAGAGAAGAAGAATCAGTGTATCGTGATAAGCGGGGAGAGCGGCTCGGGCAAGACCGAATCGACGAATTTTCTTCTTCATCATTTGACGGCGCTTAGCCAGAAGGGCTCGCACGGCAGCGGCGTGGAGCAAACTATACTGAGCGCCGGACCCGTTCTCGAGGCTTTCGGCAATGCAAAAACCGCCCACAACAACAACAGCAGTCGTTTTGGCAAATTTATTCAGGTTAATTACAAGGAAAACGGTATGGTCCATGGGTGAGTCGAATGTTAAATGAAGTTTCTCATAATTACGAACGATTTGAAACCCTTTGACACGGCTGGTGGGACGACTGCTTTGAAAAATCGGTAACTTCCGGAAAAATGAAGATATCGATATCCGTGGAGGTCGGATTTTGAGGATGATGGATGCGTGTGATTATGAAAAATTCGGCGAACGCCCGAGGGTTGCGCGCCCCTTCGGTTTTACATCCTGTTCCGAAAATTGCGAGAAAAAAAAATGAATGAGAAATGAGCATAACTTTTGGGCAACATTTTTTGTTTGAGTCGCGATCTCGAGTATGAGCTTTGAAATAATATCGAAAATTTGTAGCAAAATGGTCCGGACCAAAAAAACCCGACGCTAACGGTAATAAAATATCGATAACCACACACACCCCCCCCCCCCCCCCCCCCTGGCAATGGTGATACGCCCGATAATGCCACTTTCATTGATGTTCAGTTCATTAAAATTTTTTAAAACACGAAAAATTTGTTGCAAGAATATCCGCATGGAAAACTACCCCTAACGGTAACGAAACATCGAAAACCACCCCTAGAAATGGTGATACGCCCAAAAATGCACTTCCATTGGATGTTCAGTTTATATATATTTTCAAAGACGCATGGAAAAGCGTGTATCAAGAACATCCGAATCAAAAACTACCCCTAACAGTAACGAAACATCAAAAACCGCCCCTAGCAGTGGTGATGCACCTCAAAATGCATTTTTATTGATATTCAGTTTATATAAATTTTTGAAAACACATGAAAAATTTGTTGCAAGAATGTCCGAATGGAAAACTACCCCTAACGGTAACGAAACATCAAAAACCGCCCCTAGCAGAGGTGATGCACCTCAAAATGCACTTTTATTGATATTCAGTTCGTATAAATTTTTGAAAACACATGGAAAATTTGTATCAAGAACATCCGAATCAAAAACTACCCCTAACAGTAACGAAAGATCAAAAACCGCCCCTACCAGTGGTGATACGCCTGAAAATGCACTTTTATTGATATTCAGTTTGTATAAATTTTTGAAAACACATGAAAAATTTGTATCAAGAACATCCGAATCAAAAACTACCCCTAACAGTAACGAAACATCAAAAACCGCCCCTAGCAGTGGTGATACGCCTGAAAATGCACTTTTATTGATGTTCAGTTCATTGAAATTTTTTAAAACACGAAAAATTCGTTGCAAGAATATCCGAATGGAAAACTACCCCTAATAGTAACGAAACATCGAAAACCACCCCTAGAAATGACGATACGCCCAAAAATGCACTTCCATTGGATGTTCAGTTCATATATATTTTCGAAAACGCATGGAAAATGTGTATCAAGAACATCCGAATCAAAAACTACCCCTAACAGTAACGAAACATCAAAAACCGCCCCTAGCAGTGGTGATACGCCTGAAAATGCACTTTTATTGATATTCAGTTTATATATATTTTCAAAAACCCATGGAAAATGTGTATCAAGAACATCCGAATCAAAAACTACCCCTAACAGTAACGAAACATCGAAAACCACCCCTAGAAATGGTGATACGCCCGAAAATGCACTTTCATTGGATGCTCAGTTCATATATATTTTCGAAAACGCATGGAAAATTTGTATCAAGAACATCCGAATCAAAAACTATCCCCAACAGTAACGAAAGATAAAAAAACCGCCCCTAGCAGTGGTGATGCGCCTAAAAATGCACTTTTATTGATATTCAGTTCGTATAAATTTTTGAAAACACATGAAAAATTTGTTGCAAGAAAATCTGAATTTTTTCCAACTGAAGGATTGTTCATAAGGGTTGTAATTATCCGTATGTCCTTCGGAATATGCTCATGTGTTCTGGAACACTCGTATTTCGATTCAAATCAGGATAAAATAACGGAAAATGATATAATAACATTTTATCCATTGGGGCGGGTGAATTTCTCTCAATTGAGGGGTAGTTCATAAGGGTCGATTGATCCGTAAGTTCTTCAGAATCACACTGCGTGTTCCGGAATGACTTTTCCTCAATTTCCGGCAGAAATGAACGCTGAGAAATGAAATTAAGATGTTTTCGAGCGTTCGGGGTGGTTTTTTCATTTGGGGCTAGTTTACGAGGGTAGGAAAATTCTGGAATAATTTTTTTTCTCACATTGGATACTCGTGAAGTCAGATTCACCATGTACCAACTGTGCCGAACGCTCCTAAAAAAAAAAACTCAGCTATTAAAGGGTTAAACAAACAAAGAAAAGAACAAATATTCATGACGGTGGAATAATTTATGAAAATAATCCTTAAAGTAATTAAAGCCGCTGCGTATTCAATTTAAAAAAATTTTTTTTAATAATTATAATGTTTTGTGAACAAAAAAAAAATCTCTGAAAATTCAAACTCAAATTCAAACTTGTACAACTGTGTTTTACTGAAAAACAAAAAACAAAAAAATTACGAGAAATAATTTTCTATATCGAAGCGTTGTGACTGATCTCGCAGGGCCGTGGTGCAGAAGTATCTTCTCGAAAAATCGAGGATAGTCTCGCAGGGAATAAACGAGCGTAATTATCACGTTTTTTATTATCTTCTCGCCGGGGCGAACGAGCAAGAGAGACAGGTATTGCATCTCGAGAGCTGCGATCGTTACAATTATTTGAACAAGAGCGGCTGTTACGGACTCGAGAATATCGACGAGAGGCACGAATTTTCCAGGCTCAAACAGTCCATGGAAATGGTTGGATTCACGCCCGAGAAGCAAAGACGATTGTTCGCCGTATTATCGGCGGTTCTTCTTCTCGGTGAGTTACAAAAAAAAAAAAAAAACTATCTCGTCGATGCGTCGAATGATAAAAATTGCTTTTTTTTTTTTCAATGAAAATCCGAAAAAATTCAAATATCCTCGAAACGCTCGAAACAAAGCCTCGCAGTAAAAAAAATTTCACAAAATTATCATCGAAATGACTTAAATAAATAAAAATTATCAAAAATAATTATAAATCGATGAATCGTTGAATCGAGTAATTTTTTTTTTTTGCTTTTATTATCGAAAAATAATTCTTTATCCCTCGAAATTGACATTTACCAATTACCAATTTTACAATTTACCAATTTTAACGCTATTTATTTATTTTTTTTTTTTTAATTTTATTTCCGTGCAGGAAACGTTGAATTTCAGCCAAGAAAGTCGTATCATCATCACGACGAGGCGGTTGGCGTTAAAAATCCCGAGGTCGTGGCGATAATATCGGAATTATTGAGGGTGAAGCAGGAAACGCTGCTGGCAGCTCTAACGGCGAAGCGAGCTCGCGCATCGGGCGAGACTCTCGTTATAAATTATCGTCTACCGGAGGCGATCGCTGCTCGCGACGCAATGGCAAAATGCCTTTACGGCGCGCTATTCGATTGGATCGTACTTCAGGTCAATCATGCGCTGCTCTCGAAGAAGGACACGCTGCGCGATCATCAGGGAAACAGCATCGGAGTGCTCGATATATTCGGTTTCGAGGATTTTAAAACGTGCAACAGCTTCGAGCAACTTTGCATAAATTATGCGAACGAGCAGCTTCAGCATTACTTCAATCAGCATGTTTTTCAGTACGAGCAACGCGAGTACAGGCGACAGGGAATAAGATGGACCGATATCGGCTACAGCGACAACTCCGGATGTCTCAATCTCATCGAGGGAAAGCCCAACGGTCTTCTTTGCCTTCTCGACGATCAGTGCAAGTGAGTATCGCGCACGACCTAAACGAGCTTTTCTTTTTTTTTTTTTAGTTCGTTTTTTTAGTTCAAGTTTGTTAGTTCTTTTTGTTTCAGTTCAAGTTTTTTAGTTCTTTTTTTAGTTCTTTTTTTTAGTTCAAGTTTTTTTAGTTCTTTTTTTCAGTTCAAGTTTTTTAGTTCTTTTTTTTTAGTTTTTTTAAGTTCGTTTTTTAGTTCAAGTTTTTTAGTTCTTTTTTTAGTTCACGTTTTTTAGTTCTTTTTTTCAGTTCAAGTTTTTTAGTTCTTTTTTTTTAGTTCAAGTTTTTTGTTCGTTTTTTTTAGTTCTTTTTTAGTTCAAGTTTTTTAGTTCTTTTTTAGTTCAAGTTTTTTATTTCTTTTTTTCAGTTCAAGTTTTTTAGTTCTTTTTTTTTAGTTCAAGTTTTTTAGTTCTTTTCTTTTAGTTCGTTTTTTAGTTCCTTTTTTCAGTTCAAGTTTTTTAGTTCTTTTTTTTAGTTTTTTTTTAGTTCAAGTTTTTTAGTTCTTTTTTTTTTAGTTCAAGTTTTTTAGTTCTTTTTTTCAGTTCAAGTTTTTTAGTTCTTTTTTTTCAGTTCAAGTTTTTTAGTTCTTTTTTTTAGTTCAAGTTTTTTTGTTCGTTTTTTTTAGTTCAAGTTTTTTAGTTCAAGTTTTTTAGTTCAAGTTTTTTAGTTCAAGTTTTTTAGTTCAAGTTTTTTAGTTCAAGTTTTTTAGTTCAAGTTTTTTAGTTCAAGTTTTTTAGTTCTTTTTTTAGTTCAAGTTTTTTAGTCCAAGTTTTTTAGTTCAAGTTTTTTAGTTCTTTTTTTAGTTCAGGTTTTTTCAGTTCAAGTTTTTTAGTTCAAGTTTTTTAGTTCTTTTTTTTTTAGTTCAAGTTTTTTAGTTCTTTTTTTAGTTCAAGTTTTTTAGTTCTTTTTTTCAGTTCAAGTTTTTTAGTTCTTTTTTTTAGTTCTTTTTTTTTAAGTTTTTTTTTAGTTCAAGTTTGTTAGTTCGTTTTTTTTAGTTCAAGTTTTATAGTTCTTTTTTTTAGTTCAAGTTTTTTAGTTCTTTTTTTTCAGTTCAGGTTTTTTAGTTCTTTTTTTTTTAGTTCTTTTTTTTTTTAGTTCTTTTTTTTTAGTTCAAGTGCGTCTGAGAATGAATGAAAGATACGAGAGGAAAATTTGTATTTCAGAGGCGTAGGATAGAGCGGGACTAATCGCAAATTTTCTTTGAATATTTTTGTTTTTTTCGAATTTAATATTTGAGGAGGATGCGGTACATCAAAGTTTCGAGTAAATTCTTGGCTACAATCGAAGAGTATCGGATTTCGTTGAATCGGGAAGCTTGTGACCGTTAATTGATAATTTATCATTTATAAGGAAAGGTCAACCTGCGACAGCTTGCCCTGTGACCGGGGCGAGTCGTCTTGCCCCATTTTTATTGCATAAAAGTGATATTTAAACTTGATTGAATAAAAATATTGGTTCAATCTAGGGTACTGCGTTGTAAGAAAGTTATTATTCGATTAATAATATTGATTATTAATTAATTAATAATAATAATTATTCGATTACCAAAGTAAACTAAAATCTCAAAAAAATCTCATCTTTTGCCTAAAAGTACTTCTTGCGTAGGAATTTATCGTCAAGTTCAAGAAGTTGGGATAATTTTTTACTCATTACTCGTTAATTTCTATTAAAATTCCAACCGATTCGCAAATTACCGATTAAATCCTCATTATATTGGAATTCTGGAGCTGTGACAAATTGCCCCATTTTTATTGCATGAAAGTGATATTTAAACTTGATTGAATAAAAATATTGGTTCAATTTAGTTTACTGCGTTGTAAAAAAATTATTACAAGTTTTTAATTATTCGATTGCCAAAGTAAACTAAAATCTCAAAAAAATCTCATCAATTTACCTGAAAGTACTTCTTGCGTAGGAATTTATCGTCAAGTTCAAGGAAGTTGGTATAATTTTTTACTCATCACTCGTTAATTTCTATTAAAATTCCAACCGATTCCCAAATTACCGATTAAATGCCCATTATATTGGAATTAAAGAGCTTTGACAACTTGCACCGTAAAATTTGGGACAACCCGCCCGAGCGTCATTTTTTTTTTTCCCCTTCCAACAGGGCTCACAGCCGCTTCGAGCTATTTATCTTGTCAACTGGGCCACGTATTTTGTCAAAGTACAACCCTTCAAGATAGTATAAATGCTCTGTCGTGTTGAAAAAAAAAAGCGCTCGATGCCCGTTGCGTGAAAACTGAGAGAATAAAATTTTACTTATCGTACAAGAAAATATTCAACCCCGAGCCCCGGTCAATGCAGCCGATGCGATCACAGAGCGCTTAAACGCGAAAAAAAATTTCGTACAAAAGTACCCGAAAAAAAGGGGTGCGAATTTTGAGATTTTTGTGAAAAAAGCAAAAAAAAAATATCCGTGAATCGCGTTATAACTTGAAGAAAGACAAAAAAAAAACTTTCCGAGCGAACAAAGCCATCCTCATGGTCGAACTTTGATCTCGTTTTGGTATTAAATTTTTTTTGGAAAATTTCGCGTCATTCTCAAAGCTTTCTTTACATTTCGAAAAAGAAAAAAATCTTGTTTTCCCTTTTTTCGTCATAATTCAGTTTTCCCGGAGCAACGAACGAGACGCTTTTGCAAAAATTCAACTCCGTTCACAAGGAGAATCAATTTTACGAGGCGCCGCAGAGACGCGAGGCGGCATTCGTAGTTCATCATTATGCCGGCGCTGTGAAATATCAGGCAGCTAATATGCGAGAAAAGAATCTCGATCTCATGCGTCCGGATGGCGTCGTTGGCGTACTGAAGAATTCGTCGCTCGCATTTGTCCGCGAGCTCGTCGGCGCTGATCCCGTGGCCGTATTCAGATGGGCGATACTGAGAGCCTTTTTTCGTGCTCACTTTGCCTTTCAGGAAGCCGGCCGGGCCCACAGACACGGCAGAGGTAAAGCGACAATTTTTTTTTTATCAATTTTTTTTTTTTCACAAAATTTGAGCGAATAAAAACATTTTTTTGATCTTTTTTTTTTCCCCGCAGCCGATGGCAACAAAACGTTAGTACAGAATCGATACAGGACACCGAACGAAAATTTGATAAGGTACGTTTTGACGATGGAAAAACAAAAAAACAAAAAAATTACAAATATTCGGATAAAATTTTGTCAAAAATTTTTTTTTTATTTCAATTAAAATTGAAATTTCGTTTAGCAATAATTCGTTTTTTTGTTGTTTTCGGAATTTGGTTTGAAAATTTTATCCAGCTATGATATACTTTTTGGATCTATTTTTTCACCTTTCGCGAACTAAATTGAAAATATTTAAATTTTCACATCTCCGGTCGAGCTTTTCAAGCTCCGAGGATGAATTTTCTCGCTGAAAGGGGCAAATTTAATTCTTTACGTTGGAATGAAAAATTTAATTTTTTTTCTCCGATCAGCTTGATTGCTCGAAAATTTAATCGAAAAATCGATCAGCTCGAGATATTGAAATGACAGCTAAAAAAAAAAAAAAATATAACTAATCAAAATTTGGATTTTTTTTGTTCAATACAACCACTGTTTATTTAATTTTTTTTAATCATTTTTGCAACATTCGCGTTCGTTATGACGTTTTTTTCCCTTTTTTTTTATAATAATACACCAAGTGAGACGTAAAAAAAAAAAGAATTTCGATTCTGCGATTTATAAATTGGCTGCAATTGTCTTATGTCCCCACGTATAGCCATCTTGTGACGTTATCGGCTGTCAATCTAACTATTAACAGAATTGCGTAAGTGGTATTTTGATCCACTATGTATGTCTATTTTTTTTTTTTTTTTAATTTATTTCTTGTTTTTGACCTCTCGACGTATTTAACAATTTTTTTTTTCTCCGTCCGCTCGAACGAATTGTGGATTTACAATAGGGAATTACAATTTAATTTTCCCGTTTTGCGAACGTTTTTTTTTTTTTTTTGCCATTTTTCGCTGGAAATCAGACGAAAAAGGGGGGTAAAATTTCTCTCGCCGCGAAGAAAAAATTGTAAATCCATATTGTCGGAGAGACTTATTAGTTGACACGATTAATTACAAATTTTTTTCTCCCCCCTTTTTTTTCCAGTATTGTTACTATGTGTTTTTTTTTTTTTTTTAAATCTCTATAAGATAAGTGTGGGTATTACTGCGGTTTGAAATGCGGGGCGCCAGCTTGACGAGCATATTTTCAAAAAATCATTAAAAATTACGAACGTTTTATCGTTTTCAAATCACAATATTTTACTTGATTTGAAATTGGAAAAAAATTAACAATATTATCGAATATGACTTTTTCATAAAATAAAAAGAATTTGCAAAAATAATGCGGATGCCGAGAATGTAATTTATACGCGCGTCGTTTATGTAATTTATAAATTTGAAAAAATGATAAAAATTCAAGCCCGCTAATATCTCATCTTTATTAATTATCTGCTTCACAATTAATATCACATTCGAAATAATTATTCAATAATTATTATTATTATTCCCGTATCTTCTCGAAAAAATTGTTTAAGAACGGAGAAGTTCAAGGGCTGGGCTCATGGTCTACTCAAACCCGCTTTTGTTCTTATTTCGATTTCGCTTTACTTTTGTTTCTACTTTTGACATTAGCTCTGTTATCAACGAAAAAGATTAAATTAATTTGTTGAAATTTTTTTTATCAAAAAAATATTAAATAATAAAAAAAAGTTATAGGCGAATTCCAGGAACGCCTTTTTTTTTTTTTCGACGTGACTTTTGCGGTTGACATCATATCTTGAGAACGGTTCAGCCGAAATCAAAAATTCAAAAAAAAATTCCGTTAGTATATTGCATCGTCTAGTCGCTGAACGAAGGATTTGTAAAAATTTTGATTTAAAAAAAAACGGCGACGGTTGTAACAAAAAATGGAATTTTTCAATGTATAACATTTTCAATTTTTTGGTCTAAAAAATGAAAGTTTTCAAAAAAATTGAAAATCCTTCGTTCGGCGGCTGGCTATTGTCATAATAAATAAGCGGTATAAATTTGGCGTTGATCGGTTTAATAGTTTTTTTTTTTTAGTAATCGTGTCCACCGCAAAGGTAATTTCGAAAAAAAAAAAAACAAGATTCCGATATAATCGCGTTTAAAGTTTCAAGTTTGTTTTTCTTTCATATTTCAAATAAATATATTTCAACTTACATCGAGTCGGTTCTAATTCCTCCGATCGTTATGAAATTTTCCAAAAAAAAATGTCTTTTTTTCATCCATCACAACTTTATGTAACCCCTTAAAACCGCAGGAATGCGCGAATCCTTGAAAAATTCGTACCAAATACCGCCGGCGGCAAATTAAAAATGAAAATAAATTAAATTTCGATTTTACAAATTTTTTAAATTAAAAATAACTCTTATTTTTAGCGAGCGTAACAAAATATAAGAATATCGCAGCCCTAACAAAGAAAACAAGGATCTCGTACCGATATCAATTTTTGACCATTAATAGCAAAAAAAAAAATGGTGAAATTTTTACTCGCAAACACCTCTTCAATTTTGAAAAATCGACGATAAATTAAATAATCGTGATTCACGTCATTTCGTTGATTCATTGTGTTTTCTAGACATTGAATTAACGGTCTGATTTTTTTCAAGCTATAAAATTATGAGACAAGATTAAATTCTGATAAAATAATAAAAAAAAATCGCAGTAATACCCACACTTACCCTTGTATACATGTTGGCACAATATAATTTTTTTTTTTTTTCAACTAGATGTGATTAGTATGCAACCTATCATAAATCGTTCATACATCACTCCATTTCGCGACTCTAAGATACATTCTCGCGATCATAAATCTCCGAGGCAGGGATCGGGGGGGGGGGGGCATGAGACTAAATATGTGATAATAATTGCCCAAACGATACGTTTTTCCATTACACTCTTCGTGTGCGATGAGAAAAGTAAAAAAAAAGAAAAAAAGGATCGATAGGACAATCGATCCCATTAGCATACATTTTTACTTTCGATAATTTTTTTTTTCAATAATCCTTTCGTCCACTTCAAGAATCGCAAAGTTCGAATCGTGAAACACAAATTCCAGTCGACGACTGTGAGAAAAAGTTGGTTTTTTTTTTTTTTTTTTTTTTTTTTCGATCTCCGAAGAGACCGAAGAAACGGCGATCACTTGAAAATCATGAAAATAAAACTACGATGCGACGGTACATTTGTGAAATTTTGAAATTTTGTAGGAAAAAAAAAAAAAAAATACGACGAGGAACACGGAGAAGTAAAATTTTTTTTGGTATTCCTCGTCTATTTTTTGGGAAAAAAAATTTCCAAAATCTCACAATCGCGACAAAGTTTTATTTTCGTGATTTTTTTTTTTCGCGGGGGGTTAATTTAAATTTCTCTCAATTTTTTTTTTAATAACGAAAATCGTAGAGTAATTTTATTAATGAAAAGATGGGCAAGGGGGATGCGGAAATTGAAAAAAAAAAGTAAAATTGAATGAAAAAAAAACATTAAATTAAATTGAAAAAAAATCAAATTAGATTGAAAAAAAAAAAAATTCTAAAGGATAAAAGCATTTTTCCAGTTCGCACAAACATACCCGCCCGCCAAGCTATCAGAAGCAGCGAAGCGTCTGCTTGCCAGGGACAAACCAAATCGCCACATTATCCGCAACACAAATCGATAACAACGACAATGTTAACAACAACAACAACAATCGGCTGTCTTGGCCGCAGTTTAGAAACGTTAATCAGACGCAACAGCAGACAACGACGCGCGTAACGCCTAGCAAGGCTTGCGCTTTAAGGGGAAGGGACGAGCGGCCTAATTGTAATTATAAATTCAGACGGGAAACTGCTCACACGCCGCTCGAGAGGGTACTGCCAAAAGACGAAGCGAACGTCATGGAGCGCGCTAATCAGATCGTCATGTATGTAAAACAAACAAAAAAAAAACAAAAAAAAACAAATAAGAGCAAACATCGACGGGAGCAAAGTAGCAAAAAAAAAAAAAATGACAAAAAAAAACGATCGAATTTTCGACCAATCGATGCACCGAAGCTTTATAAATTAAAAAAAAAAAAAGGGTGAAAAAAAATATTTACGTGGATTTTTTTCTAAGAGCTTTTTTTTTTTGATAAAGCTTCCGTAAATTCGAGTCGATCGAGTACCAAACCGAGGTCATTATTGGAATTAAAAATCACTAATTATTTCATGACGAAATAAATTGAAGATCATTGTCCAAAAAAAAAAAAAAAAATAGAAAAAAATTGAAAGTACGTTCAATTATTATTCTTTTATAGTTAATATTTTACTTCTCACTGATATTTCTTTCATTCGTTGGGAGAATATTTTCAAATCGTTGATCGATCGGGGGTCACGGAGTCATTAAAAATGATTTTACGATCGAACGATTGCAAATAATTGGTGGAAAGTTTGATCATATCGCGAATTACATGAATTAGCAAATTTTACAATGATTTCTGATCATTTTTTCTTTTTCGCTTCGAATACCAATTCATCGTAATTCGGTTTAAAGGTTTTTTAGTTATTGTTGTTGTTTTTTTTTTAATAAAAATAATCCCTTTCTGGTACTCGGGTTAAAAGAATTATTTGCACACTTAAAAAATAATTAAGGTGACATCGATAATCATGAATGGAAAAAGAAGGTTTATCCGTTAAAAAAAAAAAAAATTATAATCATCAATATTGTCGTGAACTATTTTTTTGGGCAATTGACGAAAAGTAATCACTTTTTTTTTCCTTCGCGCGTTTTTTTTTTTACATAAAATTTTCAAAAATGCTTCGATTTCGACGAGCTCAGAAGCTCCAGTTCGTTCGTCGAATCCAGCTGGAAAATTTTTCCATTTTTCAGTGATTAATTGATTAATTGATTTAATTTTGCAAATCGTCTTTTTTTTTAAAACAAAATTCCCGTCATTTTTAACGAATCGTTAACAATTATAATTATAAATGAGAAAATTCCTGAATAATCTTTCGACAAAAAATAGGGGACGGTCGATTATCAAGCTCGGATTAAAAATCAAAAATTCAACGCAAGATGCCTCGTGAATCGAGGCATATCAATGATCGACAAATAATTGATGATAATTTTTTTTTTTCTTCACCCCGAACAGTCTTTGATCCAAGCTCGATTTTCTCGATATCATTTTTCCGTTTTTTTTTTTTTTTTTTTTTTTCTCAAGAGTGTAGAAATAATTTTAAGATTCATTAATCGATCGACAGAACTTTACAGCTTTACTCACTCAAAGTTCCAAAAAAAAAAAAAAAAACAAAAAAATCAGCCTAAAATATTGCAGCGTTAACTCGACATAATATTTATCATAGTGTCATGCCTCACATTAGTGGTTTTTTTTTTTGTTTTTCTGGGTTAAAAGGTCTTTTTTTTTGTCTCGTTTCGCTCGCTAATGGCATTCAGTAGGAAATTTCACATTTTTTTTTTTTTCTTTTCTTTTCTTTTCTTTTCTTCGTGCTCTCTTGCGAACGGGTCTTCCTGTATGGAAATCGATAATCATGAATTCACGTTCTCGAGATTACCTCGGGTGTTGCGTTGGTTCGTGAATTTTTTTTTTTTTTTTTTTTTTTTTTTTTTTTTAAATTCTTTTCGTTCGGCTCTCATCCATCCAAGTGGAGAAATGAAAATCGATAGATTTGAAAATCTCGTAGCCCCCCCCCCCCCCCCCCCAAAGCACTTTCGCGCAATTTCATAAAAATTTTCGCAAAGCTCACTTAACATCCTTCTCCGCGTCACTCTCACTCCGTAAATAATAATAATAATCCAACTTTAGCTGTTTTACATCCTTCATTGTCTCGAACTTTTTCCCAGCAACAAAAGAGAATATCTCCGTAGCTCGTGTGTGTGCATTTCTATATGCATGCGCCTTCCCGTTTGTATTTTCGCGCCCGTGCAGATGGATCGAAAATATTTATTGAAAATATTGTCTGCATGTAACAAACTTTCTTCTGTCACGCTTAACTTTTATCTCTTTCTCTCGCTACAATGTATATATGGTGCACGTTTGTTTCGAGAGTTTCGAGCAGGCCTGACTCTCCAAGGGCCACGAAACAACTCGCGCTGACACGCAAATCATTCGCCCGTTTGTTGCTTCGCACTTTTTTGCAATTTTTTTTTTTTTTTTTTTTTTCAATCGTAAAATCCCGTTGATGGCTTTTGGGGATTACGAGAGTCCGAAATTTTGATGAGACGTCATTTTTTTTTTTCGAAAGAGATGGCAAATAAATTGATTTTTTTTTTTCCGAGATGATCCTCGTAGGAGGTGACTTTTGTAATTCCTCGAAACGATATCTTTGATCGTTTCGAAAATTTGTTTGTTTATTGGCGAGAAAGAAAACGAAAAAAAAAAGAATTCGTAGCAGAAGTTTTATTTAATGAAAATTGAGCTTGAAGAAAAAAAAATTTTGGACATTTAACGAGCAGAATGGTTTTTTTTTTTAATGTTTAAAAAAAAAAAATTCAAAATAATCGTGGCTCTGACTTAAATGCCTTTTTTCTCGGTTGTGATTTATTTCGTGATCTCTTCTCGTATCTTGAAAGTAATTGATGCATTTAAAATTATTATTTTATCGCCGTATATCGAAAAATTCTCAGCCTATCTTTCATTTTCTCGGCATCTCTGACTCAATTTCTCATCTGTGTTGCGAAAAAAATTGACGAAAACAAAAATTATTCCATCACCCAAAAGCCATTGATGTGCTAGACTAATTAAAACAAAAAAAAAATTAACTTGGAAAAGTAAGAGTCTCGCTTGAATGATTGCGAGTCCATAAATAGGACTCGTGGCTTTGCGGTATCGATAATCAGAGATTGAAAAAATTACTTCATCCGCTGCTTACTCTAACAATCCATTGTGGGAATGAATGCACCAGTGAACGACAATTTTAGGAAATTTCGCGATGAAAATTTCATTTCTGCTTTAAAGCATCAAATTTTATTTTTAAAGCATGAAAAAAATTAAAGCATCAAAATTTAAAGCATCAAACATGTACAACGATTCAATAGTTACTTCAGTTTTCAGAAAAAATTGAATTTTCTTGGCATATATTGGATCGTAGTATTTTTTTCCCCCCAAAACTTGAGTCAATTTTATGTAAAAAAGTGTCCCATGTCATATAATATCAGCGCGGACATAGATAGGTTTGTGAAATTGAAAAAAAAAAAAAATATCTCGAACCATTGCCATGAAACATTTTTTACATGGCCAAAGATTTTTGAAAAGTTCCCATAATCTCGAAACAATGATATGAATATATTCTCGTGAGTAAGTAATTTTTTTGCAATTCAAACGTAGCCGATTTTGTGTAAAAAGAGATGTGAATTATGAAAAATTTAATAAATATTTTATTTAAAAAATATATTAGTATCAATGCAAAGAAAAAATCCAATTTACGACATTGAAAACTCAAAAAACCATTACAATTTTGGATACGTTTTCGCTTAAATTTCAAACGAATTCTCCTAAGAGGAAAAAAAATCGCGGCAGATTTTCGACATCCTAGCCAACTGACAAAAATTCATCATCGACATTATTGCCTTTGTACATGGAAGAAAAATTGACACTAACTATCCGCCGCTAGATATTATTTTTTAGTTCAAAGTCCTAATTGGGAGTACAAATGAATTTTTTTTATCTCAAAATCTGGTAGTTTGGGAAAAAATATTTAGTACGTATTTTTTTAATTTTTTTATTTGAATCAAAATTGCCGTTAATATAACAAACTGAAAAATATAACATTATGACGTCACACATGTTACGCTATATCTATATATATAGATATAGCTATATATCACTATATATATCCATAAAATTAAATTTTATGGATTTTGATATATATATGTGTATATCAAAATCCGTGAAATTAAATTGCCTATAACAGGTGAATCCGTCATTTTTAACCAAAAAGTAAAAAATACGTCCTCATTATTTTTACTTACTCTACATTATGCGCCCCAATGATTGAAAGAAATTTCATTCATACTCCTAATTGGAAGTACAAATGAATTTTTTTTTATTTCAAAATCTGGTAGGTTGGGAAAAAATATTAAGTACGTATTTTTTATTTTTTTCATTTGAATAAAAATTGCCGTTGATATGACAAATTGAAAAATATAACATTATGACGTCACACATGTTACGCTATATCTATATATATATCAAAATCCATCAAATTAAATTGCCTATAGCAGGTGAATCGGTCATTTTTAATAAAAAAATAAAAAATACGTCCTCATTATTTTTACTTACTCTACATTATGCGCCCCAATGATTGAAAAAAATTTCATTCATACTCCTAATTGGGGTTATATATGAATTTTTTTTATTTCAAAATCTGGTAGTTTAGGAAAAAATATTTAGTGGGTATTTTTTATTTTTTTTATTTGAATCAAAATTGCCGTTAATATGACAAATTGAAAAATATAACATTATGACGTCACACATGTTACGCTATATCTATATATATTAGGGTGTGCGGAAAAAAAACAATTTTTTTTTTTCGGTTGCATCCACCAAAAAAAGTTGAAGTAAGGTAAAAAAAGAAGAATCCTAAAACGGGAGGTAAAAAAAAAATTATTTCGAACGGCGCATTGCATTTGAATATTTTCCATAAGAATAACACAGGAAAATATTGGGATTTCTGAATGTGGTGGTGCAACTCGTCAGAAAAAAATCACACAAAGATGTCATTAACATATTCTCATGGAGAATCGAATTCCCTACAAAAAAAAGTTCTTACGAAAAATTAGCTCGGAACAACCGTTCAAGTGGAATATAACGCGAATGAATGTAATGGAAATAACGCTGTCTGAAATTGAATTGATAGGAAAAAAAAATAATTCAAAAGGCTGTAAAAATCGAATTTTTCGCTTTACGAAAAAACTTTTCGGGGGTTTTTTGCGGAGAATGTTCTGCTCTAACAACGTCGCTTTGATAGAAGCATATAACGGTTCGTTAACAAAAAACGAAGAGCAGCTACAATATTTATTGGGCATAGTGCAAAATTATCGATAGAAATATCCTAATTGCAACAAACAGACTCTTAAAAAAAGAAACGATGATTATTAAGCATTATAATGTAAAAAAAAAACCTATTCTATCTTATTAAACCAAATTCATTGAATAAAGCTTTTCTGAACACGATCAATGATGAACGTCGTTTCTTTTATATTTCTTGTTGTACTTGATTTTTTTTTTGTATAAGAGAAATATTTCGAGAACAATTTCATGCAAGTATGTTAGAGCAGAACATTCTCTACAAAAAAAACCCCCGAAAAGTTTTTTCGTAAAGCGAAAAATTCGATTTTTACAGCCTTTTGAATTTTTTTTTTTTTTCCTATCAATTCAATTTCCGACAGCGTTATTTCCACTATATTCATTCGCGTTATATTCCACTTGAACGGTTGTTCCGAGCTAATTTTTCGTAAGAACTTTTTTTGTAGGGAATTCGATTCTCCATGAGAATATGTTAATGACATCTTTGTGTGATTTTTTTCTGACGAGTTGCACCACCACATTCAGAAATCCCAATATTTTCCTGTGTTATTCTTATGGAAAATATTCAAGTGCAATGCGCCGTTCGAAATAATTTTCTTTTGGCCTTACGTTTTACGATTCTTCTTTTTTTACCTTACTTCAACTTTTTTTGGTGGATGCAACCGAAAAAAAAAATTGTTTTTTTTCCGCACATCCTAATATATATATATATATATATATATATATATATCAGAATCCATAAAATTAAATTACCTATAACAGGTGCATCTGTCATTTTTAACGAAAAATAAACAAATACGTCCTCATTATTTTTACTTACTCTACATTGCGCGCCCCAATGATTAAAAAAAAAAATTTCATTCATACTCCTAATTCACGTAGCTAAGCAATTCACTGGTGCATCCAATCCAAGTTATAGTGCGCTTCTAACCACGGGCAAAAATCGCAGCTTAATTTTACTTGAAAAATGAAAGAAAAAAAGGAAAAACCCAAGCAAGGTAAATGATCATGGCATACCGAAATTCGAGCATTTTCTCTGATCCTCAAACTCGTGGCAAAAAAAAAAACCCCCAAAACTCGGTCAGCGAGCTTGAAAATACTTTCTCAATCGAGTCCTCCCCCGAGCATCGAACGAAAAAAAAAAAAGCTCCTTTGATCCGAGAAAGCTCAAAGAAAAAATTTCGCTCTGCCCCGATCAGACCTCGAAAAAAAATAAGCTGACCGTTCCATCGTTGCGTTTCCCCTGATTTGATAAAAAAAAAAAAAAAAAAAAAAAAACGACTGTAATTTCAGGAAAAACAAATCCTTTCGACCGCGCGAGCGCGGCAAGAAAGGCCTCAAGAATCTTCAGACCGTGAAAACCCTCGCCGGACGTACGCAGAGCTACGGCAGCGGCGGTCCCGGCAAAGCTCGTAAACAGCCAATGACGGTATCCGCTCAATTTCAACACAGTCTTCACAGTCTCATGGATACCCTAAATCAGGCAAATCCATTTTTCATACGTTGCATAAAATCGAATTCCAACAAAATACCCAATGAATTCGACGAGGAAACGGTGCAGCGTCAGTTGCGTTACACGGGTATGCTCGAAACGGTGAGAATACGCCAGGCAGGCTTCAACGTACGACTGAATTACGAGGAATTCATACAGCTTTATCGTATGCTACTGCCCAAAGGTCTTCTGAGCTCGCAATCCGACGTTCGTGATTTTCTTCTAACCCTGAATCTTAATCGCGACGATTATCAGCTCGGCACGAGCAAGGTATTTCTTCGCGAGTCCGAAAAAATTAAACTCGACATAGAGCTACATCAGCAAATAATAACGAGCATAACGACGATACAAAAATGGTTTCGCGCCTGTCTCGAGAGACGAAAGTTTCTTCGTATAAAAAAATCCGTCTTACAGATTCAGGCATTCTGGCGTATGATTCGCGCCCAGAGATACGTCGCTTCTCTGCGAGCAAGAATCGACGCTTCCGTTCACATACAAACGACCTGGCGTGCCTACAAACTCGCCGTATGGTACAAAAAATTTCGCAATTCCGTGATTATATTTCAGTCACGCGTACGGGGCGTGCGCGCGAGACGTTTTTACGCCGAGCTTAAGCTTCGCGGTCGAACGATCGATGATAATTCATGCGACGACGACGAGGCGGCGTCACGTTGCGCGTCTCGGGGCGATGAAATTTTTCGCGAAACGACAAAATCGCGAACGCGAAACAGCGAAGCGCCGCTTCACGATCGCGATGTTTCGTATTCCAAGAGAAAATTAACTCCGAACAAGCGTTGCACGTTAACTTCCGGTTGCGGGACAAGAAACACCGGGGGAAATGAAATTTTCGAGAACCAACGGGAAACGAACGAGCGAAAAGGAAGCCTCGAGAGTCTGGCTAGTCTGAGAAGTTACGAGTCACAGATAAGCGTCGATAGCGCCGAAACGCATTATTCGCATGAAAATTTAACGACAAAACCCGTTCCCTGTACGAGAACTAAACGACCTGAGAATTCGTTTAACGCAACGACGTGCACGAGCGCGAATCCGTTGAGTCGTTTGTCATCGACGAGTCGAAGAAACGACAGCTCATCGACGGGCTGCAGCGACGGCGATACGGACGGCGAGCAAGCGAATACGATTCACAGCGCTCCGCCGATCTTCGATAATCCACGAACTTTCGTCTCGCCGAGCGATACGAAATATCGCGTCTCAAATTTCACGGATAATACAAATTCCGATATATGGCGAGCCGGAAACGATCGTATCGCCCCGATTTCCGGTTTTACGGAATTTTCCAGCTCAGCCGTACAAAAATCCGCACTTGCGAGATCCACGAATGTGGGGCAGTACAAAAATTTGACGGAAAGCCTGCTCGAACAGGCGAGACTCGAGAGACTCAATGATCCGGCGTGCTGCGGTGTCGTTGGAATCGAAAAAAACGAAAGATCCGTGAAAAATGATAGCTCGGCGTTGCGCGAAATTGGCCGATCGAACGAGGCCATTGCGGCGGAGCGTATGGAAAATTTGTCAACGTCGCCCGCGTCGAGACGCGAAATTACGATTTTCAGCTGCGACAAAGAGCCATCATTGAGATCCGAGTATAATTATCTGAGAAGACAAAATTCCGAGGGTGGCGGCGGCGGCGGTGGTCCTAGCGTTGAAAATTCCTTCAAGCTCGAAGCTTCATCGTCCTCGTCGTCGAATGACGATAAAAATTTCAGCGGAAAAATCGTCAGAGACGCGACCGATGCGATTCCGCTGAGGCGAGAAAAAATCGAGCCCGATGCGCCGATAAGAAGCGCTCGAAGAAATCGACCGAGCCGCGAGATTCATTGTCGCTCGATGGGCGAGAGTATCGCGAGCGAATCATTTACCGGTCACGAGGCGAGAAATATATTTCTCGGTACGATAAAAGAGAGCGATTTTAATAAAAATACGAGTTGCTCAAGATCGTGCAGAGAAACGAGCGACGAGCTTGTTGTCTCGAGAACGGTCACCGATTGGCCCGTCGATAAGAATAATCGCGACGCGACTCAAAAAATTCAGCAGATCGGTAAACGAGGGAGATCGAATGCGATAACGAGCCTCGAGCTTCGTCGTCGTAATTCCGATCCGGCGACGAAAATTTCCGCGATTATCGATGAAAAAATTGTCAATGAGGACGCCGGGAGCGTCGCGAATCGAGGCTCCGAGCTCAAACTCGCTCCTGGCATGAATCGCCTCGAATGGAAGGGCAATAATTTGTTTACCCTCGCGGGTCATCGTTTTCGCAAAGTCGCGAGATTCGCCAAAGACGACGTTTGCGTCTGCTGTCACGAAAAAATGGACGCATTCGTAACGCAAGGCTACAAATGCGTCGATTGCAAGCAGCTTTATCATGTAAAATGTATACAAAACGGTGGTGTATTGAGAATGCCGTGTATACTCGCGAATACGCCGAATAGACGAAAAGCTCGTAAACCAGCGAGAGCTCCGTACGAAAGCGCAAAACAGGCTGTTGTTTCGAAATTCAGTCTTACCGGTACATCGGCATTCTCCGACAGTACCGATATGATTATATCCGATGCCAAAGAATTGGCACTTATGCAGGATTTTATAACGAAAAAAATTTATATCATGGAAGGCCAGGAGGAGGGAAAAAAACCGAGCGAGGTCGATCGTGTATTCAAGCGGGCATTGAGAAAATTCAAGGATGATCTTGTCATAACTTATAGCGTCGCGATACAGCAGGGTATCGAGGGTAATATAAAATATACGGATTTGATTGCAAATTTTTTGCACGTTATGGAAACGGTGTGCAAACAGGAGAACACGAGGCATGATTTTCCCGTTACAATGGGGGTAAATGCTTTTCGCGGCTTTATGAATGAATTCATGACGCTTGTGAAAACGTCCGAGGCGCCGGAAAAACAGAGCAAGAGCAAGAGAAAAAAGGAGAAAAAGAGAAAACAGGAGGAGCCGATAAGACACGGGAATCATACGTTTCAATTGACGATTATAAATATACCGACGGCGTGCGAGGTGTGCACGTCGTTCTTCATGTGGCCGATCGAGAGAGGACTCGTTTGTCAGAGTAAGCGATTTACAAAAAATTATACTTTGATTACGTTTTTTCTGTTTTTTTGATGTTCGGCGAGCCCAGCTGAAGTGGTAAATCCCAATTGGGAGTTTGAATGAAATTTGTTTTATTTCATTATCTGGCAGTTTGGGAGAAAAAAATGTTTAGGACGGATTTTTAATTCTTTTATTTGAATCGAAATTGGCGTTGATATGACAAATTGAAAAATATAACATTATGACGTCGCACATGTTACGCTATATCTATATATATCGAGATCCGTGAAATTAAATTGCCTATAACATGTGCATCTGTCATTTTTAACGAAAAAAAAAAAACAAATACGTCCTCATTATTTTTACTTGCTCTGCATTACACGCCCCAATGATTGAAAAAAAAAAAAAATTCATTCATACTCCTAATAGGGAACTTGCATGTTTTTAAATTTTTATTCTATTCGAAAGTAGGATGGAAAATAATAAATTTCCCCAAGACAGTTTTTTTTTTTTTTTTACGGGCAATATTAAAGCTAGAAAAAAAAAATGTTCTTCATTCAATTTTCACGGTACATTTGAATGAGCAGCCATATTGCTCGATCCGTCTATCAGCGCCGCCAGTGTCAAGTCTGGGAACTTTTCTCCACTGTAAACACTTTCTGCTCCGAGCAATCACAATTCTTAACCTGTAATATTAATATTTGAAGCTGTGAAGCATTGATTGGTGACGTTCTGAAAAATGTTGTTTTCAATAAAAAAAAAAACCGTGCAATAATATAAATATATACTCACTGGGATAGAAAGTGTGAAGTGTAAATATACATACATTTTTATATTGTTAAGTATTATTTTAATTTCCAATATTCAGTAATAATCTGAAAAATGTTTTTATGACTTAAAATCACATAAATTGACAGAACAATGCTTTACATATATACAATGAGGTTGAGATTTCGGCTTGCTCGGAGCGAAAGTGTTTGCAGTGGAGCATAGTTCCCGAACGTGACACTGGCGGCGCTGATATACATTCAAATGTACCGAGAAAATTGAGTGTAATATAAACAATTTCTGCAGCGTTAATATCACTCGAAAAAAAAAAAAAAAAAAACTGTCTTGGGAAATTCATTCTTTTTCATCCCACTTCCGAGTCCGATAGAGAAACATAGATGTATCAAATGCATGCAAGTTCCCTATTGGGAGTTTGAATGAAATTTGTTTTATTTCATAATCCGGCAGTTTGGGGGAAAAAAAATATTTAGGACGGATTTTTAATTTTTTTATTTGAATCAAAATTGCCGTTAATATAACAAATTTAAAACTATAACACATTATGACGTCGCACATGTTACGCTATATCTATATATGAGACATTCCACGTCAACTCAGCCACCCCGTTTTTTTTTATTGTCTCGAAAAAATTGTTTAGTATGGGCATTTCAAAGGACAATATATCCATGACATTTTACCAAAATTTCATCCCCCCACTATTGTTGGTTCTCGAGATAATGATTAATGAAGTCTCAATTTTGTAAAAATCATAACTTCTTAACTACTGATCGGATTCAAACGATTAAAAAAAGAATATTTTTTATTTTTTCTGCCCTTTTCGAAAAAAAATATGTCATCATCGGATAAAAGCTCATTAGACAGTTTTCGGGGTAAATTAACAAAAAACAATTTTTTCCTCGTCACTGATGCCTTGTTCCATTTTGAGAAAATCCTGCAGAGTTGTGTATTGCCTCCCTTTATCAGAAAAAAAAATACTGAGTAGAATTCCGATTGGCCCTTTCGTGGAAAAAAAAAAAAAAATCGAAAAATTTCCCCGATAACTGTCTAATGAACTTTTCTCCAATGACGGCATATTTTTTTTCAAAAAGGGCGAAAAAAATAAAAGAGCTTCTTTTTTTAGTCGTTAAAATCCGATCAGCCGTTACGAAGTTATGATTTTCACAAAATTGAGAATTTATTAATCATTATCTCGAGAACTAACAATAGTGGGGGGGACGAAATTTTGGTAAAATTTCATGGATATATTGTACTTTGAAATGCCCATACTGAATAATTTTTTCGAGACCAAAAAAAAAAAACGGGGTGGCTGAGTTGACGTGGCTGCGTTGACGTGTCGTATTCCACGTTAACTCATCAGCCACCCCGTTTTTTTTTGTCTCGAAAAAATTATTCAGTATAGGCATTTCAAAGTACAATATATCCATGACATTTTACCAAAATTTCATCCCCCCACTATTGTTGGTTCTCGATATAATGATTAATAAATTCTCAATTTTGTAAAAATCATAACTTCGTAACGGCTGATCGGATTTTCACGCTTAAAAAATGAATCTTTTTTATTTTTTTTGCCCTTTTTGAAAAAAAATATGCTGTCATTGGAGAAAAGTTCATTAGACTGTTTTCGGGGAAATTTTTCGATTTTTTTTTTTTTCCACGAAAGGGCCAATCGGAATTCTACTCAGTATTTTTTTTCCGATAGAGGAAGGCGATACACAACTCTGCAGGATTTTTTCAAAATGGAACAAGGCATCAGTGAAGAGGGAAAAATTGTTTTTTTGTTAATTTACTCCGAAAAATGTCTAATGAGCTTTTATCCGATGATGACATATTTTTTTTCGAAAAGAGCAAAAAAAATAAAAAAGATTCTTTTTTTAATCGTTTAAATCCGATCAGTAGTTACGAAGTTATGATTTTTACAAAATTGAGACTTTATTCATCATTATCTCGAGAACCAACAATAGTGGGGGGATGAAGTTTTGGTAAAATGTCATGGATATATTGTCCTTTGAAATGCCCATACTGAATAATTTTTTCGAGACAATAAAAAAAACAGAGTGGCTGAGTTGACGTGGAATGCGACATATATATATATATTGAAATCCGTGAAATTAAATTGCCTATAACAGGTGCATCGGTCATTTTTAACGAAAAATAAACAAATACGTCCTCATTATTTTTACTTGCTCTACATTGTGCGCCCCAATGATTGAAAAAAAAAAAAAAAAAATTTCATTCAAACTCCGAATTTGACGCTGTAGCGTGGGAGAGTCGTGCCTCGGTGGCTATTGTGGAAATAGTGCATCGTGTGCACCGAGGTGGTAAAGTTGCACTTTTAAGGCCTACCTCCGTGCTGCGCACGATGTTTTATGCAACGCTACAATGTTTCCCGAACTTTTAGGGCGGAGTAGACGAGGAATAAAAAGTCGGACTTTTAAGTCCTAGGACTTAAAAGTATTGCTTTACTGCTCGTCTGCAGGCCCTAAAAGTGAGAAAAATGTGATAGTGTTGTGTACCAAGGAGGTAAAGTGGCATTTTTAAGGCCGAGTACTGAAAACATCGTGCAAGGCCTCAAAAGACCTATCTCCGGGGTGCACACGATACTTTGTACAACGCTAACATGTTTTCCGAGCTTTTAAGGCCTGTACACTTTTTACTTCTCTTTTACAAGACCTAAAAGCTCGGAAAACATGGTAGTGTTGTAAAAATTAGTACTTTAAATACTTTAATTCTTTGAAAGTACTACTTTATACAACACCACCATTTTTTCCGAGCTTTTAGGGCTTGTAGAACAGGATAATATATACTTTACTCTTCTACAAGCCCTAAAAGCTCGGAAAACATAGTAGTGTTGTATAAAGTAGTATTTTTAAAGTATTTAAAGTATTTAACGTTATAAAAGTATTTATTTAAAGTATTTTAAACCATTAAAAAAGTAAAGTAGTACTTTCAAGTCCTGAGACTTAAAAGTACTACTCTTTACTCCTCGTCTACAGGCTCTAAAAGCTTGGAAAACGTGGATGAATAGTTTTTTTTTTTTTCTTTTTTTTTTTTTTTTTTTTTTCGAAATATCTCAGAAAAAGGTTGGTCTGACGGGAAAAAAAAAAAATAAATGGCAAGAACCATTTTTTTTTTTTTTTCGAGCACCAAAATTTCCTGCTATTTAACACTTTTTTTCTGTAGGAAATCGTATTTAGCGAGTTGCACAGCACGTAAAAGTTTTATGAAAATAATTCTCGAACTTTGCCGCGCCGTGACTCGATAAATAGACAATCTTATTTAATAAAAAAAAAGGCTTTCAATAAAAAATAGTAGGAAATTTAAACTTAAAAAAAAAAAACAACTTTTGTCCCTATTCGCGCTGAAAATTTGAAAAAAATTCATGCACGTCTTTACACGTCTTTACACGAGAAAACATATCCACATTGGATCGATGATGAGCTATGAATCATTCCGGAGATAAAAAAATATTTTTTGGTCTAATAATTCGAATCGATGAAAAATCTAACGCTTGTTTTTTTTTTCTGAACTATTTTTTGTACGCGCACGTAAATTTTTCAAGGTTCTGTGTTGATCGATGCAGGAGCTAATCTATCTTTTAGATTTCGATATTCGAGAGAATAGCTCTGTTTGCCCACGACAGAAATTACGAAATTTTTCTACATTTTTATGGAGAATCGGGTGATGAACATTTTTCTTCTATGCCCGAAGAATGATAACGTGATTTATATAATCAGATAAAATTCTATGAAATTTATATTTATTTTATAATATTTCATTCAAATTTGAGAAATCACGTGAAATTATTTCAGATTTTCGTATTATTTTAGGAAATTTCATAAATTTTTATATAATTTCATGTAATTTTATCGAATAAAATTACGAGATATAATATTGTAGAATTTTATCGGACCGTATGAAAACATTTTTTTTTTCCCGATAGTAGTCGACTTTAATTGAATATTATCAACTTAACGTTTCCGAATAAATCAACAAAAATGAAGCCCTTGCATTCGACTTGTCGCTAAAATTAAAAACGTAAATTAAAAACGATTTTAGCTTTCATTTCATTGATTAGCTCCTACATCGATCAACGCAGAACCTCGCAAATTTACGTGCACTTTCAAAAAAAAAAAAAAAAAAATAAATAAATAAATAAACGTTAGTTTTTTCACGAATTCAAATTTTTAGACCAAATAATAATTTTATCTCCGGAATATTTCTTAGCTTATCATCGACCCAAGGCGAATCAGTTTTCCAGCGTAAAACAGCAGATGCGCGTGAATTTTTTTCTCCACTTTTAAGCACAGAGACAAAAGTTTTCAACGATCTAGAAAAAAAAAAAAAGCGATTAATTTTCTCCCGCAAGAACAAACCGTTCCCGGAGATATTTTGCGAAAAAGCTACGTCCCTATTTTTCCAAAACTACGATTCAATTCGTCTTATCCGTTGAAAAAAAAAAACATTCTCAAAAAACTCCAAAAAATTGATCATCGCTCTGTTTCAACATCTCGTTTTTTTTTTTTTTCCTCTCTTCCCGCTCCCCCCCTCAGACTGCAAGCTCACGTGTCACAAAAAGTGTTACACGAGAGCATCGGCCGACTGCGGCAAGGACGGTTCGCTTCACGAGCTGAATTCGCGAAAGATATTCGGCGTGCCGCTTTACAAATTGGACTGCGGCGATGGCAAAGTTCCTCTTGTCGTCGATCGTTTGATAACGACGATCGAGATGCACGGACTTTATACGGAGGGTCTTTATCGCAAGAGCGGCGTTAGCTCGAAAGTACGCGAGCTAAAAATGAAGATGGACGAGGGTGATTTGGAAAAAGTTGATTTTGAGAATTATCAGGTGCACGTGCTCGCGGCGGTGCTGAAAAGTTTCTTTCGCGATATGCCCGAGCCGCTGCTGACCTTCGAGTATTACGATGATTTTCTTCATGCGGCAAATCTCACGGATCCGCACGATCGTATCGGCACGCTTTTCGCGATATTGAAAAAATTGCCAAAACCAAATTTCGATCTTATGGAACGTTTGATCGTTCATCTGGCCAGGGTTGCGCTACACGAGATCGACAATCGCATGTCGTCCTCGGCCCTGGCGATTGTCTTTGCGCCGTGCATATTGCGAACGAATCGAACATTGCCGGCTCAGGATTCGCTGCAGGACGTCGGCAGGCAGACGAGATGCGTCGAGACGATTGTGCAGGAAAAATTGCGCGTCGTGCGCGCGACTCTGGCCGACATAAATACCCTTGAATCGGCGTGTCACACGGCGACGCATCGCTTGTCGAGCCTAAGATCGTCCAAAATCTTCAGCCCCGAGGAACTGAGCGTGGCGCTGCCAATGGCCGCCGGTCGTTGCGGCGGCGGTGGCGGCGGCGGCGGCGGCGGTGGCGTCGCTGGTGATCGCGAACGCGGCGACGAGGAGGAGGCTCTTCTGGTCGGGCACATACAGGAGATACAGAAGGAAAAGGCACTTTTAACGTCGACACTGCCGAGCCTCACGAGGGCATCGTCGGACGATGATCTTTTGCTGTCCGCTACCGATCTCGACGATGGCTCGCTCGATGATCTTTTGCCAACGTCCGCCGGTAATTATTATTGTTTTTTTTTTTTTTCTTTCTATATATTTATATTTATATTTATATTTTATTATATAGATATTTATATTATACATATATTTATATTATATATATATTTATATTATATATATATTTATATTATATATATATATTTATATTATATATATTATATATATATTTATATTATATATATTATATATATATTTATATTATATATATATATATTATATATATATTAGACTGTTTCAAAATAAATCGATAATTTTTTTTTTGCTTTACACAATCTTAAACTATACTTGGACATAAAAAAATAATCCTCGCGAAAGGAGGGGCCGGTCCTTCAAGATTTAGAGGTATCTCATCGGACTTTTGTCTTTTTTTTATTTCATTAATGACTAATTCTTTTACAAACCGAACACCATTCTGACTGACACATTTTTTATTTGGCCGAAACGTTTTTTTACGGGTTCTGTGTCGAAAAAAAAAGATACGCGTTCGAGGAATTTTTTTTTTTTTTTTTTTTTTTTTAATAGAGGGGGTTGAAAGTTTGAGATTTTCGTGATTTGTGCCTTGGAGACTCATTTTCAAAAATTCATAACTCCGGTTATTTTTAAGCTAGGGAAAACTATTTTTTTTTTTTTAATTTTCAAGATAAAAGAGTGAATTTTGAGAAAAAAATATTTTCAAAAAAATTTATAAAAATGTTCATATTGTTATAAACAATTGAAATGTTAAAATCAATTTTTTAACCATGGCCCCCAAATTTTACGGATTTCTTAATACAACCATCGTATTCTACGTCAAATTTTCTATAACAAACGTATTTTTTATTAATGGAGAAATTATGTTTACCGGTAGAGATAAATTAATTTATCTAGCGCGGCACGTCGTATCGGCGCGCGGGTACCTTTGCACGCCTGTTTTTCTAACCCCACATCGTTTTTCTCAATAACATTAATGATTATTCAACTATTAGTCTACTTTGTCAATCGAGTACAAATTATTATTATTAGCAAACAGGACTTTATGATTAATTGAACAAAATAAAAACCTGTTAGCAAATGAAAAAACAATTAATAACGATTTTTATAAAAATTTTCATAAAAACGTTATTTATCAGTAGTTAATAATCTCCTACTTAATTGTAGGAGAAAGTAGAAAGTAGGAAGTACCTTAAAAGGAAAGTAGGAGATTATTAATATTGATTTTTGTATTTTTTTTTTGTTTTTTTTTTTGCATTTATCGACGTATATATCGACCGATAATTGTTGCTGCGATCATCAAGATCGTTTTTTCTAGTATATTCAGTATTTATACATAAGTTTGGAATATATTCATCATATTAGGACTAGAAAAACGTTTGTTCCATCCGTGCAAATTAATTATTCACGTATTAACGAAATAAAAATGACAAAAGTCCGATGAGACACCTCTAAATCTTGAAGGACCGGCCCCTCCTTTCGCGAGGATTATTTTTTGATGTCCAAGTATAGTTTAAGATTGTGTAAAGCAAAAAAAAATTATCGATTTATTTTGAAACAGTCTAATATATTTATATATAGAATATATTTCTATTATATATATTTATATTATATATATATATATTTATATTTTTTTTTTGCATATTTACGCGGAATACGTAAAAATATTTTGAAAAATGGTTAAAATTTTTTTACATTTGGACAAACCGGAACTTCCGTGAGTCCTGGGGTATGCGAACTTTTTTTTTTGGGGACCTAACCGAAGGAGATTCGCGTAAATTGATTTCAGAAAGTCCTGAGCGACATTATACGACTTTCTGGGATTGTTAAAAGTAGGGAAAAAAAAATGTAGAAACGTTTGGAAAAACCTCCAGAATGAGTCATTGGCAGACGACCTTGCGCGGTTCTAATTTGAGATAGGAAACAAAATCGCGATAACTCGCAAGATCGTTATGCACCGAATAACCTCTTTTTTTTTTTTTTTAATTGTTTCCGTTGGAAAATTTTCAGCGGTACACGCGATCTTTCTCCCCGAAATAATGAATTCAATGAATCTTTCATGCGGATCATAAAATGGTTCATTTTATTTTTTTCTCGGGAACCACCAAATACGTATACGTAATTTAAACTATAAAGATATCGAAAAATGAAATTTCTTATCAGCAACTTACGATGATGTGTGTGCGATTTTTACCAGAAAAAAATGAGAATTAAAAAAAAAAAAAAGAAAATGAAACCAGAAGGTCCTGAAACATCTGAAAGTTGAAAAAAAAAATAAAACTTAAAACCAGAAGGTCGTAAGTGCCCGTAAATCTTGGGGGAAAAAAAAGAAACTCAAAACCGGAAGTTCGTAAATGCCCAGAAATCTTAAAAAAACAAACTTAAAACCAGAAGATCGTAAAGACTGAAATTCTTTTTAAAAAAAAAAAGAAAAACTTCAAACCAGATTTTCGTCAATGTTTTAAAAAATTTTTATCGGCCTACTCTGTCTCACTGTCCCGAAAAATCTATAGCGACAAAATTCCGTAATATTTTGCAATGTATAAAAAAAAAAAAAAAACATTCTCAGCATACTCTTTTGCTTGATTCACGCACGGTCTCTGCGACATCTTGGCCAAAAATTCAAAAAAAAAAAAAAAAAAAAAAAAGATAAAACCCGAACGAACGAACGACGAGATAAATTTACTGCTTCGTTAATTAATTAATTTTTTTTTTTTTTGGTTCGTTCATCGCAGACGGACTCGTACGAAAGAAGATAATTCATCGTCAGAGCTCGACCGACAATTCGTTTCCTACCATTATAAACGTCGACGAGGATATGGTTATGGTATGACCGGAACTGTCGTAAAATCGTAAATATCATCATCAATCATCATCAATTATAATTATAATAATCGTCGACGAAATAGGCGATAATTAAGGACTCTATCGATTCACTCCGACCGAGTCGTTTATTGATTACAATATATTACATATATATACATATATATATTTATATATATATAATTATATATAAATATATATGTTATATACACCAAACCTTCATTCACGAATATCGTTTATCTTAAAGATGCATTCCTTATCGAAGACTGTTCGTGCGTGTAAATGTCCTTTTCTCTCATATTACCAGGACTCTGTACTCATCCTGGTACGAGCATGACTCTCCCTTCATTCGATTCCAATTATTCCTCGTAATTCTCACGACAATCCTCTCTCCCCCCCCCCCCCCCCAACATACTCGTTTTTTTTTTCCTCTTTTTTTTTTTTTCTTCCCCTCGTTTAATTCGTGGGACACGCGAGAGAAATGATTTTCCGGATCGAATCCCAAGATAAATATTTTACGAAAAAAAAAAAAAAAACAACAAAAAAGGGGGGGGGGGGGGAAATTCAAGTTCACAATGTTAATATATGATAAATGCGAGAGATTATTTTTGTTACGCGATTCAACCCAAATTGCAATCGATCTTTGAGGGGGGAGAAGAAAAAAAAAAAAGAAAACCATAAATTCTCTAGGAATTTAAGACTCGATGTGTTAATGATAAATTAGCGAAAATTCGAGGACAAGAATCTCGTTGAATTTCGGAAGCTTTTCGTTGTTGTCGATTATTTTTTTTTTTTTTTTCCCCAATTTCGTGCAATTGAGATTAGTGCCGGGGGGAAAAAAAAAAAGAGAAGAAAATTGCTGAAAACTTCGATCGGCAAAAGCGCGACGAGGGATTCGTTGTAAATTTTATTTTTTATTTTTTCAACGATGCGCATAGGGATCGACTCTCTCTCTTGGAATTTAAAGTCGCGATGAAGGGGCTTGTCATAAGTGGAAAATGAAAGAAGGGGGAAAAAAAAAAAAAATACAAAAATCTCGGAGAACGGGAAGTGAGAGAGGAAAATTGTGGAATTGCGATTTTGAGGAACAAAAAAAAATGAAAAAAAAAAAAAACGAGATAAACCAAAATCTAGCGTGTATATATATATATATATATATATATATATATATATATATATATATATTATATTAGAGGAAAATAAGCAAAAATATATATCTGGTAATTAAAACTGTTATTATTGTTACGTTTATGAGAGCGTGAGTGAGAGAGAGAGAAAGAGAAAGAGAGAGAGAGAGTGGTTACCAAGATTATATTTCATGTGGTAATATCGTTGGTATGGATAAAATTGCGATATTTCTGGACGTGTATTCGTAAAAATCGTGTACTAATAATTACTCCGGCACACAAAAAAAAAAGTGGTCTGTACTTTTGACGAGACCCATCTAAGGTTATGTATTTCGATGCGCTGAATCCGAATTTGAGGTCGGTTTAACCCGTGCACCCTCAAAATTTTGATCAAATTGCAAAAAACCGCTAAAAATTGCTAAAAATAGCAAAAAAAAATGCAGTAATGCAAGCGAAAATTTTTTTACGAACTAAATCAATGTTTATTACGTATTTAGATGCGCTGAATCCAAATCTGAAGTTGATTTAGCTCGTCGAATCTCAAAATTTTGAGTAAATTGCAAAAAAACCGCTAAAAATTGCAAAAAAATGCAAAAAAATGCAGTAATGCAAGTGAAAATTATTTTACGAACTAGATCAATGTTTGTTATGTATTTCGATGCGCTGAATCCGAATCTGAAGTTGATTTAGCTCGTCGAATCTCCAAATTTTGAGTAAATTGCAAAAAAACCGTTAAAAATCGCTAAAAATAGCCAAAAAAATGCAGTAATGCAAGCGAAAATTTTTTTACGAACTAAATCAATGTTTATTAAGTATTTCGATGCGCTGAATCCGAATCTGAAGTTTTTTTCGCTCGTTGACCCTCCAAATTTTGAGTAAATTGCAAAAAAAACCGCTAAAAATTGCAAAAAAATGCAGTAATGCAAGCGAAAATTTTTTTACGAACTAGATCAATGTTTGTTATGTATTTCGATGCGCTGAATCCGAATCTGAAGTTGATTTAGCTCGTCGAATCTCCAAATTTTGAGTAAATTGCAAAAAAACCGTTAAAAATCGCTAAAAATAGCCAAAAAAATGCAGTAATGCAAGCGAAAATTTTTTTACGAACTAAATCAATGTTTATTAAGTATTTCGATGCGCTGAATCCGAATCTGAAGTTTTTTTAGCTCGTTGACCCTCCAAATTTTGAGTAAATTGCAAAAAAAACCGCTAAAAATTGCAAAAAAATGCAGTAATGCAAGCGAAAATTTTTTTACGAACTAAATCAATGTTTATTATGTATTTAGATGCGCTGAATCCAAATCTGAAGTTGATTTAGCTCGTCGAATCTCCAAATTTTGTGTAAATTGCAAAAAAAAACCGCTGAAAATCGCTAAAAATCGTAAAAATTGAAGTTATGAAAACGAAAAAAAATGTTCTCGAACTAGATCGAGTATGTTTTTTGTGTATTTCGATGCGCTGAATCCAAATCACAAGTTGATTTAGCTGGTAGACCCTCCGATTTTAGAGCAAATTGCGAATAACCGCTGAAAATTGCTAAAAAATCGTGAAAAATTGCAATTATGCAAACGAAAAAAAATTTTTTTTAAACTAAATCAAGTATTTTTCTCATGTTTTTTGATGCGCTGAATTCAAATCCGAAGTCGGTTTGGCTTGTTACATCCTCCAACTTTGAATACCAATACTGACTTTGGATTTGAATTCAGCGCATCGAAATACAAAAGAAAAATACTCGATTTGGTTTAACGAATTTTTTTTTCGTTCGCATAATTGCAATTTTTCACGATTTTTTAAAGCAATTTTCAGCGATTATTCGCAATTTGCTCTAACATCGGAGGATCTACCAGCTGAATCAACTCGTGATTTGGATTCAGCGCATCGAAATACACAAAAAAAAAATACTTGATCTGGTTCGAGAAAATTTTTTTTCGTTTGCATAACTTCAATTTTTACGATTTTTAGCAATTTTCAGCGGTTTTTTTTTTGCAATTTACTCAAAATTTGGAGGCTTGACGAGCTAAAATCATCTTCAGATTCGGATTCAGCGCATCGAAATACACAATTAACATTGATCTAGTTCGTAAAAAAATTTCTCGCTTGCGTTACGGCATTTTTTTTTCTTTTAGCGATTTTTAGCGGTTTTTTTTTTGCAATTTACTCAAAATTTTGAGACTTGACGAGCTAAAATCAACGTCAGATTCGGATTCAGCGCATCGAAATACACAATTAACATTGATCTAGTTCGTAAAAAAATTTCTCGCTTGCGTTACGGCATTTTTTTTTTTTTTTAGCGATTTTTAGCGGTTTTTTTTTTGCAATTTACTCAAAATTTTGAGACTTGACGAGCTAAAATCAACGTCAGATTCGGATTCAGCGCATCGAAATACACAATTAACATTGATCTAGTTCGTAAAAAAATTTCTCGCTTGCGTTACGGCATTTTTTTTTTTTTTTAGCGATTTTTAGCGGTTTTTTTTTTGCAATTTACTCAAAATTTTGAGACTTGACGAGCTAAAATCAACGTCAGATTCGGATTCAGCGCATCGAAATACACAATTAACATTGATCTAGTTCGTAAAAAAATTTCTCGCTTGCGTTACGGCATTTTTTTTTTTTTTAGCGATTTTTAGCGGTTTTTTTTTTGCAATTTACTCAAAATTTTGAGACTTGACGAGCTAAAATCAACGTCAGATTCGGATTCAGCGCATCGAAATACACAATTAACATTGATCTAGTTCGTAAAAAAATTTCTCGCTTGCATTACTGCATTTTTTTAGCGATTTTTAGCGGTTTTTTGCAATTTACTCAAAATTTTGAGGCTGTACGGGTTAAACCGACCTCAAATTTGGATTCAGCGCATCGAAATACATAACCCTCGATGGGTCTGGTCAAAAGTACAGACCACTTTTTTTTTTTTTTGCGCCGGTGTTATTACTCAACGTGGTTTCGTTTTTTTTTTTTTTTTTCTCGCTCGTCGAAATTTTTCCGTTCTCGATTCATTAACTCTCGTTTCCTTTTTTTTTTTTTCTAATGTAAAAAAATTTTTTTCACGAAAGCCAAGGAGCGGGGAAAAAAAACGACATTTTTATTCTCTCCGGAAGGAGAGCGCCCCATTTTTTTAAATCTTGCATCCCGCCAATTCGGGACAAATCCTTTTTTTTTACTCACGAAAATGATGCAGTCTTTTTTTTTCTCATATCGCCTCCCATTTTTCAACTAAATGGTTTTTTTTATTTGTTTTTATTATTTTTTTTTTTTTATTTATCGCTGCCGCTTCTTATGTATCGTGCATTACATAAATTTCCTGGATTAAAAAAAAAAATGCAAACGAGCAAACGTTTTGAGGTTTTTGCGATTGCGTCGAACGATCAGGCGAGACTCGAAGAGAGAGAGAGAGAGAGAAAAATGTTTCGGCAAGTTTTGCGAAAGAAAATTGTTATTGCTTAACGATGAAATGAGTTTGAGGGGGCTCTGTTTGCTTTGAAAAAATATCGAAATCATCGACGATGCGCAATTATTGCCCCGTTTTTTTCATCAATTTTCGAAAAAAAAAATCGCTTTTTTTCGACTTTTTCGTTCACACTTTTCAGTGTCAAATTTTCAAAAATCGTTCGATTTCGATGTGCCGGAGCTCGTGCGATTCGTCGATTCGCGATCCGCGAATTAATCGTGCAATTTTGCCCTCTTGTCTTCCCCATCGGAGCTTTAAATTCCGGCTAATCTCGGATTTTCATTTATCGATTTTACAAACGAACGGCTGCGAGCCGCCGAACGATCGTTTTACGAAAATATTTTTCAGTGAATTCGCGGACTGTCCTTCGACGAATGAAACGAGACGTTGATTATCGGGATCGAATGAAAATTGCGAATTTGACATTGAAATAACTGCTCGGAGAATCGTAAATTTTTTTTACTAGCAACGAAATTTCTTAATCCTTTGTTTTTTTTTTTTTTTTTTTTTTGACAAATTCGTAGTTGCATTTTTTTTTACAAAATGTCCCTCGATTCGGATCAATCTTTATCCGCGTCAGTTTTCTTTCGTAAATGTACGAAAAGAATTTTTGCACAATTTATCATACGCAGCGAGCGAACAAAGATCGAAAATTCGTAATTCCTGCAACGCTCACTCTCCGCTTCTCTCTTCGAGCAAAAAAAAAAAAAAATCCCAGTGCCCTAATTATCGTTCGCGAACGAGAGAAAGAATTTCCAAAAAGCGATTCGCAATATTTTAAAGAAATACTCTTCATACGTTTTTTTTTTTTTTTCCCCAAAAAAAAAACAAAAAAAAAAAGAATTGTGCACAATTCGAGATAAAGCGAGAGGGAATACTCGTCGCAGGCTCATTTCGTCGTTAATTTTTATATACCTTAATTAAAACTCCGCGAGGGTGAGAAATGGAAAAACAGGAAAAAAAAAGTAACGATAAATCGTTTTTGTACAATGAAAAAGGAAAAAAAAAAAGCTGGTAGGGTCGAACTACGACAAATATATCGATATATATATATATATATTTTTTTTTTCATACTCGACACTTCCACTTTTTTAAAAATAATTTTACTTTGTTTTTCCCTTTTTTTTTTTTTTTTTTTCTTCTTTTATACCGACTATAATTAATTTTTAAGGCCATGTACAGACGACAGGTTCACTGTTCATGATTTTTCTTCCTTTTCTTCGATGATTGTCGACGCATTTTTTTTAATTTTTTTTTTTTTTTATACGCATCATTTGCCAGGCCCGCGCGGCCTCTCTCTATCCTTTTAGTGTGAATAGTCAAGGACCCGAGTGGTCGAATTTTTTTTTTTTTAAGATATATATATACATATATATATTTTTTAATCGGCCGCTGTCTTTTTTAAGTCGTTTCGGCGATTTTTTTTTTTTTTAAAGCGATCAATAAAGAATGGAGTACGAATCGATCATTTATTTTGGATTCTTCTTCTTTTTTTTTTTTCAAGCCTCGATGACTCTGGTTTGTTCGTCGACTTTTTTTTGTTCGTTTCGAACGACAAACGGAGGGAAGAACGATCCGGAAAAAAAAAGTACAAGTGCATTCAGCGAGGACTAAAGATGGTTTTTTTTTTTTTTTTTTTTCAAATTTCGAATCGTCAGGGTTTGGAATATTTTTTTTTTTCGTTTTCTTGCTTTCTTTTTCATTTTTCTTGTCATTCATTTTTCGTGCCAGACGAGGGCGCGGAGTCGAGGGACGAGGAGGGCCAAATCTCTCCTAGCTGTGCTCCGGAAATTCGGTCATTGCCACGGTATATTTTTTTTTTTTTTGTTTTCTTTGACGGGGGAGATGGTATTTTTCTTTTTTTTTTTTCGTCGTTTTTAATCTTTTTGTGAAAAAAAAAAGGAAAAAATTGTGCGATAAAAATGACTTTTAGCCCAAGGAAATATGGACTGACTGCTATCTCGCGTGTGACAATTTTCTGAAAATCTGTTTGGGACTCGTACGGATTTTTTGAGAATTTTTATTTTTAATTTTTCTTTGACGAATTAATCAAAAATTTTCATGGCCATAAATTTAGCCGCACAAATGATATGCAGGAAAATTTTGACAAAACGGTTCTATTGCGAGAAAAAAAAATTGGCGGAGATATTGAAGTTTTTAAAAATTTTTTTGAGTTTTCCCATTTTGTTTGCAAAAATTCTCAAAAATATCCACGAGATATGGAACAGCTCGAATGACCCAATGAGGAATTTACTCGAGAGGATCAAATTACGCTTCGATTTTTGTCATTTTGGAGCTTTTTTTTTTGCTAATTAGTGAAAAAAAACGCGACTAATGAAAGAAAAGAAAAAAATCCTCGTAATTCTTTAAAAAAAACAAAAAAACGAAATGAAAATATTTCTTTAAATTCAACTGTTGAATTTAATTTATAAATATATTTCTTTAAACAGCAGCCAAAAATTTTCATGAGTAAGAGAATGAATTTTTAAAAATTAAAGATTTCGAGAACAACCGATAAAAGTTTCGCTTTCCATTTTTGCAGTATTTTTGAGAAAAAAAAATCCCATACGCGTGCACAATTTTTCGACAGCATGCCGGAACAAAAATCGTTTGGATCTGCGTAGTCAAGTTTTCGAGTCAAATTTAATCGTCGTTGATGTAAATTTTGGCAAATCGTAGATCTGCTCAGATCTTCGTATTTAACGGTAGATTCGCGTATATACGAGTCGATCTAATTATCAATATACTCGAGGACATTTGCCTGTAGGATCTCCGTTTGTATGTTACTTGATTTACGGTAAATTTACTCAGATCCGAGTAGACGTAGCAGAGATCCAGATTAAATCTAATTGAGATCTCAGTAGATCTAATTAAGATCTAGGGAGATCTAGGTAGATTTAATTGATTCCTAGGTAGATCTAGGTTTTTTTTTCGTTTTTTTGGCATTTCATTTTGAGAACTATAACCTGTTATTTGTGTAACGATAAATAGTTTTGTTGTCGAGGGAGAAGTAATAGTGAGTATATAGGTAATGAGAAAACAAAATAATAATAATTTAATTTTTAAAAAATTGATGTATTCAGACGGCACATTTAGATGGACATCTATCGTTCTACTTGTCACTGCAGGTAGGTAGATCTAGGTGAATCTGGTTGAGATTTAGGTACATATAATTGAGATCTAGGCAGCTCTGATGCAAATTTAGGCACGTCTAATTGCAATCTAGATAGATCTAGGTAGATCCAATTCAGATCTAGGTAGATATAACTGAGGCCTAAGCAGATCTAATTGGAATCTAGGTAGATCTAATTGAGATCTGGGCAGATTTAATTGAGATCTGGGCAGATTTAATTGAGAAATAGGCAGGTCTAATTTAGATCTGGGCAGATTTAATTGAGATCTAGGTAGATCTAATTTAGATTTAGGCACATCCAATTGAGATCTATTCACATCTAATTAGTATCTCGGTAGATCTAATGAAGATCTTATTGAGATCTAGGTGGATATAACTGAGGCCTAAGCAGATCTAATTGGAATCTAGGTAGATCTAATGAAGATCTTATTGAGATCTAGGTGGATCTTATTGAGATCTAGGCAGATCGAATTGAGATCTAGGTAGATATAACTGAGGCCTAAGCAGATCTAATTGGAATCTAGGTAGATCTAATTGAGATCTGGGCAGTCTTAATTGAGATCTGGACAGATTTAATTGAGAAATAGGCAAGTCTAATTTAGATCTGGGCAGATTTAATTGAGATCTAGGCAGATCTAATTTAGATTTAGGCACGTCCAATTGAGATCTATTCACATCTAATTAATATCTCGGTAGATCTAATGAAGATCTTATTGAGATCTAGGTGGATCTTATTGAGATCTAGGCAGATCGAATTGAGATCTAGGTAGATATAACTGAGGTCCAAGCAGATCTAATTGGAATCTAGGTAGATCTGATTGAGATCTGGACAGATTTAATTCAGATCTTGACAGATTTAATTGAGAAACAGGCAGGTCTAATTTAGATCTGGGCAGATTTAATTGAGATCTAGGCAGATCTAATTTAGATTTAGGCACATCCAATTGAGATCTATTCACATCTAATTAGTATCTCGGTAGATCTAATGAAGATCTTATTGAGATCTAGGTGGATCTTATTGAGATCTAGGTGGATCTTATTGAGATCTAGGCAGATCGAATTGAGATCTAGGTAGATATAACTGAGGCCCAAGCAGATCTAATTGGAATCTAGGTAGATCTGATTCAGATCTGGACAGATTTAATTCAGATCTTGACAGATTTAATTGAGAAACAGGCAAGTCTAATTTAGATCTGGGCAGATTTAATTGAGATCTAGGCAGATCTAATTTAGATTTAGGCACATCCAATTGAGATCTATTCACATCTAATTAGTATCTCGGTAGATCTAATGAAGATCTTATTGAGATCTAGGTGGATCTTATTAAGATCTAGGCAGATCAAATTGAGATCTAGGCAGATCGAATTGAGATCTAGGTAGATATAACTGAGGCCCAAGCAGATCTAATTGGAATCTAGGTAGATCTAATTGAGATCTGGGCAGTTTTAATTGAGATCTGGACAGATTTAATTGAGAAATAGGCAGGTCTAATTTAGATCTGGGCAGATTTAATTGAGATCTAGGCAGATCTAATTTAGATTTAGGCACGTCCAATTGAGATCTATTCACATCTAATTAATATCTCCATAGATCTAATGAAGATCTTATTGAGATCTAGGTGGATCTTATTGAGATCTAGGCAGATCGAATTGAGATCTAGGTAGATATAACTGAGGTCCAAGCAGATCTAATTGGAATCTAGGTAGATCTGATTGAGATCTAGGCAGATATAAATGAGATTTAAGGCGACCTAAATTAGATCTAGCTGAGATCCAAGCAGATCTTATTGAGATCTAGGCAGATCTAATTGAGATCGATACAGGTCTAATTTAAATCTAGACACATCTAATTAAGATCTAGGTAAATCTAACTGAAATCGAGGCAGATCCAATGGAGATCTAGGTAGATCCTATTGAGATCCAGTCAGATCTTATTGAGATCTAGGTAGATATGCTCGAGGCCTAAGCAGATCTAATTAAAATCTCGGTAGATCTAATTGATATCTGGGCAGATTTAATTGAGATCTAATTAATATCTGGGTAGATTTAATTGAGATCTAAGCAGATCTGATTTATATTTAGGCACATCCAATTGAGATCTAGTCACATCTGATTAAGATCCAGGTAGATCTAATTGAGATTTAGGTAGATCTAATGAAGATCTGGGTAGATCTTATTCAGATCTAGGCATATATAATCGAGATATGGCCAGGTCTAATTTAGATCCAGGAACATCTAATTGAGATCTAGGTAGATATAATTGAAGTATAAGTCGATGTAATTGAGATCTAGGCACATCTCAATAGGATCTAGGTAGATCTAATTAAGTAAGATCTGGATAGATTTAATTATCATCTACGTAAATCGACAATTTTCCAAAATTCAGCTCTACGTAGATCCAAAAAATAACTACGTAATATCTAAATTTGATCTTCGTAGATCTGAACTATTTTTTTTTTTCCCGGAGCTTGATGAGCGTGCATGAACTTTCGTGCGACATCGAGTAGAGCTTTTTTTTTTTTCTTATTTTGGACGAAAAATGGACAAAGTGCTCGCTGCTCGCTCAGGGCTCACTCGTATCCGTACCTCAGAGACAGCTCGGTCTGAACGCGTCCCCATGAACGTTTATATACACACGAGGTACAAATACTTGGACAGTGATTTGCAGCGTTTGTTGTTTCATTGATCGATTTATCTCGCAATCAGGTATGATAGAAGAGCCAGCAAATAATCGTCTCGATAAAGTAATTTTGAACAAATATTCGAAAAAAAAAAAATTAATCAACGAAGAACCATTCGAATAATGAAAAAAAAAAATTAATTAATCTTTTATCAGTCGAAATTTTCAAAAATTATTGCCAACTGGTAAACGTCCCCCATTCTCGTCCATGCACGATGGATATCGACTCGTATAAATATTTTATAGAAAAATGAAGCGAACGAGCTTTTACTTGGACAGATCCAATAAACGACGTCGATTGATTCAATACAAGAGCGTGAATTAATAAACTCTTGCTGAATTCGTCATTAACTTCTCAGAGCTATTTCTTGCCGCTGATACATTCGATGAGCAGAGAGCCAAAATTTTTTTTTTTTTAATTCAAAAAATTGCCAACTCGCAAATGTGCAATATAATTATTCTCGTTTTCGAGCCTACGAAACGAGGCGTATATTTTTTTTATTCCTATTCCTTTGAAAAATAAGAAATATTAATTTTTTTTTTTCGAATATAATTACGATTTTATTCACTCGAGAAAAATCACAGGGACTTTGACACTGAAGGGGAAACATTTTCGTTCTCGTACCAAAATTTTCAGAAGATCTTCAATAAATTTTGAAAAAAAAAAAAAAAAACAAATCTTCCATAACAATTAATATACTTAACGATTATAATATATTTTTACTTTTTTTTTTTCGCCCCAACAATTGCCACAAATTGCTTCAACGATTTATAATTAAATGGCCAATGTGACTGCATCGATTTTTTACCCTTGCCTCATTATTCATCCTCCCCTTGAGCTCGAGTCTACTCGCACGGTCAATCCCTCCGTGCTTGAAGATTTTTTTTCGAGTAATTTAAATCTGATCAAAGGGGGCCCTCTCTGATCGAACGTCGTGTCTCGAGTGTCGACTATATATAAGACTATATATATTAGACTTTCAAAATAAATCGATAATTTTTTTTTGCTTTACACAATCTTAAACTATACTTGGACATTAAAAAATAATCCTCGCGAAAGAAAGGGCCGGTCCTTCAAGATTTAGAGGTGTCTCATCGGACTTTTGTCATTTTTATTTCGTTAATACGTGAATAATTAATTTGCATGGATGGAACAAACGTTTTTCTAGTCCTAAAATGATGAATATATTCCAAACTTATGTATAAATACTGAATATACTAGAAAAAACGATCTTGATGATCGCAGCAACAATTATCGGTCCATATATACGTCGATAAATGCAAAAAAAAAACAAAAAAAAAATAAAAAAATCAATATTAATAATCTCCTACTTTCCTTTTAAAGTACTGCCTACTTTGTACTTTCTCCTACAATTAAGTAAGAGATTATTAACTACTGATAAGTAACGTTTTTACGAAAAATTTTATAAAAATCGTAATTCATTGTTTTTTCATTTGCTAACATATTATTATTTTGTTCAATTCAATCATAAAGTCCTGTTTGCTAATAATAATAATTTTTACTCGATTGACAAAATAGACTAAGAGTTGAATAATCATTGTTTTTTTTTTTTGAAATAATAATTGTTCTTTTATGAAAATATTTTTTTCTCAAAATTCACTCTTTTATCTTCAAAATGTATATATACAATTAAGTGGGAGATTGTTAACTACTTATACGTAACGTTTTTGAGAAATTTTTTAAATTAAAATCGTAATTAATTGTTTTTTCATTTGCTAACATGTTATTATTTTGTTCAATTAATCATAAATTCCTGTTTGCTAATAATAATTAGTTCTCGATTGACAAAATAGACTAATAGTTGAATAATCATTAATGTTATTGAGAAAAACGATGTGGGGTTAGAAAAACAGGCGTGCAAAGGTACCCGCGCACCGATACGACGTGCCGCGCTAAATAAATTAATTTATCTCTATCGGTAAACATAATTTCTCCATTAATAAAAAATACGTTTTTTATAGAAAATTTTACGTAGAATACGATGGTTGTATTAAGAAATCCGTAAAATTTGGGGGCCATGGTTAAAAAATTGATTTAAACATTTCAATTGTTCATAACAATATGAAATTTTTTATAAATTTTTTTGAAAATATTTTTTTCTCAAAATTCACTCTTTTATCTTCAAAATTAAAAAAAAAAAAATAGTTTTCCCTAGCTTAAAAATAACCGGAGTTATGAATTTTTGAAAATGAGTCTCCAAGGCAAAAATCACGAAAATCTCAAACTTTCAACCCCCTCTATTAAAAAAAAAAAAAAAAAAAAATTCCTCGAACGCGTATCTTTTTTTTTCAACATAGAACCCTTAAAAAAAGTTTCAGCCAAATAAAAAATGTGTCAGTCAGAATGGTGTTCGGTTTGTAAAAGAATTAGTCATTAATGAAATAAAAAAAGGACAAAAGTCCTCTAAATCTTGAAGGACCGGCCCCTCCTTTTGCGAGGATTATTTTTTTATGTCCAAGTATAGTTTAAGATTGTGTAAAGCAAGAAAAAAATTATCGATTTATTTTGAAACAGTCTAATATATATGTCGCATTCCACGTCAACTCAGCCACCCCGTTTTTTTTTATTGTCTCGAAAAAATTATTCAGTATGGGCATTTCAAAGGACAATATATCCATGACATTTTACCAAAATTTCATCCCCCCACTGTTGTTGGTTCTCGAGATAATGATTAACGAAGTCTCAATTTTATAAAAATCATAACTTCGTAACTACTGATCGGATTTAAACGATTAAAAAAAGAATCTTTTTGATTTTTTTTGCTCTTTTCGAAAAAAAATATGTCATCATCGGATAAAAGCTCATTAGACATTTTTCGGAGTAAATTAACAAAAAACAATTTTTTCCTCTTCACTGATGCCTTGTTCCATTTTGAAAAAATCCTGCGGAGTTGTGTATTGCCTCCCTCTATCAGAAAAAAAAATCACTGAGTAGAATTCCGATTGGCCCTTTCGTGGAAAAAAAAAAAAAATCGAAAAATTTCCCCGAAAACTGTCTAATGAACTTTTCTCCAATGACGGCATATTTTTTTTTCAAAAAGGGCAAAAAAAATAGAAAAGATTCGTTTTTTAATCGTGAAAATCCGATCAGCCGTTACGAAGTTATGATTTTTACAAAATTGAGAATTTATTAATCATTATATCGAGAACCAACAATAGTGGGGGGGATGAAATTTTGGTAAAATGTCATGGATATATTGTACTTTGAAATGCCCATACGGAATAATTTTTTCGAGACCAAAAAAAAAACGGGGTGGCTGAGTTGACGTGGAATGTCCCATATATATATATATATATATATATATTTAAAAAAAAATGCGTTCGTACCAAGTCAGGGGTTCTCTCCCCTTGACATCCGGAAGCTTGACACCTTCCCCTTTGAAAATCGTCCCTTATGTTTTTGCGAATAAATGAGAAACGACAAAAATAAATCCCAACAAATTTAGGACCTTCAAATTTCGCGAAAAAAAAAATCGTATTTCTTTGGATAATTGACGATAAAAAAAATTGCATCGAAGGTCGATTGCTTGAAAAAAAAAAAAAACAAAAAAAAAATATTAGAAATAAAACAAAGAATTTTTCCGACAGCATTGATTAAAATGCAAAATGTTTTTTTTTTTTTATCGCTGCACGCGTAAAAAATTTTCTGTGTCTCGGGCGATCCGATAAAACGAAAAAATTGAGTGACTTTGATCGATCGCCGACATTAATCCCGCGAATAAATTTTTATCATCATTATAATAATTATTATTCTCCGCTCTCTCGCGGGCTGTGCGCGTAAAAATAAAACTGCGACGAGCAATGAATAACCAATTTTTTTTTTTTTCCATTCAAATTTCTTCCTTCGTGCGGACGAAAAAAAAAAAATTCCTTGATACACATAGCGCGAAATTAACGCTCTGTCATAAATTCTTTCTTAGCATCCACTTCCGGTTGATAAAAAAAATGAAATAAAATAAAGAAAAAACCGTACACCTATAACGAAAAGTCCGAGAACGAATTCGCGTGTTTCGCGTTCGGGTGCGACGCGTCTTCTCGTAAATCAAATTAGAGAAAAAAAAAAAAAAAATTTGAAATTCGCGATGAACCAAAGAATGCAAGAGAGAGTAACGAGATTGCATGAATTGAAAACAAAAATTACCAAAGAGTTATCGGTTCAATGCATCCGCGGTAAAAACCGAAAAAAGAAATTAGAAAAAAAAAAAAAAAAACGTCGCGATATTATGCTCTTCCCGTTTGTGTGATATAAATATTTGAGTAAAAAAATAAATATAAAAAGGGCCCTTTGGCCTCGAATTCGCCGATTTTTCCAAGTTACACTTTTGGTTGGACAAAAATTTTAATCTCCCGATGAATCAAGCGTCATTCTCCGAGTCGACTCCCCGGGCATTTTCGAAACACTCCCGAATAAGTCGAAATCTGTCAATCCGGAGCAAAGTTACGAGGATTTGAAATTTTTTGTTTTGTTTTCAGGTTTTCGAAAAAGTAGGTAAAAAATTGAGAATTATTTTTTTTTTTCCCCCGTCTTTCACCATATTTTTCGGGGCTCCAGGCCATCGGAAATTTTCCGCTGATCACGAATCACGTCGAATATTTTTCGTGAGCCCAAAAATTCGTTATGAAAAGCCCGAAAAATGATGAGTTTTTTCATTTTTCGAAATTTTATGGCTTCATTAAAATTGCCGTAACTCTTCTTTCCGAAAGAGTTGAAGCTCTGCTCGGTGCTCGTTCTGCTTCGCAATCGTTTCAGCTTCAAAATGCTTCTTGGTTCATCGAGCTACGATTTTTTTTTTCTATTTTTTATTAATTTTCAAAGTCGTATCATCCATTTTTGCCATTTTTTTTTTTTTTTTCGTCTCATATTTCGAGGCTCCAGGACGATTGGAAATTTTCCGCTGATTACGAGTCCTATGGAATTTTTTTCTTTCCGGAAGCCCAAATATTTGGAAAATGTAAAAAAAATCAAAAAAAAAAATATTTCAACTCAACAAAAGTAAATTATAGCGTCGTATTTATTTATATCTATGTATTTCCATACACGTGGCAAAACAATACCTGCTCATATATTATGTACATATATTGTTATGATGGTTCTCGCATAATATGAAAAAAAAAAACAAAAAAAAAAAAGAATAATTTTTTTGCGAGGGTGCATAAGTTACGAAGGGACTGATAAATGTGTGTTTTGATTAAATACACATATAAATATACATCTATATTCACGTAATTTTTATATTTTACGAAAAAAAAAGAATAATAATAAAATAATTACGTAACACTGATTATCGTATAATTGTAACAATTAAAATATAAAAATTACGTGATTATTTTTTTTCCCAAACGAATATGAATCTGAGTGACTTCTGGTCAACGGGCGTGTCTCGTTCGTGTAATGACTTTCACCGAGCGATCTCATGTTCATTTATAAATGTACATATTTTACGATGTAATATAACATCGATCTACTTTACTTTACTTTTTTTTTCTTTACTCTTGATTTTTCTTCCTCGAACGATCGAGGACACGTGCGTGCTCTGTGAGAAAGAAAAAAAAAAGTGAATTTTAATTTGCAATTAAAGGGGAAAAAAAAAATTGCATATACGACGATAATAACGATATAATGATTAATGAATAATAATTCAAATGACTTTGAGCTCTAAGTTTGCTCGGATCTGAATTAATTTACCGATTTTCTACGACTTTTTCGTATCTGACTATATATTCTTTTTTTCTTTCTTTCGTCGACAAATACGAAAAAAAAAATAATCTTACAAAAAATACATATGTTTATTTTTTACTACCCCTATTTTTCATCCCCCTCCCACGAAACTACGTATAAAAATGGCATTTATATCAGCGCGCTGTCATTATTTTTATTGTCTTCTTGCCCGAGACGATAACGCGATATATTTACGCATTCCCGTCTGACAATTCAGCGCGAGATCAAATATTCATGGTACAATATCAGAGTTGTATCAGGAAAACATGAATCCGAGCTAACTTGCATACGATACTATAAGTTCGATCTTGTAAATCGAAGGACTTGAAAAAAAACTCTCGAGATAATAATAATAATAATAATAATAATAATATCGTAAATTATGCATATTATAACTAAATATGGGAGATTTCATGCCAACTCGACACTCTCCTTTCTTCTTACCCTCTCGAATGCCCTTAAAGCATTTCGAAATTCATTCATTCAATCGAATGTTCGAAATCGTTCAACGATTTTTTTTTTTTTTTTTTTTTTCAAAAACAAAGTAGCCGTTGGGAACGACAAATTTGTGAATCAACACAATTTTAATAACATGGCTTGCATTATGAAATTACGAAAGGGATCTTTATTTATAGAGCCCTTTTCAAGATGAAAAAAAAAAACTATGGAGAACTTTTGAAAACATTTTCGTAAAAATACTTTTGGGAAAATTATCAAGTCTCTCGTAAATTTTTCAAAGGTGAAATTTTCCTTGGTGAAAGGAAAATGGAATTAAATTTCACATATTCCGGTAGTAAATATATTCGAAATTAAACCCGCAGCAAAATGATGGACTACTTTGACATTCAGCAATGGCCATTTGTCCCTCGATAGTTTTTCGTAAGGAAATCGATGCGATGATATAAAAAATCAAATAAATAACGTCGCAGGGGATGAAGATCACAGTTATACATGAGTCGAGTTGGCCTGGATCGCCCTACACATATATTTATATATATATATGAATATATATATATACACACTAGGGTGGTTCAAAAAAGGGCCTTTTTTTTTTAGATTTTGCTCTTCTCCGAGATTCTTGTACTTTCTCACTAAAAACAATAGCTCACGCGAAAGGGCTGGGCTGAAAAAAAATTTTTACTACTGCCTCAACGACGTTGAAGTTTTGAAAAAAACACTATTTTTGGGAATTTCAAAATTGAAATATCCGTAAATCCTTCGGTGGCTGTGTTTTCGTCAAACCTGACAGATAAAAGTTTTTGTCAAACCTGAGATGCGTGTAATTTTTTTTAGTACCGAAAAATCTATATTGAAATTCGTAAAAACTAATTTTAAAATAGATTTTTCGGTACTAAAAAAAAAATCACACGCATCTCAAATTTGACAAAAACTTTTATTTCGTCATATAAAACAGAAGGATTTAAGCATCTCTCGATTTTGAAGTTCCCGAAAATAGCCTTTTTTCAAAATTTCTACGTCGTTGAGGCAGTTGTGAAAAAAAATTTTCACCCCAGCCCTTTCGCGTGAGCTATTTTTTAGTAAAAAGTACAAGAATCTCGGAGAAGAGCGAAATCTAAAAAAGGTCCTTTTTCGAACCGCCCTGGGGCACACAATTTTTTGGAGTGAGTTGGGTTCGGTTGGGTTTCTCCATCTTTGTGGTAAATACATATATATATATATATATATATATATACAAGAATAAAGCAACGAAAAATATATATTTATATATGTATTTTATAAATATTATATATATATATATATATATATATATATATATATATATATATAATATTTATAAAATACATATATAAATATATATTTTTCGTTTATAAATATTATATATATATATATATATATATATATATATATATATATATATATATATAATATTTATAAAATACATATATAAATATATATTTTTCGTTGCTTTATTCTTGTCTATCTACGAAGTATCTAAGAGTTTAAAAATGGGATTAATCCAATCTCGGAAAAACCTTCTGACTGATGTGTAGCTGGCAATAGCAAAGAGAGAAAGAGAGTGAGAGGGAGAATTTCATGAAATTCTAGGTCTATCGGAAAATTTCTCGTCTATCTATATCGATATCGAGGCCAAGCCCTGTAATCGATAGCACGAAGAATTCGCCACTGTTCTCTCGACTTCCGTTTGATAAGTTAAGAGGATATGGTCGAGAGCACCAAAGGATAAAGAAAAAAACTAAAGAAAGAGAAAGATGGAGGGGAAAAAAAAAACAGAAAGACAAACGCGAGTCATGATGTACGACCGGTGTTCGAACACACACACACACACACACGAACACACTGACACGAAAAGAAAAAAAATTCACGATCCTTACAATATATGATCCCCTGGTTGCGAGATTTAGTGACGAAAATTCGTTGTTAAATTCGCGAGAGTACACGGGAGAGCCTGTACAATTTTTGTGAATGATCGTGCGCGAGCGAGATATTATATATCGAGTGAATTATTATATTCGAACGAATCTTTAACTCGTGTACGAATGCCAAGACGTGAAAGTTGACTCTACGCGACATGACTGTAATTTTATAAAAATATTTTTAAGGGAAAATTATATATTATGTACAGCACACACACACACACACACACACCTGATATTAAAATAATAAGCGAATATCTTTGAATGTGCATGAACGTGTTGCAAATTTTTTTTTCAGACCTGCGAGAAACGAAAAGCATTGTGGAAGGATTTTTTTTAATCCTGAAGCAATTAAAAATGTTTCGAAGAAAGACAAATTTTCGGTGCAAAGTAAGAATTTTAAATTATTCGAAAGAAAAAAAAAACTGCATAGATTTAATTTTTTCAGAGTATTTTCGGCATTTATACGATGTATACTTGTCTGAGTCGATAACTCGCCTAGTCAGGGACTAAAGCTTCAAAGTTGACTCCTATGAGCGAGTTGGAATTAGCAATCAAACCCTTAAAAATAACTTTTCAAAAAGAGCGATAGGCGTAAATAAAAAATTCAAGTACACATCTCGTGCACGTTCTATACTTGGAATGGACAATTGGATTTCCGCAGTTCCGAATTGAGACTGATTTGCCCTCCATTTTCGAACGTGAGCATCCGACGTTATTACCATCCTCGTAATTTTACCCCCGAAAAAAGCAAACGTCATGAATTTCTGGGTGGTACAGGAATAATCATCGTCGTTCTCGTTTATTCTGTTCAATCTATAATGCCAACGAGGACTTTACTATTTTTTTTCTCCGTTTTTGTTTCCTCTTTTCAGGAAGCTTTGTTTTCATGAAAAAAAAAAAAATACTTTTCGAGATTTTTCATGCGTGAGAAAATTAGTTTAAATTTGGGAAAAAAATGCTTGGACTTGCGTCTTTTTGATGCTGGCAAAAATTCCAAAAGTTTTATCTCGCAATTCACCTGAAGAAATAATCCCCAATTTTATTTCTCATGAGCAGAGCAGCAAGCCCTGCTCGAGGTTCGTTGCCATTAATCGTCAAAAATTCCTCGAAAATTTCAGTTTTCATGGAATTTTGAATTCTCATCGGGTAGAAAGTTTTTTTTTCCGAAACGAATATAGTCCAAGGATCAAGGATATTTCGTATCGAATTTAACGACAGAAATAACACGTAACATTATTTACAATCAAAATACTTATCGATTGTGACAATTTTAAATATTAAAATGCAAAAAAAAATAAATAAAAATATTCTCAAATGTTTTCACGATAATTCAAAATAATTTTGTCACCAAAATTCATCATTCGAACGGCGCGCGATGGCCATTTCCGCATCGCGTTGTTACGTATACAGTCCGACCTCGATTCTACGGAGTTCGATTTTGTGGACAATCCCCACTTTTCTACCCTTCCCTGCTGGCGGTGTTCAGTACCGCAGTAGAAATCTTTTCGTGGCGGGATCCATTAGGATCGCTTTTTAGGTTAGGTTGTACGTTTCAACTGTGATAGCGAAAAATGAAAAGGGCGACACCACCATATGATACGATACTGGGAATAGAGCCGTGATTGGCCTAACGCGTTCTAGGGGCTGCGTTTACGTGGCCTCGATTCTGTGGACTTCCGGTCCCGAAGTGTCCACAGAATCGAGGTCCGACTGTATATATTTCTTCTCACGCGGCGTCCGTCAGTCTTTATATCCTTTCATGTATAACCGCGCGGGCATCGATCACGATAACCGCGCGCGGTGTGTCTCATGCGGCCCCGCAGACTCGTTATACGATTATTATATGTGGGTTTTTCGTTGCCTCATATACGCCGGGGTGGTCTCTTCGAATTTCGGGAAGAAGAGAAGTATAAGGGACGAGCGCTGTGGATAACGTGATGGTGAATAAAACGTGGATGAAGCGAGCGAAAAGAGAAATATAACGGAGACATCGACTCTCGGGAGTTGTCCCATATGGATAGCCGAACGATAATGTTCCCGGATAGCCAGAACAGAAATGAAATTCGGGTGATTTAACAGTACGAATCTTGAGTCTTCGGGTATAGAAATCGCAATGGTAGAGGGGGGGGAAGAAGACGCGAATGAACGTCGGTAAATCCTTGCCGATAAATGGGATCTTTTTCAGAGCTGAGGCTTGCGCCGTTACATATATATATATATACATTATGTGGATGGAAAAAGTCTCTTGGTATATCGGTTGCGTGTACGGTATTATGTACAGAAAGGGTATATATCGAGAGAGCTTTGCCTCGTTTCATCCTTCGCGTATCACCGACCCTTATTTTCTACTCGATTCTACTTTAGCAGGCCGATCTCTCGAGTTGTCTGTTCTCTCCGTGTTTGGCTCGAAAAATATATATATATATATATATATATATATATATATATATATATATAAACTTTCCGTGCACTCGTAAATTGGAAATTCCACGAGAATAGAAATGATTTTTTGGCAGAAGTAATTTTTTTCAAACTCCAATGGCCGAGGGATGGTTTACAAGAAAGAAAGCGATGAATCATCTATAAAAACGATACTTATTCAGGAGCTTTTTTTGTTAATTTTTTTTTTCCGTAGGGTAGCTTGGAATAAAATAATTTACGAAAGGTAGTCCTTGAAGCGACAATTAAGAAGCATTTTTTTTTTTAATTTGTTTCTACGAATGTTGGTGTAAAATAAAATGACAAGTTAGCCTTGATAGAAGATTTCAGTTTTTTGTTTGTTTGTTTTGTTTTGACGATTACGAATAAAATGGCTTCGGGAAGTTTAGCGGGCCAAAAATTGTCCCAATTCGCATAGAATGACTCATGGAATAGAGACCGTTGTATTTGGATAGCCCCGTGACTCGGCAACGAGTGCAGAAACTGTGAATAAATAGCCTCCAAGCTGGCTTCGATAAACACTGTATATAGTTTCATTGTTCACCTGTAAACACGAGACGTCTTTTTTTTTGCGAAACGAAATTCAAATAACAGCGAATCAAAAGTTCCCTCTATACGAGAGTACATTTGAAACAGAGTACAGAAGATTCTTTTTTATTTCACAAAGTATAAAGCAAAGTTAATGAGAAAGAAATATGAAAATATAATTTGCAGTCTTCATTCAAATTTTTCTCAACTGTCTTGAATTACGCTGGAATTTTCTAAAAATTCCAAACTTCCTTTTCATATACCGTACTATCGTTATAATTATAACTACGTGCAATTAGCGTTGTGTATAACAATCGCAGCTGAACAAGAGCGAGTGCAACGATGATGACTTTAAGAAGTCAACGTTATAATAAAAGAGAGAGAGAGAGAGAGAGAGAGGGGAAGAAATCTTCGATTGCTCTCTGGTGAGCTTTTCGAGTGCTAACTAAAGAGAATATCCCTAGAGAGTATTGAGCACAGCCTCCCCTATTATAGTAAGAACAATTTAAAGACTCGACGTTTGGGAATTCCGTGCACGAGCCATTCTCTCGTCTAATCGAGGAGAAATTGAATTTTCCCGATCTCTCGTCTATATATATATATATATATATATATATATATATATATATACACACATAGATCAGCGAATTGCTCAGCACTTAGAGGAAAATCTTCAAGGAAGCTCTCCTCGCTCGATCCGAAGCTCCCTTACAATCGAGATCGATCGTTAAGCCGAGCCATCATCACGAGGAGAGAAAGTTTGTCGTTTACTCGATTCGTTACAATTAACGCAAAAGGCGTGAATTATAACTTTGACGAAACAAATCAGGAGAAATATACGACTGCCCTAATACACAGCAGACGAGGGTATTCAACGTCAATTTGCCATAAAGGTCTTTATGAGAGTTTACGTAATAATATACAAACAATAATTAACGAAAATCTTGGATATGCTGAGAATTGAAAGTAGAAATTGATTTTGCATAGAACTCTCCGTATACGTATAATACGAATTTTGTCGCGAATTTGATACTGCCAAAGTTGCCACGAATGAACGATATCTGTTTTCGAGAGCGAGAAAGAATGGCAATTTGAAAAGCAATTTTCTGGCTATAAGTTTTGTCGAAGTATACCTTTCAATGTATACCCGAAAAGCACGCGAAAGTTCGTCCCTATAAATACGACATATCGATTGTTGGCGACAGGAACGGTCTGAGACACACGACTTTACACGTTCAGCAGTGTGATTGACTACCTTTTATTTCGTTAGTTATTGATCTATGTCTATATATATATATATTGTACAGGAGAAGGATTTGGCGGTCTGTTATTTCTTCTCGACTCGAAAAATCATTTCTCTTCATTGTCCGATTTCCCCGAGGATGCGGATATCAAAATATATTGGCAGACGATCGCGTTACTCCGTTCCCCATACGAGACCACCAAACCTTTTATTCTTCAATCAATCTACGATAGTAGATTTTAAATAAGAAACTGAAGCATTTGCACGTCTTTGACCTGCTTGTGCATGCCTACCATTTCAGTTTACGTAGAATATGTGCCACTGTACTGTGCTGTTATTGCATTTCCTTGCCGTTTGATTAAGACATAGAAAAATTGGAATTGACGAAAGTTAATCTTGAATTGGACTAGCTCAACGAAAAAAAAAAATTTAGGCATATGCAGCGTCACTTTGAATTAAATCGACGATTGATTTATCGATATACTTGTCGATAAGATCTTTCAGCTGAGAATATACCGAAGCTTTGTAAAATCATGATTAAAATTTTCACTAAATCCTCTGTATTTATAGAGACGAGAATTCAGGTCTGATTGAATCACATCGTGTTCTTTAAGTTATTCCCGTACGATATCGTCGATATGATGAAGTGTTACGGTGCTGGGGAAATGAAAACCTCGAACCCGAATATTTCATCTCTTATTTCATCACGTACACGTGGGTATATTATATAGACGGAGTATTCGGCTCCTTTGTCTCTCTTGTTACACCCCCAAGAATTCAATAATCGCGAGATGCCCGTCAGGTTGGCCGTAATTTTCGTGCCCTCCCCTCCCCCCCCCCCTCTCCACGCTTAGTTTATACATCTTATAATACACCAATTTCGACTTCCTTCGAATTTCAACTGGTAAAATCAACGTGCTGTAAATTCTGGAAAATTCTGTCGAGTCTCTCGTCAGATATGGCCTATCTTGAGTATATAATAGACATGAAATCACGTAAATCGAGATGATTCGTTGGCCTAGGGTACTTTTGACAGTTGTCAAATTACCTAACGATTCGGCATTGAGGAAGCGAAGTAAATAAATGACCGTTTGAATTTGTTGAAAACGAATTATTTAGCCATAAACGAAAGAAGAGTCGTAACGAAGGTTTTATTTTTGCCCTTGTACACGTTATTTATTCATTCATATTCGCGAAGTGATGTTCATCGGTGGAACGCTTGATATCCATTCCTATTTTTCGCGACCAATTGTATCTCCGAATCATCGACGAGTCAGTGCAGATTCGAAGAATTTTCATGCAATAATTTTAACTTGACGAAAAATTCAATAACACGTCTAAAATTATTTATAGACGATGCATATATATTTTATTTTAAATCTCACGCTCTCTTCGCGCCATGGATCGACGAGATAACTGCTACACGGATGAGAAAAAAAATCATCGAGCCATCCTGTGCGGTCTCCCTTATTTATTGAAAGTATAGTCAATCAAGACAAATCCTATCAAAATTCATAGATTTTAATACCGGCCTCTCTCAAGTCAAGTGAATAAAAAAAAAAAAAATGCGCGGTTTTATCGCAACACTCTCATTGAATATAAATTCCGGCTGCGATCATTATCCCCGCGAAATTACATTGTGGATTTTCACCAAAAACGAGATAATCTCCCGGACATTAATATATCACGCATTTTCATGAAAAATGTCTGCGATCTCTCGGCGATGCGGTTATCGACAAAACGGAAGATGGAAAAAAAAACTAACAGAGACTCCCTTATCCTTGGCTATACGCGAAAGGTTCTGGAAGCTCGAGAAAAGCTTTTCTCGAGACGGAGTGCTTGGTTGCGCGATATTTCCTCCCCCCACCCCCACTCCCTGTGGAATCTCGAACGAACGTGGAGAGGTCAGGTTCATCCGGGCTTACCTCACTTCCCTAAACAGCCATGAAGTATCATACAAAAATGATAAAGGAGAAAAAAAAAGAGAAGGCCAAAAAAGATAAAACAAAAATAATAATAATAATAATAACAATAATGGCAACAATAGCGGCGGAAAGAGTTTGGGGTATGGGAAAGATAACCCCCGGACGAGTTGAGGTATAATACGTTGGCTGTTGAGATAACGCGCTCGAAAGAATCTTTACACGCTGGCCGATCTGTATATGGTCCGTTGTGCTTTCCACCCTTATAGCGAGACACCCTCTCAAAAGCAACACGACCTTGTTCTTATTTTTTTCTCTAATAACAACAGTAAAGCATCCTTATATTATATATACATATATATATATATATTTATGTATATATATATCCATAACCACGAGAGATACCGCTTTTCGCCATAGGTAATCTCTCTCGTGACGTGTAAAAATATTCGAACAATTTTTTTTTTTCATCCCCCTCTCTATCTCTCTCTCGTTTTTTTTTTTTTTCGACCCCCCTATCGGCCTCGTTTATGCTGAAAATCTGGAATCGATCGGAGCGCACGTCCTCGCTAGGGGTGTTGGAATTGCAAGGGTGAGAGAGAAAGAGAGACAGAGAGAGAGAGAGAGAAAGTGACGAGAGGAAAAGAAAGAGAGAGACGAGAGAAAGAGATAGCGTCTGCGCGCAACGTAGACGTCGACGCAGACGCCGGGGCTGGACGCCAGGTCGATAGTCAAGCCCTGGTTAAACTCCCCGAGCGAAGTTCGCCAATGTGCTGGCTGCTTCTCTGCACCCCTGTTCCGAAACCTGGAACGTGTGTAAGAGAGATGGGACAGCGATCTCTATAGAAATGTAAAAGACACTATACATGTCCTACCAGTTGGATAGCCGCATCAACACGTACGTGTTACGCGTAAAACAATGTGCGTTTCGCCCTTTTGGATTTAAACATTCGAAATTTAAGTATACATATATATATATATATATATATATATATATGTATAGTGTCCTTTGTATATTATATGTAAAAGGGTGCATACGTATGGGATATTTAGACGTAAAGTAGGACGTCTTTAGGTCGGGGGAAATTTTGAAAAACCGTTCAAGAAGACCGGGCTTACATTATCCATGAGTGAAGAAAAATGTAAATTTTAGTCGATCCTAAGTAATTGACAAATTCATGCCCACGAGTTTGTCGAGGCCACCAGATATAATACTAGAAAGTTATTAAGAAAAATTTCGTAAATATATTTCTCATCCCAAAAATGTTTCTTCATATGAATAGTAAGCTTGACATTTTTTAAATAAACAACATTCTTTGATCTTTTCATATTGTCAATTTAACGATTAAAATTTCAAATCTCTTCTCGTAATATTGCGCGTAAACATTTTTTTTTTTTTTTTTTTTGGACAAAAGTCGTTACATCGTAAAAAATTGTCGAGAGTTTTTTTTAAATAATTTCCATTTAAATCCGATAAAAACTAAGTGTCTGGAAGAAATATTCGTGACATTGTCACAGGGGATATATCATTTAAGCTCCTGTGCGGTCAGCGACTCTCAAGTTCTGGAAGTAATGCGTAGATTCTGTATAAAAACGTATCTATTCAGATGTATAGGCTAATATAAATTACGCTACAGTCGGACTTCGAGCACTGACTGAGCTCGAGCACAGAAGCCTCGGGCACTGACCGAAAGACCTAACCTTCTTACTAGCCAATTAGAATAAAGCACCAGGCCCGTATCGTGCGTATATCGGTACCCTCCACTCACTGAAATTAGAATTTTTTTTTTGTTCATGGGGGGTTCTATATTGTCACGACACTGTGGATTCCGCAGTGCCCGGGGCTAGTCAGTGCCCGAGTAGTCAGTACCCAAGGTTTGACTGTATATATAATTATAAATGAAAACTGAAAATTGTCTACTTGTCGGTAACTCATTAGTAAAGGAAAACGCATCATCTGCGTGATTAGACTCTTTGCACGAATATTCCTTATGGTATGAGGAATGCTCATACGTACGCTCGTTTTTTTTTTCGTTTCATATTATATACACAATATAGCTGTATATATTATATATATAAACACCTATATACATGTATGTAATATGTAAAGTGGATGAAAAGGATGAGGCATAAGCCAGAAGGGGTTGGTCCCTGAAGCGAGCATAGCACAAGATGATGAGTGAAGATATAGAGACTCTCGACAATAATGCTTCGTTCTCCTCTTAAACCCATTTGAAGGACGCCCGTCGTTGCGTCGACGAATTAATTATGTGAGTGATCCGTAAGTCCTCCCGTTTAATGGTGCTTCCGTCGGGGAAAATCAGGTCGACGACGACGACATCAACTTTGAATATATATATATATATATGTGTGTGTGTGTGTATATGAGCCCTGACTATGTCTCGATAATTCAACTGCACAAGGAGAGTTCGTCTGGGTATAATGATAATAATTTACTCAGTGAGGCACGGGTTACACCGGAAACTATGGGTCTTTCGGTTATAGGGATAAACGAGATGGAATATAAAGTACACAGACTGCTGGAACTATGTAGATTTAAATTAATTATCGAACGAGGGTGTCACGCTAAAAGAAAAATGAGAGGATTGAATATGCACCTCGGTAAATTATAATTTTTCTCAATAGTAATATTGAATATAATAAGAAAAAAAATGTTTCCCGCAGCTACAAAATTTTTCGTGTACGCACAATGGATTTTATATAAAAATAAATGCCATTTACCAAGCCATCCAATCTATTGACGGAATTTATTTCGGAGTTTAGGGGTTCATCATATATGAACTGTAATTTCTCTCAGAGCAATTTATAGCTATTACTATTATTTCAAACAGGCAATTACTTGTTTTGACAAAAAATATATATATATATAGAGATATAATAATCATCAGCTGCACTGAGAGAAATTTGAATTACATGCGAAAATGTTAAAGCTGTTCGAGAGCCATCATATGAAATATAAAATTACAAAATGGTAGAGATGTATCTACATGACCTGTACGGTATAATAATCCATTCGGTCGAACGAACACTCCGGTACTTCGATGTTAATTAGAAGAAGAAAAATTAATCAAACGCTCGGCCAGCTCATTCGATTTTTTTTTTTTTTTCAATGCCCACACCGATTACTCGGGGATGGTTGTGGTAAGGGTAGATTTCCGGTGAACAAGAGAGAGAGAGAGCGAGAGAACGAGGCATCAAGGCGAGCCCTCAGGGCTCCCGAACACCCGTAGAGAGCAAACTAAACTCAATTTTACTAACATGATATATATAGCTTCGCTCATCACTCGCGGTCCAACGAAGCATCTCGTTTGAAGAGGCCGAGAGCGTTTTTGATAGAACTATTTTTTATATTCGATAGAATAAAATCACTCCGAAATTTGGCAAACATTGAAAGATTATTTTTATTTTTTCATTGAAATTCATAAAATAGCATTGTAGCATAAGCTCGAAGGTCTCTCTCTCTCTCTCTCTCTCTCTCTTTCTCTCTCTCTCTCTCTCTCTCTAGAGAGTACAGTAGAGCCTCGATTATCCGAACCCGTCGGGACCGGGCCTAGTTCGGATTATCGAAAGTTCGGATAATAGAAATGCGTTGTCGTAGATAGCGGTCTTACATATTGCATATGGGGAAAAATATGAAAAACGGGCAGATATTTTGAGCGATTTAACGTTATGCTTGTGTATTTCAATTGTATATTTAAAACAAAACAGTAATATATGCCTTTATAAAAATTTAGTGTTTAATTTCAGGCTTTTTTTTTATCATAAATTGCTGAATCTTTGGCTGCCGTATGGAAGCTACGCGTTTTTTTTTGCGGTTTATTCGTTCAAAAAGAAATTGATATTACGGACGTACAACAAATTATCTCGGAATCATGTTTATTTTATTTTTTCTTTAACCAATCTAAAATATATATTTTTTCATACGTTTGTAACGCTCTCGGGTAATATTCGTAGTATTCACTTTTTAACGACAAAGTCGCTTGGATAAATTATTATTGAACAGAAGAAAAAAAAACAAGAATCAGAAGTCTTGCATGGAATACGACGATGCCATTGTATTTATCTCCAATAGCAAATTTTTATAAATTATTCAGCCAAGTTTTATTCCGTGTGAATTTAAAATTTTATCAACGATACGTATCTTTGTAGCAATTCTTAATAACCCCTTGCGAAATTAATTTGTCTTCGAGCATAACGAAGCTCGTTTTTTTTTTTTCGTTTGAGAGTACTTCTGCCGAGCGAACGTCGAAAACATCGGACGAGCAGCATTTCGAACGAAAAACAAACAAAAAAAGGCATTTTTATTGTAAAAAAAAAAAAAAAATCGCGCCATGGTTCGGATAATAGAACGTTCGGATAAAGCATGTATACGTTCGGATAACGGAGGGTTCGGATAGTGGGAGTTCGGATAATCGAGGTTCTACTGTATGCAAAAATTTTAAATCAGAGAGGGCAAATAATAAAATGGGGGGGATTCCTTTTGCTTATGCCGAGTAATAACATTTTGTGATTCCCGTAAAAATGAATTCCACTCGCACAGACTCAGAGATTTTACGTAATCCAGCGAGATTAAATGTAAAGCCGACATGTAAATGGAAGAGGAAAAAAAAAAGGATATACGCAGTTTGGTAATTTTTTTTTTATGCATTTGTTTCTTTAATATTTTTGCAAATAAACTAATTTCACTCGTGGAATTGAAATTTGTAGTGAATAGTTCTCGACGTCAAGATATCTCGTTCACTCTCTGCTCCTCATATAATAGTTGAACTCTCGCTTTAAGTTGCTTTCCAAGGTTCAATGTTGATCATTCACGTTTAATGATTTTTTTCAAATTCAGAGAAAAGATATGCGATCGACTCGTATAGTTCTCTTTATTTCGACAATTTTTGTCTCATATCGTTGACCAACGCTCGGCGTTATTATTTTGAATAGATTGGCGATATATCACGAGAAGTTCAATTAAATTACGTTATTAATAAATTCGTCAAAGTATCAACGAAATTTTCGGCTGTATTTCTGAAGCTTTTGTTTCAGTTTACTTGCACTCGCATAATAAACGTTCTTAATCAATGATATATCTCTGTGAAATAGTTTAAGGACTCTCTGCGCAATTAACACACGTGCCTTGTGTCAATAATTCACGCGAAGCATTGGAGAAAATTTTAAGAAAAGGACTGACAGTGTGTATATGTGTGGGTGTGTATATGCGGATAAAAAGGTCGGAGATTCCGAAATTTCATCTGACGTCTAGCTCTATAGCCAATTTTCGAAGGGCCCGATTACGTCCACCTGCAGACGCGACGGTCGTATTATTTTTATGAATTTCATTCCCTCTTTTGCGAATCGCCCCTGTCGTTCTGTATCCCGGCTTTCTTCCGCGAAATTGGCACACTATCGCTCGCGCAATTTATTTTATCACGGCACGGTGTGCGCGACCATAGAGAAATTCTCACGAGCTGATGAAAAAAAAAAATCGGACAAGAGAATTTTTTTCTCGTATGAAAAATCAAAACTTTTCGCCGCCTCATTGCAATCTCTTGATTTTAATAATCACGAAAATACTGGTTGGTAAAAAAATTTTAGATCATATATTTTTTTTTACACCCAAGAGTTAATTATTCTAATCGACTATGTAAATTACAATAGGTCACGTCTTCGTTGAATCGATACCTTGGAATATATTATTAAGAAAACCAATCACGTGACGGACATGTGTGCATTGAAAAAAAAAATTATAAATAAAAAAAAATCCCTTGGAGTATATCAAACGAATGAACGAGAAGCTCATCTCTTCCGGTCAGTAAAGTTCATCTCTCTGTCTGTCTCTCTCTCTCTCTCTCTCTCTCTCTCTCTCTCTCTCTCTCTCTCTCTCTCTCTCTCTCTCTCTTCCTGTCTCTCTTTCTCTTTCCATCCCTCATTTTCTCGCCAACTTGGTCGATTCTTTGCACCCTCATAGAGCGTACGTGATCGTCGCGTCGGTTGCGCGCGGTTTGTTTACGAGAGGCGACGAGCATCGAAGCGAATTTCATCGAGAGAGGGATAGAAGAGCTACCCTCGATACATGACGCACTTAAATTCACCCACATATTGAGAGAGGGACCAATGGCCCTATCGATAAATAAATTTAACTTACCGAAAAAGCCAATGTTGCCCGTCACGAGACCCCCATAATAGTTATTGAAATGAAACCCCGATGTCCCGATATGTATCGTTGATCGGGAGAAAAAAAAGATTCAGAATTTCCATCATTGGTTATAATTTGTCGTTCATTCGGACGTCCAGAACAAAAATATGAGTCAAGCAGAGAGTGCTTCCTTTAGAAAAATCATACTCTCCAAAAATATTAAATATTTGAACGTTCATTCTTACCAAAATTGATGAAAAAAACCTCAGAATTGTTTTTTTTTTTTAATTACGTAATATTTTCTTGTAAAATTGAAAATGCAAGCTCGTGAAATTCCGTATGATTGTTGTAACGAAGTACTACACGTCGATCTATAGCTTACTTACGAAATTTTTGGGCACCGTCGATAAATTGAGTTGCCGAAATTCCGAGAGAGCTCATCCCTTTATAATATTCTCGATTCATCCAAGTTAACTTTCATATCCTTCGAGAAGCTCTCTAGCACCACACACGTCCAACGCAATCGTCCACTTTATTCTCTCTGCGTTCGTGACTCTGAAAGATCTCTTGGTCCGTTTCGCCCACCAAATCTTTAACTGCACACAGAGAATCACTCTGCGGCTGAGGGAAAAGCTCGAAATAGAAAGAAAAAAAAAGTGTATACAAGACGCTTCCACCTTCATCTTCGATACTTTGCTCTATTGCATTGCCCGGCGACGCGCCATTGGATTGCTCAATGCAAAAAAGAAAGGAAAATAAAATGAGTCAATATATTTCAAAGTTTCCAGCGATGTCGAGATGTATTTCGCGGCAAGAAATCTACAGCAAGTAAGATTTATACGTGACACGCTGAGATCGATAAATTGACAAGTTCTCGAACTCTCGACGGTTCAATCAATCATTTTTGTGAAAAAAAAACAACCTTCCAGATAAATTAAACGATAAAACAATCACGAGCAATTGCAGTTACGTGATTATAATTATACTTCGACAAAATCAATGTTTGGTCAGCCCAACCGATCAACCGCGAACTTCTTCGTTTTTCCAAACTCATTTTGGTCAACTGAATTGAATGAACAGTTTTGTTGACAGAACCAAAAAGATCGTTATACTCGTTGAAGGTTTTCTCGACAGGACGAACGAAAGGTTAATCGATAAGACGTACCGAAGAATCAAAAGCTATACTTGAAATCCGGATAAACATCCGGGAAGAAACATTATTGAGGGAATGTCGGAGGAAATGGAAGAGGCTAGATGTCACTGATGGCCGCAAGCTCATTCGGTTAGGGGTTGAGGAGGGTTACGTGTCCTCACGTAAAACACCAGAGTAAGAGAGAGAGATATAGTCACGCAACCTCCGAGTTAACGTCCGGGGGAACATAAATATCGTCCTGGAAGCAGGACGTTCAACGTCCAGAAGCCGTTGCCGCACATCTGGCGCTGTCGCCATGAATATAACCCGTTCTCGGACATGCCGTCTTCCACTCTCTCTCTCTCTCTCTCTCTCTTTCTCTTCGCGTCCTTAGCACTATCGTTCTCTTTCCTCTATTCTCCACTGCCCTAGCTTCTCTCTTTCTCCTCCTCTTCTCTTCTGCCCTGCAGTGCTTACGTTCTATCCTCTTCTTTTGCTCCCTCCGCTTCTTCCCTTGTCCGCTTGTCCTCTCTCATCCGAGTACGCGAGACCTGAGAAACTTTCATCCTGTTTTGCACCAAGGGGGTAGTTCAGTTACGTTGGAGGACGATGGTGCAGCAACCGTGAGCGGCAGCGAGAGAGAGAGAGAGAGAGAGAGAGAGAGAGTTGGAGTAGAGCGGAGGAAGGAGCGGTAAGGCTGCTGTCGTGTCGCATGGTCTATCCAGTCACTACCCTCGGACAAGGGATGCTCGAGGCTTGCCAGGGTACAGAGCTACCAGTAAAAGCCAGAGATGCATGACTAAGGGAGAGAGAGAGAGAGAGAGAGAGAGAGAGAGAGAGAGAGGCAGCAGAGAGTTTTAGGTGTTTGCGTGCGATTCTGCAGGAAAGTTGAGCATGGACTAACTACTAACTGGGTAGAGTCCAGAACTCCTTCATAGCCGTTCCACTTAACATACTAACAACCCAACGATCCTTGAATCATATATTCATTGATAAGTTATCCCGTGTATTACATGACCCTGGAGTTACCGGATTACAACGCGGTGCTTGTATAATTTTCTCATCGGATGGCAAAATGACGATGACATTTTTCGCACTGACGAAGAAAATGATATTGTATGTGCTTTAACTTATATGCTCGTAAAGGCAAATGTAGTTCTGCACAGATTATTTTGACTCGCTAACGATTTGTGCACAACAAACTTCAGTGAAGTTGAAGGATCCAGTCTCGGATGTAATTAGAGCGGAACTTTAGGTATTGCTTTAATTAAACGGATATTATGATGACAAAATTATAATGTAATAAAGGTTAGTTGCAGTAATTGATCTTTATTACATTAAAAACTAATTACGATGTAGACAAAACAGAAACATCGAACTTCTACCGGAGTTTCTGACTCCATAAAATCTCCCAATAACATCCTATCTTATTCATCTAGCTTTCGTCAATATACCTGATGTCTTTCTGGGAAAAATTAACGATTAATCTCGTTATAATTACGTTCGATAAATACGACCAATACTCCAATATCGAATATTCGTTGAGAATAGGGCCAGCTGATGGCCCTACTCGTACTCGTAGATGAGGTAACATTGTTTCATAGTACCCCTGTAAACATCATCAAATACGAAATCGCTTTCTCTAACCAATTTTCACATGGAATATACTGCAGAAAACTCTCGAGTTCGTCATTCGATGTTGGCCATCAAATATAAATGACAAATTTAGCTCTAAAATATGTATACCCTCATATCCAGCAGTTTTAAGATCATCGATTTGCCAATGCTCATTCATCCCTGCACGTCAATGTCGATAGGTTCGACAAAAAAAAAAAAGGTATCCAATAGGTCAGAAATCCCAGGTCATCAAAATTTACCTTGTTCTCCGCAATCCTCATCAAGTCTAATAACAATTTAGGATTCGAATTTTAAAGCAAGATTCACGTAAGAATGCATGGGCTCCGGAAAAAAAAAACCATTTGGCACTTTTGAGTTCGATAAGGAAAAATATTTACCGAGCTCATTCATCGAGACCATTTCCCGGATTAATTTATTGCAGCTATGAAATTTGATTGCGTTCGTGTCGGAACGCTAATGGATCATTATGTTATGGACCCTCTAGCGATAAATACCCACCCGCAGCCTACATAATACATAAATATATGTATATCGCAATATGTTCATTCATCCATCCATCCATCTGGGGATTCCTCGGACCTTCAGGCCACCCGATACGAGCCACACGAACGAGCACGACCGCGTTTCCAGCTGTTTAGGTGCACGGGTGATCGCGCACGCAGGGTCATAGATCCGCATCGTTGTCACGTGACTCGAATGCCCATTGCCCTCTTTCTCGTGTACTATCTTGTTCTTCCGGCTCTCTCTCTCTCTCTCTCTCTTTTATCTCTGTATCTCCGGGGGGTGAAGTAACGACCGCCTATAACTTGGACTTATCGTACGTGTTTACCACGACGCCGTGTACGATTATTGAGGGAACATTGCGAAAACGTGGAAAAATTTTTGTACGCGAGCGAGTATATGAACAGAGGTTCGTGTGCAAATGGATAAAAATTGCGTCGTAAAAGTAGGGAGTTTTTTTTTTGTTTTACAGACACGTTTTTTTTCAAACTAATTGTTTAGAAATACGACCACCCTTAAACTGTAACCTGGATTTTGGCGACGAAAATATTTGTCTTGGGACTGTACAGTGTATAGTTCTCATGACAAGGCGATGCATTTTGATTTTGAGGCTGCATTTGTTATCCTTGATCAAATTCCTGAAAAATCTACATGCTTACAGCAGCTGTTATTGCAAAAAAAAAAACATATTTTATTTCTCGATAGAATATTTAAAATATTTTAATGATCTCAAAGTGATCAAGATGACCGAAATTTCATGCTAAAGATCCAAGAACAAGTTTGATATTGATGGAGTTAAGGGGGGGGGGGGGGGGTAGGGTTTTGAGGGTTCAAAAAAAGTGATTTTTTTTTATTGCATATTATGAAAGTATAGTAACTCAAGAATGTTGTCTGTTAATAGGAAGTCAATGATTCTATGTGAGTAAAATAAAAAATAAATAGCTTACTAAGTTTTATCAGGGTCTTTTCGCTACGAAAAACTTTAAACGCGTTTTTCTCAAATCGATGTTTTTTGAGTCGGTGCACTCTGTATCTCAAAATCTATTCAACCGATCGTTCTCAAATTTTTTACAGTATTTCCTTACATAATTTATGAGGTAACCCTGTTGAGATTTTTTCGTTTTTGATTTTATTTTTTTTATTATTAACAACAATAGTCATGAATTTAGGCCAAAAATCGGTATTTTCACTTTCAAGTCTTGTAAAAAGTTCAAAAATTTTTAAAAAATGGAAAAACTCGACAGAGATACCTAGAGGGACATAAAAATTAAAGGAAAAACTTTGGTTATTTCATTTCAAATGATCCAGTGCTGAGGTATGACGTGCACCGCAAAATGTATTTTTTCTGAGGCGCCTGCGAAGAATTGCTGCCATTCGGTCAATTTTCAATATTTTTCAACCAATATTTCACAGAATATAGTTCAATTACTACTCTTTAATGTACAATAATCAGAAATAAATTTACTTTCACCGTACGCCTAAAAAAAAATCTGTAAAAACCTGTTTTTTTCTGCCTTCAAAACCCTACCCCCCCCCCCCCCCCCCCCCTTAAAGAATATTAAAATTGCCCAAAAAAGATCGTCTTCGATTGAAATATCCGCAAGTTTACCAGCGTTGAGAATTTTTGTGTCCGATTTAAGAATAATACGTTGGCTTGCCACAGCTCAATAGAGGTAAAGAAAACTTTGGAAAGACTTTAAAACGAGAAGAAGAAAAAAATTGCATTAAAGCGATAAATAGCGAAGTCATGGAATCCCACCATCCCCCCTCCCCGCCCCTTTTTTCATTTCCCTCTCGAAATAAGTGAATTTCCTCGTCCCACAGCGTCCTCATTGTTCTCACTTCAATCTCTGGTACGTCTCCTCGATCTTCAACGTTTCACTCGAAGCAAAACGATTACAGGGCCGGGGTCTCATTTCACCGAGTAAATTTGCTTGAACAATCCCCTCGCCTCTTTCCATCCCGTGCAAAGTGAAAACTTTTATTCAACAGTTTGGCTCTACGGATGAATTTATCCGAAGAAAAAGGATGAAACCAAGAGTTTCAAGTATAGACTCAAGAATATATAATATATGATATACAAATATAGACATGCACAGATACTTTTTATATGAATAAATGCGTGTACGTAGATTGTATATTGAAAGAACTCGAAAGATCGAAAACGACAACCTACCATATCTCTTCGTTCGTAAAATATACCGACTCGTGCAACGTGAAATTTCATTTATTAATTTCCTCCTGGAGCCTCGAACGCGCTCCTCAACTTTTCTTGCCTTCTCGAGAAAACTACCCCTCTGCGCCTCTCTCTCTCTCTCTCTCTCTCTCTCTTTCTCTCTACTTCTTTCTCAGCATCTGACTTTTACCCTCCACCCTGTTCTCTCGCCTCTTACATATTTCTCTAGATGCACTAGCCTAGTAGCTTGAACCAACTCCTCATTCTCTCTCTCTCTCTCCCTCCCTTTCTCTTCATCCTCAAAATATATACGCGTAGCTATCTCTCCGGGGGTTGCGAAGGCGTTGGTGGCTAGGCGGCAGCCATCCAATACAAGCCAAAAGCTTCTTCCCGTCCACTCCTCGCGCTCTACCCCCCCCCCCCCCCTGTTCATCCCTCTCGGCGTCTTGGAGGGTGACGGACCCGGTGAAGCCAGCCACAAACTAATTACGACCTCGGGCGCCCGTCGAGAGTGCACCGCGCGGCGAGTAAGTCAGCGTGATACCCGAGAGATATAGAACAAGAGAGACGGGGAGAGAAAGGAGAAGTATATGTAGAAGCCAATGAGGCAGCCTTTGGCAAGGGTGCGGGGGTTGAAAAGTATATACGAGAGAGCAGGGGAGTGATATGAAGCCGCGCGGATTGTTGAAAAATGTGCGAGATAAAGGAGGAAGATGGCAAAGGTCTCGGATGAGCCGAGAGATGGATCGGCGATTCGAAGCGGAGAAAAAGCGGGGGAGGAGAGACGTGAGGAACGAAGATGGGAAGTGATGTGAAGAAATTGAAGAGCAGACATATGATTTTGAAGAAGAAAACGAAGTTGAAAGAAAGGTTGGAAGTAAAGGGACGAAGATAGAAAGTGAGAGAATAAAGCAAAAGAACTATGATAGGGTGAGGTGAAGACTCTGAAAGCTTGAGAAATAAGAAGGTACAGAGAAAGGGAGAAGCAATGTACGATGACGACGACGACGACGACGACGACGACGACGACGACGACGAAGCGGGAGCGTAGAAAAAGTGAAAGATTCGCTGGCAGAGATTCTCGAATCGTCGGGAAACAGGCGCCCCTTTTTTTTCCACAACGAAAATATACCCTGCGTATTTATATAGAGGTACACTGTACAATGTACATAATATATGTATACATATATATGTGCCTGCATATATATATATGTAGCTTTTTTTCCATTCCTGAAACATACGAAAATAGAGACATAGATTTCGACATCGTCTTTTCTTTCGTATATCGTAGAAATAACGAGTCTCCGGGAAAAGGAAAAAGGTCACAGCGGGGTAGATTCATTGGATAAGAATTAAAATGAAGTCTGAGCGAGAAAGCATCACACGCGCGACTTTTATCTTGGCCGATGAATGGTAATCACATATATATTCATATATATAGCTTTATTTCATTTCATTTCGTATCTCGCAAAGTATACATTTTTCGTTGGTTTTGTTCAAAATCTTGTTTTTCGATTCCCCGGAAATTTCGATGAAAATTGAAATTTTCAATATTGCTGCAAATGTAGAATTCAAACGTAGAATGTCTCGTTATCGAATGGTGTCGAATGTATAAGTCGGTATACTTTCCTCCCACAAATAGCCCATTAAACGTCGTAAAATTGATTATGTTATTCACTATGAGTATGCTGTATATGTGTTTGACGTCGAGACATCGCTATACCAAAAGTTTCTCGATGCACTATCGTAATCTCTCGCTCCCTCTTTCGTTGTTTACTCGCAATCTCCGGACTGAATAGACCTTTCGCTCTTTCTGTCTCTCTCTCTCTCTCTCTCTCTCTCTCTCTCTCTCTCTCTCTCTCTCTCTCTCTCTCTCTCTCTCTCTCTCTCTCTCTCTCTCTCTCTGCTTCTATTGACTGCTCTCGAGTGTCTAGGAGAAACTTGCGAAGGATCCTTACAACGTCTCTCGCCTGCAAGAAACACGAAGAGAAATATCCTTTTCTTTCATCCCCTCGCACATATATACGTCTTGTCGGTGTCTCGAATCTCTCCATGTCCAATCGTTCAAAAATATTGAGGACACGCTCTCAGTAATATCGTCATGTAAATATAAATTTTTATACATCCCGTGTGTACGCTCTTAATTCAATTGTTTATCTATATCGTTAATGAATTTTCGTTCTTCAGACGTGGCTGTTGTCGAAGTTAAGAAAAAAAAAATTTTTTAAATAGCAAAATCGAAGACTCGATTCGTCGCAATTAAATTAGTCGACCGGGCGAGGAAAGTTGCGCGTCAGTCTCGTTGAGTTGCGTGTGTGGTCAGAGCCGCTTATTAATTAAACCGTTCGAGCCGTAGCCGGAAATTACGAGAAAGAAACACATGCGATTTATACTTCTATCGAAGGTTCCGATGATCAATAACGTTCGAATCGGACCTCACGGTACTATATCGACTGATATAATAAGAAGAAAAAAAAAAAAGCGTAACTCGCACAATTTTACGTCTCTGATATAATGTGAGTTACACCCTTCTGTTTGTCAACACCTGGTATACGAAGAAAATTCTAGAAATATCGTTGTCTCAGAGGGAAAAGGACATGTCGAGTGCGTATAACCATAAAGGTTTTTATAACCATACCCTTTTGGCATTGAGCCATCGGCATATATTCATATACGTAGAGGAATAAGAATAATCGAAGCATGTACATTCTTTTTTTTTCTTTTTAAATCGCACAATTATTGGCCACCTTCCAGTGATCGGTCTCTTCGATATAAAATCGTCCAGGCTAGGGCAAGAAAACAACTATCGTTTATATTTCACTTTTTCAAATGGCCAATCACCCTGCTCGTTTTTTTTTTTTTTCTGACAGCGAGTGCTGTGTCAGAGGTCAAACGAGAAGAATTGAAAGCCTCGAAAGCGTTGTAATGAGTGAGAAGAGAAACAAGCAAGAGAGAGAGAGAGAGAGAGAGAGAGAGAGAGAAAAGAAAGAACACGAAACAGCCGTGGAGGATGGAAAAAAAATTTGACAGACGTTCTTGGCCGTGGATTCTCGTCGTAACGGTTAATTTATTTTCCAGCTTCGAGAGAAAAGCTAGGATCGGCAGGGAAAAAAAGAGCGATGGAGAGGAACGAAGAGAAGGACGAGTGGAAAAAAAAAATATATGTAGGAGCTTTTGTGCGTATGTAGGAATAAGCCGAAAGATACGTGAACATGGCACAAAGGAGGAAGAGGAAAAAAAAGGATGTATATACACGTACTATATATATATATATATATATGGTTATATAGAGGCCCGCGAAAGTAGTCGCACGAAACAAACGCTGTGGGGGTGTATATATGTATATACAAAGCCGAGAATACAAGGATTCGTATACGAGGAGAAGAGAAAAATGAGTTTTCGTAGTGTCAGGACTTTTGTGCTCCCAACCAGTTACAGAACCGTCGCAAAAGTTTTCTCTGTTCTTCTTCTGTCAGTGTCTACAGTAACCAGGTGAAGCAGTGAGTAGAGGAGAAATGTGAAGAGCCAACGAGCTGTCTCTCTTCTTCTCTCTCTCTCTCTCTCCATCTCTCTCTTTAACATCCTCCAGGGGATTCTCGGGATATACACTTTTTAATAAGCGTTATTATCCGTGAACCTTGTTACGACATCACGATAAACGGACGTATATGGTTTTACGTTTGTCAGGAAAAAAATATAATGTCGCATTCCACGTCAACTCAGCCACCCCGTTTTTTTTATTGTCTCGAAAAAATTATTCAGTCTGGGCATTTCAAAGGACAATATATCCATGACATTTTACCAAAATTTCATCCCCCCACTATTGTTGGTTCTCGAGATAATGATTAATGAAGTCTCAATTTTGTAAAAATCATAACTTCGTAACTACTGATCGGATTTAAACGATTAAAAAAAGAATATTTTTGATTTTTTTTGCTCTTTTCGAAAAAAAATATGTCATCATCGGATAAAAGCTCATTAGACATTTTTCGGAGTAAATTAACAAAAAACAATTTTTCCCTCTTCACTGATGCCTTGTTCCATTTTGAAAAAATCCTGCGGAGTTGTGTATTGCTTCCCTCTATCAGAAAAAAAAATACTGAGTAGAATTCCGATTGGCCCTTTCGTGGAAAAAAAAAAAAATCGAAAAATTTCCCCGAAAACTGTCTAATGAACTTTTCTCCAATGACGGCATATTTTTTTTTCAAAAAGGGCGAAAAAAATAAAAAAGATTCTTTTTTTAGTCGTTAAAATCCGATCAGCCGTTACGAAGTTATGATTTTCACAAAATTGAGAATTTATTAATCATTATCTCGAGAACCAACAATAGTGGGGGGATGAAATTTTGGTAAAATTTCATGGATATATTGTACTTTCAAATGCTTATACTGAATAATTTTTTCGAGACAAAAAAAACGGGGTGGCTAATGAGTTAACGTGGAATACGACACGTGAATGCAGCCACGTTAACTCAGCAACCCCGTTTTTTTTTTTGGTCTCGAAAAAATTATTCAGTATAAGCATTTGAAAGTACAATATATCCATGAAATTTTACCAAAATTTCATCCCCCCACTATTGTTGGTTCTCGAGATAATGATTAATAAATTCTCAATTTTGTGAAAATCATAACTTCGTAACGGCTGATCGGATTTTAACGACTAAAAAAAGAATCTTTTTTATTTTTTTCGCCCTTTTTGAAAAAAAATATGCCGTCATAGGAGAAAAGTTCATTAGACAGTTTTCGGGGAAATTTTTCGATTTTTTTTTTTTTCCACGAAAGGGCCAATCGGAATTCTACTCAGTATTTTTTTTTCTGATAGAGGGAGGCAATACACAACTCCGCAGGATTTTTTCAAAATGGAACAAGGCATCAGTGAAGAGGGAAAAATTGTTTTTTGTTAATTTACTCCGAAAAATGTCTAATGAGCTTTTATCCGATGATGACATATTTTTTTTCGAAAAGAGCAAAAAAAATCAAAAAGATTCTTTTTTTAATCGTTTAAATCCGATCAGTAGTTACGAAGTTATGATTTTTACAAAATTGAGACTTCATTACTCATTATCTCGAGAACCAACAATAGTGGGGGGATGAAATTTTGGTAAAATGTCATGGATATATTGTCCTTTGAAATGCCCAGACTGAATAATTTTTTCGAGACAATAAAAAAAACGGGGTGGCTGAGTTGACGTGGAATGTCTCATATATTTTATGAGCTTTTACCACTGGGAGAGGTCACGCGGAGCCTTTTTGTGCAGCACCAATCGAATATTAATATCAAAAATCGAAAGAAATTACAGAAAATATGGACGAATTTTCCAGGTTTCACAGAGCCATTTTAACTTCCTCCTAGCACAAAATTATTCTCAAAGGAGTAGCAGTCGTTAAAATAGTAAAATACGTTGAAAGTCAATTTTTGTTCTAAATATTCAGCAGAAAAACGTGTGTCTACCATGCCAAGTTTGAATTAATTATAATATGGATACAGTTCGCGGTCAACCTAAAATATTTTTAAGCACCGGAGATTTGTAATTAATTACGAGAAAAACAAAATTCATTGCCTCACAATTTTCCCTCATTTAAGACGCGTTCGCACACCACGAGGAAGCCAAGGAAATGGCAAAGTTATCTCGTCGAGGAAAGCCTTTAAAAAAGGAACGATTATTATGAAGCAATGTGAAAACTCCGAATTTATTATAGAGCTTTTGTTATTCATTAAATTATTGAATCTTCACTCTATTTGGCTTAACAATGGGAATGAGCTTACGCGATACACATGATTGATCATCTTTCGGTACACAACCGTGTCCACTAGAATTACCCATTGTTCCATGGAAAATTTATGTACACATTTTTGTGTCAATTGTCACCATTGATAATGGAACCATCCAGAAAGGGAAAAATCAGCAAGTCATAAGAACTCGCACGACGACGTAACGACCCCTAATTTATTGGTAGCAAAAAATACGTAAACACCGTTATTGTGTCTTGGCGTCGATGAACCCTACCACCAAAAGTCATTAAGCCAGGAAATCGACCCGTTAAGGGGGAACAAAAAAAATGTCACGAAAAATCGTATTAGCATTTAAATTTCCCAAGGGTTGAATAGTCCATTTAGAATAGAGCTCGTTATCGTCGTGATCGTTTCCTCCATCGATTTCGGTACTGCTCTCATCCATCCTTCGTAAAAAAGAATAAGATACACATTTGTGTTTTACTCTGAAAAGAAAAAAAACAACAACACGAGTGATGGGTGCACGATTTCAGGACAGACAAATTGGTAAATAATATAGCAATCAAGGAAGCACGTAGATTCTTTAACAAATGTTGGTCTCTGCGGGCTGTCTTGCGGTACAAGATAGGAGACATAACGAGTTACGCACACGTGCGAAAACTCAGATACGTGGCAAATTTACGATAGTAATAAATGAATATACGAGAGAGGGAGGATTCAGCCTCGCCCCTCTCGTCGTTGTGAGCCTAAACCTAATATCTTTCTCGGTGACAAACGAGTTCGGAAGTGAAAGAATCGGTTTGCCCACTCGATCACGTAAATACATGCAGCAATGTAATAACATGCAGCAATGGGGACCATATGATTTTTACGTATCGTTGCACGCGATCCATCTCAAACGGTCTATCTTTCTCGAGCACTCCGATATACTTTTGAGAAATTATAATTTAAAAAAATGTAGAAAATCTTCATTCGGTAAATTATTTGCATCAATCTGAATGAGAACGTTGTCCAAATAATATTTAAATTGCATAAAGTTTATGCCTACTGGAGAAAAAAAAATCCATTTTTTTAGAGAAAACTATTCGATTAAACGAAATATATTGAAAGTCTGTCGAGTACGTGTCAGTAAAATAAAACAGATAGGAAATTATTTCAACTACAATGAAAGTATTGAGCTATTTTAGTTTTTTTTCCAATGTTTTTTTTTTCCAAAGTTTTCATGATTTTTCGATTTCTCGACTCCACTGAATAAAAAAATTTATTTAATCCGCCTCATACAGAATTTCAATGGCAATTTCTTGAATAATAACAAAAATATCATTGAAAATTATACAAAAATTGACGGATTAATTACACCACTGTTGTAATCACGAAAATTCAATGAAAAAATTACCAATTAATATTTCATATCGTGTATCGGTATATTCCAGGAATTTCAATAACGCCAACGCTCTCTCCATTAACGAGAAAATGAGAAACGTGAAAAAAAAAAAAAAAATGAAATAAAAAGCACAAGACGAGCATCGAGGAGGATGTTTGAGTGAGAGAGCGAGAGAGAGAGAGAGAGTTAACTTTATGAATAATTGGCCGGTGCAGGAACACACTTCTCGGAATATACACGGTGCGAGTCAACCGGGATTGCGTCAGAGAATTCTGCTGGCCCAATTTCTCGAAAGAGATCGATGAGGAATGGGAGGTTCGGATGAGTACGTATCTATATATATATATACGCGTGGGAGACGAGTGTATATAGGGAGCGAGAAAGAGTGGTAGATCGGAAGTGTTGAAGCAGAAGACAAAGAAATGTGTGAGCCAAATAAGGGATGGAAAAAGCACGTAGACCGGAAGAGAACTCCTCGGGAAAATTGCCGAGCTCCGGTGAGATTCCGGTAAAGCGCATACCTATATACGTGAACACATTACATCGAAGAGTGAAGCCTCAGAAGCCTCAAAATACGACCGCAGAGCAACGGAAGCATCGCGGCTTATACTTCGTCCGATGAGCACCAACTGCGCGGTATGAACGAGGCAAAAAGTGCGAGAGATCGAGCGAGTTTCACGTGAGAGATATTTGACGATGATACACTTTTGGATCGAAAGGTAGATGAAAGTGGCTAAAGATTGAAAAAAAAAAAAAAAAAAACGTAAAGAAAACGAGCCAGTGAAATTTTTAAATTGCGCAAATACATACTGACAGATTAATTGATTTATTTAATTGAAATAAAATTGACTTTCAGCGCAACGAAATTTCGTTGTATTTAACTTGGAACGTACATCTGGTTTGAATTGAGAAAAATTTATTTCACCAAGCGAGAATTCCATTGATTACGTTTCGTTTCATTGATTAATAATAATAATAATAATATAATTGAATCGACATATATTTGCCAGCTGTGTCAATGTCACGACATTCGCGTCAATTGAAACAATTCGACTTCAACACAAACTGTGACATTTTCTTGGAGGCAGAAGAAATTGATTCGATGAAAATATTGATGGAAAAGTTTAACAGGATAAATATGACCCATAAAATGTGATTTATTTTATTTTATATTAGATTCAGATGATATTAAATCGAAGCACACGATGTATGCTAACTCAGAGGGCAACGATAATAACGAGACTGTTCGTAATGATTAATTTTTAGGGTGACTGAAGTTTCTATACGAGATCTAAAAGATTAATTATCAAATGTATAATGAGCAAGCTTTTTATGTCAACACCTATTTTACATTATGTGCCTCTGCCTGTAAAGGAAATTGGTGTTTCTGTGTATTTTTTTCAAGATCCTTCCCCCGCGAAAATATATTTCTCATACCATTAATCAGTCATGACTGTTGTAAAGCTTCGAACTCGTGCTCTATTAGATAAGCCGAAAAACGCGGACGACGAGTCTTGTCCCACCTAACAGATCAAGGAGCTTCATGATAATCTGTGTATAGCAAGCGTTTCCCTTATCATCAGCCCCACAAAATGACTACGCAATTGTTATCCAATCCCCCCTCCCTGTACAAGGTTCAACATCAGAGGCGTGATTTAATGACAAACGAGAAAAGAGCAGAGTATAATAAAAATACAAAATAAAATTTTAATGAAAGTTGAAGAAAACGAACGTTCTTCACAATAATTTACGAGTATCCAGCTTGAAGGAAACAAAAACCGTCGCAAATTAAGTCCAGAACTTTGTGTTGAATAGATAGGTAATCTACAAAAATTTTGTTTATATCTTCTCTTCGGCTTCTTCCTGTCTGTATATTAACCTTTACTTGCCACACTGGGGTCCAAAAGACCCCAGGCCTATTTTTCCTTAGTTTGAATAAATTAATTGAATAAATATCATTCAAATAATTAATAAGATAAAATATTTTAACGAAAACACATAGCTCATTTTTTTTAAATCCACTTAACCACCACTTTTTTTTCTTGTAGTGATACATCAGTGAAAGACTTAGATAAAATTTTAGCCCTTAATATTTAAGAATAAAAAAATTATGAATTTTTTTGTAAAAATTGTAATTTTTCCATTTTTTTAGTATATACTTAAATTTAATTTTTGACTATATAATCTACACGATCCTGTGAAGTGAGCTTTTCATAAGTTCTGAAAAAATTTTCAAGTAAAAATAATCAATAGTTTTTTTTTATAACAATTTTTGTCACTGGGGTCCAAATGGACCCCGGCATGACAAGTATGCGATTCTACAGAAGTGTGGCAAGTAAGGGTTAATAAATGAGAATGTCTCATTAATGATTTTTGCCAATCATTGTTAATATATCCCGTAATTGGTCATGAATTATTATTATTGTTATTATTATTATTATTTATTCCTCGTCAAAAAATTTGGTAATTTCACATCGATCTATTTTATAAAATCGATGTACGGAACTGAAGATTTTTTCCTACGATAAAAGTTGAAGATTAACGAAGACGCTAATCTCCGATGATAAACATTTTCTCTACGATGGAAATTTTGAACTGATAAACAAAATTTTATTATTCTCTCTGCAGTTTCGATCATCACCGTATATATCATTTTATATCTGCATGCAGACGTATAATCGTATTACGCTATGTATACCGCTATATACTCGTAAAATTTTCCATTCTAAATATATATACGTATACGAAAGGTCTAGCTTGATACTCGGGAGTATTCGTAATAAACTCAACTCTCGGCAATAAACCGCGCCACTGTGCATCAACTGTCTTTCTTCCGCGCGTGCGGACAATATACGAGAAAAGTGTGTTCGCTCTGTGAATCGCGAGTTATTCGCATCAATCTCATCCTCGTTGGCTCCAGCGAGGATAAATAACTCAATGAGTTCTGGCTTTGACGTGTCTCGTCGCTTGGTGTATACTCATCGAATTAAGGTATTTCGGTGCAGACCGGTGACGGGGAATAAGCGGAAAAGATGGCGCGGCGGCGCGCGGTGAGCGGGGCATACATAAAACAAAAGAAAGTCTGACCATTCATGCGCTGTACCCGTGGATAGTGAGCTTATGTTTTGGCTTGTAACTATAATAAACCAGATGGACGAACCTATTCACATTTGTTGACGGTCATATTAAAGATCTAATAAAGATATGACATAAAATTTATGCGGGTGGTAGTATTTTAATGGAATTGACAGCTCAAACAAATATTGCTCCCATTTACTCTCGTGTATGAGCCAAATTTTTGAAAATTATTTCTACAAAAACGACATGGAGGATCGACTTAAAATTTGAGCAGTTCACGTTTTATATATTTGTCACTTATTAAAAAAAAAAAAAAATTGAGTTGACGGCATCATTTTCAAAAGTGGTATCGAAACTCCTTAATCGCGTTTGAATAATTGTTAAGCTCTCAAAAAAATCGATAAACTTTTTCACAAATCCTTCTCGATGACGAAGCATCTCGATGTCTCGACTTCCACGTACAAAATTATAACAAGACAATTTGACAAATTATATTTTCCTGAATTTTTCACATTCATCGGGCTTGTTTCGTGCATAAATTCGTCAGAAAGATTTTTGCTCGATCGAATAATAATACCTGCTTGTGAAAATAATTACAGTCATTTTTCAAAAATCCAGAAATATACGTAAGCCCTTTAATTGATTATCACGAAACAAAATATGCAAAAATCCTCGATCCATACTTCAGTTTTAGCTCGAAGATTTGAAATTTGCACAAGTCGGAGCGTTCGAATATATTATTTTGAAAAATTTGAAGTTTCATAAAATTAATTTCAACTGAAATCTCCACTAAAAATGACGAAGGCTTATACTGAATTATGAAGAATTCATTTTTCGTACACCCCAATCATCCACACATGACTCCGATTATTTTCTTTTTTCCTAAGCCCAATAACTTTCTTCGCCATTTTGATATTCGAAAGAAAAAAAAAATAAGTTTCCACGAAGTCACACTCCTTGTTCCTTATCGCAAAAAAGTATGTTACACATTTTTCGTGTTTAAGCATCGGTAGTTACGCCTTTAATTATTTAAATGATTTAGGATCGAGTCCGTACGTTAGGTGTGGCAATGTGTATTTTTTTTTTTGTTGCCACGATAAATATCATTATTAACGTATCAGTGACATGCGAACGAGCCAAAAGTTACAATGTATATTTTACTGGGTTCCCCTATCTCGACCGCGTTTGTCCTATGCGCGAGTGTATATGATGCCTTCTCACCGCCTCGAAATACACATAAATTGACTTCTGGCGTACAAAAGGGCGTTACTCGAACGATTGAGCACGTGAAATAATGTGGATTACGTCCTTGAGTGTGCCAAGAGTCAATTTGTATATATACATATATATACACATCGATGCTGCAGAAACACGAGCGAGTAGTCGTCGCGTCGATTAGTCAGCCTGAATATCTAATGGCTGGCGCGAGCAACTCGAAGAGAAAGGTTCCCAGTAGTAACAGTTCGTTATAGCACTGACGGGCTTTAGCTTCTGCACAGAAGCACCCCGAACTTTCCGCAACTTTGCACACATGCAACTCTTTTCCACCTCCGTCCAGCCATTACATTCCTTACAGCCCTCTCGCCACTCCCTCACAAAGTGTTCACGCTTGTGGGACACGCGATAAAAAAAACACTCAAACACTCGTGAAAGAACCAATGGTTCGCACTCATCGCACGTCGAACCCGGGGATTAAAGATTAATCGAACAGTTGGAAGGACACTGACAGCCATTAGGTGTATAGCAATTACGCTGGTATATGCCGCAAGCAACGAAGAAAGAGAAAGAAAGAGAGCGAAAGAGAGAAAGAGATTAAAGGCTTTCAGGGAATAAGAAACGACGATGAAAGAGGGAAAAGTTTTTATGACCAATATAATCGATTACTGAATGCTACGAGAGCACTAATACTTTCGTGTATATACGTCTTTCGATAAAAAAAAAAATCAAAAGGCACATTATCACAATGTTTTACGTGCAAAAACAACGTGGAACGTGCCTTTTTGACTTTTAGCTAGATAATGCGTATATGGGGCATACTCGGAAATAATGAATATATTGGCTTGAAACGAATTGTATGCCGGAGGGGATCGGTTTTATAGTTCGCAGAAATGATTCAAACAGTCTGGAGTAGCGAAAAAAAAAATTCTCTTTTTGACCTGGGTGAAATGTACCGATTTTTTGCTTTTTGCTTCGTAGGTTTTGGATACTTGCAATAATGAATATATTGGCTTGAAACGAATTGAATGCAGGAGGTGATCGGTTTTATAGTTCACAGAAATGATTCAATCAGTCTGGAGTAATAAAAAAAAAATTCTCTTTTTCACCTGGGTCAAATGTACGGATTTTCTACTTATTGCTACGTAAATTTTGGATACTTGGAAATAATGATTATATTGGCTTGAAACGAATTGAATGCCGAAGGTGATCGGTTTTTTAGTTCACAGAAATGGTTTAAACAGTCTGGAGTAGCAAAAAAAAAAATTCTCTATTTGACCTGGGTCAAACGTACGGCATTTTGCTTTTAGCTTTTACCAAGGTCAGAATGAAAAAAAAAATTTTTTAAATTTTAAAAAAACTTTAATTTTACATTTGATTGATGCCAAGGGTATATCCTATTTTTATGAAATTTTCAACGAACTGTACTTAACGATTGAGCAAAGCTGCGATTGAATCTAACTCAATTCCAAAGGTTATTTTTTTTTGTCCATACGAAAATCTGTAAATTCGAGTTCTAATTGTCATGTAATTAAAATTTTTTTTTCATCTTTAAACAGTAAATAAATATGCAAATACCAAATTTAAATTGGACTCTCTTGTATTTCTAGATGTGAAATAAGTAAATTCCTAAGGAGCATCGAAAACATTGACCCTTCAGAAAAACAAACAAAAATTATTCCACTCGATGTGAAATGCCCCATGCACGTAAAACACAGTAGTTGGTGCAACTACGAAGGCAGTTTTCTGGTCTCGTGTGGAGTTCTCTTGTTTGAGAGAATTTTCGCTGGAGAGAGATTTTCTCGAATCGAATACAGAAGCGTTACGGGAGTCCGGATACACCTGGGACCAACCCCAGCAGAGCTGGAAACAGCAGTGCTTTCGTTATTATTGTATAATATGTATGTGTTATCTCACTTGCAGTCCCTATTCGTCCCTCTTTCGCTTTCTCTCTTTCTCTCTCTGTCTGCCTCTCTTGCTGCATCGGATCTGATGCAGCCCCGAGGGTTTTGTATATTCAACTTGCTACGCTGCTCCGACTTTCACACACTAACGAGGGTATTTGCACTCTGCAACGCATATGCATGTATTGCTTTACGCGTGTCTGACCAGTTTCTGACTGCCACCACTGCATATCTACTTTAGTATATCTCTGATCGCAGCTGCCTCCTGTGATGCAATATTACGGCAGATAAACTACAGTAGACTCGGTATAATTTTTCATAAATCACAGCCTTAGTCAGAGGCCTTTGATATTTTAATATTCTGTTATATGAAAAATCAATCGGCTTCACACCTGAAGCCTTCAAGAGCTATTTCAACCCCTTTTTTTAAATGAAAAATCATGTAGATAAAAGTGAGGCAGCGTTGAAGAATATCTACGTTATATATTTATAACGTAGCCAATGAATTAGTCTCATTTTCATGAGTTTTTCTATTTTTTCCAACATGCTTAATGAATTTATACCTAAAAATTTATTTTAATGTCCTTTGCTCACAATTTACACAAAGTAATACGTAAATCGTCCGAATTGACATAAGAAAATATCCAGGATGTACAATATTTTTCATTTATCGTTACAATTTTTAAAGTATATTCAACAAATTTTTTCCAAGACCCAATTTTTATATTGAGCTTCATCAATCTAGATATATCATTGAAAAATATTCCAAGCTCACGCGTCAACGCGATTGAACGAGCACAATCTCCTCTCGTAGATTGACTCTCCCTCTTCTGGCAATTTTTTCCACCATTTAACAAAAAGGATCATGACAATATTCTATAAAGTATGTGCATAAATCGATGATTCAGGCGAATGATCACCATTCTGCACCGCAAACTTGCGAGAGACTCTACGGTAATGGATTCATAAACTCGATAACCACAATATACTATATTTTATACTTATATTCGTATCTCTCTATCTGTATATATCATCTAGCACTAAACGTGTGAAATTTTCTTTACAGAAAACCTACAGCCCGTATTTGTGGGATATTCTTCGTGAGCTTTCTTGCAGAAAAAAAAAAAAAAAACTTCCAGCGGACCAATAATTACATATAAACTTTAACAGTCACCACTGAACTTCCATGGTACTGTTAATAAAAATCCGCTTATGATTATTATTAGGGCCGATACGAAGAGAATTTTATCGTCCAAATAATGAGCATAAGAAATCTTATTGTATCTTGTTCTGCACTCGATCGAATCTGAAATAAGTTTTAAGGAAACTATTGAACATTTTATAATTCTCAACAAATTTCTCGAGCTTCCTGAAGGCTCTATACTTGCTTCCCTATAATTTGCTCGATAGTATTCTCAATTTACTGCTTTCAATAGTTCTTGAAAAAAAAAAAGAAGAAGTGAAGCTTATCAAATCTTGCATTTTGAGGTTTTTCTTTTACAATTTTTTTAAAATTCCATTCGCGATTTGAGTAGCTCTGGAACCTTCTCTCCACCATCAGCAATCGTTCTATCTTGTGAGGTAGATCCGTATATCTGTAGACGGTTAATTGGGATATATAGTACAATCGTATACAAGCGAGCTGAGGCCATTTGGCCTACATTCTCAGTTACAGAGAGGAATAGAAAGAGAGAGCGAGAGAGAGAGAGAGAGAGAGAGAGAAACTAACCAGCTAGGGAATCATCATTTTTATATACCTATATATAAACGTGTGTCTCGTATATTTAGTATACCAGCCTGCAATTCACACAGCCTGCAGCGAGGGAGACTGCACTCTCTGTGAGTCGATGTGATTCGGGTTGAACAGCAACAACGACGAGAGCAAACGGATTTCGTTCGCCAAGAGACACACTACAATAAACTCTATAGAACTATTTGTATGCGTGCGTGTGTGTGCGTGTGTGTGTGTGTGTGTGTGTGTGTGTGTGTGTGTGTGTGTGTGTGTAGGTCAACTTTTCTGGTGAGCGTCTAGATATTATGAAATCTCCATTCATCTTTTTTTCGATTGGAGCGATCGAATGAACGCTGGACAGCGATTCTTTGATGCAAATGAGGCTAATATAATGATCCTTTCGATACAATAGGCCACGCGATACAGACTCCCTCACTGTACATATATTATTCGTGTGAATGCATAGAGGGTAAAACGCGAACGAAGAATGGAAAAATCAATATAGATTTCAAATGAGACCAGGAATGACCGGCAATGTATTTCTTTGGGAGAAAGGAATATCATCAGAAGATTCTGCGATATTTTCGTCTTTTGTATTGGCGAGTTAATATTGACGGAAGTCCGTTGGCTTCCTTTGATTATGAAGCCTCGGTATTTTTTTTTTCTCAGTCATCTGATAATAAAATATTTTTCAATGGACAGAACTGTGAGAAAATATCAACCTCCTGAACTCCAATCTGCCATCCGCACTCGGACATTTCAATGTCAGTTATTTGTAGTTATTAAAAATTTATAGTTATTTTTCTCTGTTAACCGTGCACGTATATTTAGACCGAACAAATGCTAATTCAACTCATATTATTGAGATGGGGGAAAGCAGTGACTCATTTCGATTTCCGGCCGACACAAATGAAACTTTTTGTTTTTCTACGTGCTTTTCTGTAATCCCGGTGGTTCGGACCATATATCCTAATAAATATGTGACCATCAGCTTACAGTGATGGATTTTGGGTTTTATCCCTCTTATCCTTCTGCCGGGCCCCAGCTATTGCTGGTATTGCTGGTTGCGTGCTATTGCTGGTATTGCGGGCTATTGCTGGTATTGCGGGCTATTGCTGGTAAGCGTCCTTGACTTTTCTCTCAGTACCACCATAAAATCGAATATTTAAAAATGTTACAATGAAAAATACCGAAAAAGTGGAATGCGGAAAAATGGAATGCTTCTCGTTTTTGCGTGCTCTCTTATATTGCCTAGCCCACTTATTGGACCATCTCTTCATAAATACGTGCATCTCGCGGACTCTTTGTGATTTTGCGTATTATGAGGAGTCTCGAAGGCCGCACCGGAAGCGCACAGGTCTTCATACATTCCATGTTCCAAGAGACTCTTCTACCGCCCGCCCAACCCCCTCTCTCTCTCTCTCTCTCTCTCTGTTTATCCATTATACTGAAATAAAGAGGAAATTACCTCAATATAATTACCGCATCCGACAACGACGTACCGCCGCGGTATATATAAGTCGTATGAAGCGATTTACGATCGAACGGGAGTAGAAGAAGGATAAAAATGCAGAGAGACCGGTCTCTCTAAGTTGTAGATATACGTATGAGTAATACGTGTCAGGGGAAAAGAGCGTGAAAAGGGGATGAGAAGAGAGAGAGAGAGAGAGAGAGAGAGAGAGAGAGAGAGAGAGAGAGGGTTGAAAATGGGTTAGCTTTTTCCCGAAGGCTAACCGTTCTTTCCTCGAGTCTATTAGGAAGTTTTTATGAAAAAATTCTCTGTCTCAGCTTCAGCCAACCTCCTGTTTTCCCCACGGCCAAAGTCTCTCCCAAACCGAAAATGGCCCCCAGCGGACATTCCACTGACACTCAAACACACGCGCGCGCGCGCGCAAATGCCAGAAGGGGATGATCGCGTATGATGATCGAGATGGTGCGCGTTCAACAACATCATACCATATACATAGAGCTTTGAATTTCAGCCAAAATCCTTGAGTCATGTATCCCCTGAGGGAAATTTTGTTTTGTTCTTTTTTTTTTTTTCGTGTTTCGCGATGCACCCTTGTGAAATACGCAGTTTACCGAAATGAAACGAGAACGACGTGACCGGAATTCAGAAAAATTGTTGCTTAAGGAAAATTATACATAAAAAAGTAATAATAATAATTCATTATTTTATTCATGGAATATTTCCAAATATTGTTCGATATATTTTATTTCATTATGATCGATTTCATTCGTTGCGAATCACATATAAATTCATTCGTGTCCCCGATGATGTTGATCAGTATTGGTTACATAAACAATATTTATCGCTAATAAAATCGACGAAAGCAGCGATAGGATGAAGAAGTCAACGGTTATCTCGAGTAATACCGCCCAATAATCCTCTCCTGAACGACTTATTGATCCCCGAGGCTGATAAAAAAAAATCCACCCATCTGCCCTGGTCCCTTTTCCGTGGCAAAAAAAAAACCTTCGGAGAAGCTCACAGAGGCTGTGCTTACGTTTATTCGGTTCCGGGTCCCTGGAACATCAATTTACGTTCGTCCCATAAAAATCACGTGGCAAGGTTATCTCTCTAATGGCAGTTGTGTCAAGAGCATTTCTCTTGATATATATATATATATATATATATATACGGAAATTACTATAGACGATGATCCACACTACGAGAGAGCGAGAGATGAAGCAGTAAAACGGATGGCTGAGAGAGAGAGAGAGAAAGAGAGAACGAACTTTCGAATTTTCTCGGTCGATTGATTCGATTCCGGAAAATCCTGTGGTTTTATTCGTTAGCGGCTAGGATACACGATAAGAATAAGGACTAACTCGAAATCGAGGAAATCTCGGCGCCGAAAGACGAGGCTATAGATAGGAGAAATCTTTCTAGCTTCTTATACGGGGTATATCATAAGAAAAGCCGAAGAATTTTTGGCTGATAGCTTTTTACGAAGCCACTAAATTTTGGCGATGGTGGCTTGTGCACTCGAAAGATAAATAAAAATAAATGGCTGTTCAATTTATAATTTCCAATTGTGAAATTGCTAAATTCGGAGATGACAGAGCTTGGAAAAATCCCCTTGGTCAACGAAACGTTTCTGCACACTTTGAATACCCTGTATACATTTATAGCAACACCTGGAACGATTCTCGGCGGGGATGTAGCATGATACTTTTCTTTATTGTAGATCGAAGCCCTGAATATACGCCTAAGGGAGTGATTTTCTTATTCCGGAAAAGTTTTGACCGAGCTCCTCTGGGAAAACGTTTGACGCCCAGCAGCTCTTCCTGACGTCCGAACTCTGTGTGCGTTCCCGGAGTTCCTAAAAATGTTCTTTCTCAAAGTCCCTTACCCTCAATACTTCTGCGAACATTGTTTTATACGGGAAAAGGAAACTTTGTTGCAGTTCATGAAATTGTCAAGATATTGGAAACAAAATTGTCCAAAATCTATAACACCAATTGGTCTAAAAATGAATTATATCTGACTAAACGAGTTTGAATCGGTAAATTTTCTTTTGAATTATAGTTTATTGTATACCGATAATGATTGTTTAAATTTTTTTAATTAATGAGGCTCGAAAGGTTGTAAATAATTGCCATGCACAATTCCCTTAAACTAACATCATCATTAGAATTTCGGTTCTTTATTTAGCGGGCTTCAAATTTAAAAAATGGAAATTTACCTCCTGGAGAGTCGTGATCTGAATCGAAATTTATAATTATTTCGTTAGCAGCACAAGTATTCGACAAAAAAAGAATAAACAATGTAGCTCATCGAAGAAAAAGATGTTAAAAAGTCTTTTAAAGAATTGACTACGTTTTTGGGGATGACTGCGTGGATGATCCTCGAATCCTTCGGCAAAATCGTTTGCAACAATATTTACGACCGAGGTGTCCGTAAAGAAATTTTTTTCTAGCATCGATCATCATCTTAACATGGTTATCAACCCTCGATTTCTTCAACCCTTCGACCTCGGAGTTTCCGAAATCGAGATAGATGTCGAGTATATGTTCTCGCTACAGCAGAACGCTCAATCCGTTTTCTTTCTTCTCATTGTCCTATATATATGTATGTATAGCGCGCAAAGGATAGCAAGAACAAAAAAAAACAAACAAAAAAATGAGAAAGGTACGGAGCAAGGGTTGAGCGGGGCTCAGCAGAGAAATGACTCCGCTTGCTGGAAACTCTTGGGGAACAGCCTCGTGGAGACATCCAGAGAGAGAGAGAGAGAGAGAGAGAGAGAGAGATAGATAGAGAGAGAGAGAGAGAGAGAGAGAGAGAGAGAGAGAGAGAGAGAGAGAGAGAGAGATAGATAGATAGAGAGAGAGAGAAAGAGAGAGAGAGAGAGAGAGACTGAGCACGAGAGAAATGAACTAAAGGGAGAGGGAAAGCTTACACATTCTCTCGACGCCGATGGAATTTACGAGGTTCCGTAGCTCGCTCCACAGAGCCCAAGCAGCCGGGGCAGCTTCTGTATAGAAGATCTCTCTCTCTCTCTCTCTCTCTCTCTCTCTCTCTCTCTCTCTCTCTCTCTCTCTCTCTCTCTCTCTCTCTCTCTCTCTCTCTCTCTCTCTTCCTCCTTCTGCAAGCACACGAGTCTCGCAGTGAGAAAAGCTCGCCGAGGCATGGAGCGAGTAAAGCGAATGGGTATAAGGCGAGAGACACAAGAGATTCTCGCTTCTATTCGTGTAGGATCGCACAACCGTGAAAGCTCGTTCAAAATATCCATGCTGCTCGGCAGAGCCTTACCCAGGCATACAGCTTACACACATATACTCCTCCGGAGATGCTTTTGCTAAGCGTATATATATATATATATATATATATATATATATATATATATGTCGACTGCGTTGACAATCAAAAGGGCAAAACCCACATCATTATCAAGCGTTAAATGGAGTCCTTTGGCTCCGTGTGAATGGAATATTGCGCGCATCATGGCATTTCTGGCAGAGTGCATAGAAAAAAAAACGGAGTATTCAATGTCAATTCGATGAAAGTTTCGACCTCTGACCATTATGAATTTTATCCATAATGTTTTTTTCATATGATTCTCCCAAGCTTAAAGAATACTAGGAATTTTCATTATTATTCTTTTCGTCGCCCATTGTTCGGATATAATTTAATTTTTTTCGTTAAAAAATTTCATTCAGCTTTAAAATCTTGAAAAATAAACAAAAGACCTCGTGAACAATAAGATTGTTTAGTAAATTCGTCCAGTTGCCATGCCTCGTTATATGTATACCTGGCAGGTGTGTACACAATGTACGTTGCACAATTTACTACAAAAGAGAGAATGTTATTTCCAATGTCCAAAACGTTGTGCAGAATTTCTAGTATACACATTATACGAAGGGTGATTGGGATTATGTGGTAAATTTGGTGGTGGGTGATTTCCGGTGATGTTGTGCGGGCAAAATTACGAGAATTAAAATATTTGTGAAGCGTCACGAAACGTTGAGGCCAATGGAAATGCGAAATGGAGCAAATCCATTACAGACATCCGAAGCAGCCGAAGATACAGTACGGTTACGATTCCTATTGTTTACGTCGTTTGATAAAAAATTAATCCACTGGATTTTTTTTCCTCGTCGCATTCACATTTTTCATGAAGGAGAAAAATTCAGTAAAATTTCTTGCCCTATCGAACGATCTGTATAATCAACGTATGCAATACGCTGAATGAAAAAAAAAAATGTTCGTTGGCACGTTTCACATGCGTTTCTGTTTCGTTTGTTGTTTCGTTACGTTCCATTATCGAGACCACGGCCACGAGCGATAGCGGCTGTGGTTAAAAACCAAACGAATGAAAAATGGGACAAAATCGATGAGGAAAAAAAAAAGAGAGGAAAAAAACCTATTCAATGAGTACATGCAGCCCCGGCACTATAGAGATGAGATGAATATTGAATCGATTCGAGTACATGCGTATACGCATATTGGCTATTTCACGTGAAGTTGACGATGATTTTTTCCTCGATGACAGTTTGAAGTGGTGCTTAATTCACAAAGGATGTCCTAGAAAAAAAAAATATGAAAAAGGGATATTATGTAAAGATAATGACGACAAGTAAAATTGGATTTTTTTTTTTTTTTAACGAAACGAAAGATGCGAAAAAAAACAACATAAAAAATTGATGCTAGATTAACTAATGCAGCAATTTGGTTGACTATAATTTTTCATTATTTACGTCGGTATAGGAGTTATAGAGACTCTCATTGGGATTAAGAATTTTTCTTTTCGATTGTTCAAGTTCACGTGGGACAGATGAAATCAAGGAATCACGTATAAATGTACTTGTCTAACGGATCAAGGCTTGGGAAACGGATTTTATAAAAAAAAAAAATTTTAATCCCTGACTGCGAAGCCTTCGGGCAGCCCTTGCATTTCGGTTCCGAAATTTCGCATTTTTTTTTTTTTTTCTTTCGTTATTATCGGCTGTAGAGTAGTATAGTGCAATCGCAATAGCTTATAGCTTACACGTGAAAAGCAACTCCAACTACGCCCTATGAAAATTCAAATTCACGTGGAATATACAATAAAAGTCTTGTCGTACCGCAGCACCAGTATCGACTGGTGCTGCTGCGATTGTGTTATCGAGGCCTGAGAATGCCTCTCTCTCTCTCTCACTCTCTTTTTTTACTCTCCTCCATCAATCCCCCTCGGTTCTGCACGGCGAGAAAAGAACGTTGCTGGCTCATGACGATGGTGCGGGTGATCCGGATTCGATGCTGTTGCTCGCAGAGGCTTTTTTTCTCTTCCGAAACACTCGCACATCCTATATAAACCCAACGTTCGATCGCTCACAGCATCCCGGTTTTTGGTACATGACTCTTTCTCTTGCTTTTTTTTCCTCGCGCTCGAATCTCGTTTTATGGACAGAGAGAGAGAGAGAGAGAGACGGGTTTACACGCTGGGAAACCTTTGAAACTCTCTGCTTTCACTTTTTATCAGTCTCTCTGTTTTTTTTTATCCCGGTTCTGGATAAAGCTCTGGATGACACGTGAATTCGATTTTGATCACGATATTGACGTATATATATGTATGTATTATATAAAATATGCTCTATCTATATACAACAAAGGCGTGTTCATATAGATTGCGTATGGCAAATAGAAATGCCATAAGACATATGTATATATATATATATAGGTATGTATAAGTACCATATGTATATGGATATGTGTGATAGTGCGGCTGGTACACAATCCGATAGAACGTATTTCGTGTATGCATTATATGGTATATACGTATACATAGTACAGAGTACATGGAGTGGAAACAAAGAGGGCAAACACCCTCACGGTTTCCGCAGTATCCACGTGCGTACACATGCGTGCGGATTATAGAGTTTGCATCAAGCCACGGAGGGCTCGTACGTTTGCTTATAGATGTGCACAGTGTAATGTACATCGGTTATATATGTGCCTATGTACATTAAACCACAACTGCGTCTCTCGCATTGCGTTATATGTATACCATGAGTCAATTTTAGTTGTCGTGCGTCATAGAGTTTCGTGTATTTTTCATAATTCCCTACCTAAAAACAAGGAATGTTACAGGTATGATTTGTCCACAACTTAAACTACTTTACATCTCGTAATACGCACAAACGATAAAAATTTAATAAATTGTATTATTATAATTATTATAGTTGTATTGCTGTCGCTTTGTATGTATATTATCGTACAAATAATACATTACATTTCTACCTGAATATACTAAATTTTTCATGAATGAAATTTACGTAATTGCATTTTGATCTCAGAGAGGTCATTCGCTCGGGTTGCAATGAAGTCTTATATGGTAGATTAAAACCTTTTATGACTATTCGCAGCTCATTTTACAGCTCTGTTTTCAAGCACAGGCTAGAACTATTTATGCATAAGTGCTATACTTGTTTCGGGCAATTTTTTCCATTGTTCTACTGTCCTCTCTGCAAATATAATGATGCTTTCTTCCTCAGCTTTATTAAATATACCAATGTTTCTTGGAATTCACAGAAATCTATGCACATAATCTTGTAACAGTCTCCATGGCCTCGTAACACAGCAATTTCACATTTTTTTATTGTAATTTTTCAGAAATTTTCGATTTACAATGGCATAGTGATCGTATTCAAGATTATGGTGCTCCAATTCTTCCAAGTCTACGTATAAATACCGTTTTAGCGAAACACTCTGTTCATGGGAAACTAAATTTTTAACCAACGATAAGAGCCTCAGTGAAAATCACGCGGGACATCACATTTTTACCCATTGTCTTATTGAGACCGTGCTCTGCCGAATCTACAAAATACTTCAGAGAAACGTATTGAAGATTTCCATACTTACAAATCATCCGGACCTGTTGAATTCTCATCAATAGTTCTTGATTAATAGATTCTGCCAATAGGCATTAGAAAACTTTTGGGCGGATTTAATCATTTTCCCGATAGTAATCTCACTAGTTTTTTCTCAGATGGTTCTCAATCGTTATGTTTTTTTTTTTTTTTTTTTTTTTTTTAGTAACGATCTCCAGCGATAAGAGAGAAGTATCGGAGTGCTCCCTCGGGAATTTTGAGGTTGGACCCTCTTGATGCATCTTCCCACGAGTCTTCGTTACTATCCTCGACTCGTTAGAACTTTCCCCAATGAGCCCTATTGTAGGGGAAAAAAAAGAATAGGACTAAGGCGATTGCTTGCGTGAACTTTAACTACCTTGAGGTCATGAGGAGCGAGAATATTCTCGGTGGAGTAGCACCTAATGGAAACACTCACCAGATGTTCCTATAATGCTACAACATGCGCGTTCCCAAATCCAATGTTCTAAGCCAGAAAATCTTCTCCGTGTCTGTCGAAAAAAAAAAAAAAAAAAACAGCAGAAGATAACGTAATTGAAAATCTTACTGCTGGCGCTTCCTCAAGATCGTAAATGCTCGTCTTAAAAAGATATCTCTCGTGTACTATTTATTGCCCTTTGCCCATGTATACAGCCGCATGTATACCGTGCCCGGATAAGAGATTGAAACGAACCCATTTACTTCTATGTTACGTTACATATGTATATATATCAACTCTTGAAAATAAAACGGACCTAACTACTGCGCTATTTCACGCATAAAGCGAATGTGGGTTACGACTATTTGCACCTTATAGACATTGATATAATGTGTAACACCTACCGGTGGCAATGGGATGTAGTTGAAACCGAGGTTCCGTATCCACTTAACTTGAATCTTTATGCCTGATCGAGAGCAACGTATATTGGATGAGATTTATATGTATATATATTTATATAAATAGCTCACCGTAAATATATTTTCCAGCTCCGTGTTCGAGAATCTTCCGCCAGGTCCGATTCTGCTGTCCTTTATTGTTGCACTCTCCATTTACCCGAATTGTTTTCCTATTTATTTGTTTTTTAACTCAGCCTTTTTTCATTACGTCATCTCCATTTTTTAATTCCCGACGGAAAAAAAGATTTGACTCTCTTTGCGCCCTCGTTTCTCGCAAAATGTTCCTCAATTCATATAATTGAATCCAAAAACCACAATTGCACAGAATTTTTCACAGAGGCAACACTCGGCACGGTTTAACGTGCATTAATACCAAATTCTTGTCAACATTTTTCGTGATTTTTCATTCACGATTAACGCAATTTTCCATTTATTTATAATTAAAAAAAAAAAAAAAACACGAGCGAGTGAAAAATAAGAATAATGAAAAAAAGGGACTTTCAACGGTAGCTACGCGAACTGTGTCAGTGAAAATTTGTCTCAACCAAAAGTCCCTTGTGACGAAGTACTTTGAAAAGCATAAAATTACATACACAATTACAAATCTTTTTTAAATCCTTGATATTTTAATCGTATATTTTTAATCGTACACTTTATGATTTCAATGATTTACAAAAGAGACTTGTCAGTGTGAGCGTTCGGTCGACCAGAGACGCGCAGTTCCCACATTTCCGTTTACATTATTCATACGGTCTCGGCCCGTGCAATTATTTTAATCTTTTCCGCGAGTAAAACACATTTCTCTGACGAGATTTTTTTTCAATTATAAATGGACAGAGTATTTTTTTTGTTCAATCCAACGGCCTTCGCCAACGTAAATACACAACCCACTTTGAATTTTTTTTTTATCATCTTTCGTTTCTTCGTGATTCGTTTTTTCTTCGTGCCCGATAAATTCCGAGCATCTAGGCGAAAAATCAAATCGCTGCTGAAACATCGTCGATAAAATAAATTTCTGGCATGATGCTCGTATGAAAAAGTGTGCAAAAAAGTAATAAAAAAATGTGAAAAAAAAATTCGTCTGACCGCACATTGGTTATTGTGGATAGTTTAGATTGATTATATTTGCTTGTATCACGAGCCAGTGCCCCGCGTTATTTATGGCATTACGTCTATCTCGATAGCCAAGAGAAATCTTCAGTCTATATTTTGCCTGTATAGAACATGTAGTAAAGATTCATGTAATATATAATTTACCGTTGCAACATCGCATTATATACAGTAGACACGTTATTACATACATTGGTTCGATCGATTATCCACTCGCTGCTTTTGCTTCTCTCGCGTATCGAGCGACGTTGTACCGTCTCGACGCCAACCATTTACATATATACACATACATAAATATATATGTATATAAAATATCTGTTCTATAGGAGCTTTTCATTTCACCGCAAACTCGCGGGCATCTTACGCTTGTCTTGCTTTTCCAACAGCGAACGGAGAGCTACACAGCAAAACGTTTTAATAACGATATATCCCCGGCTAAATGTATGTAAGGTATTTTTCATGAGATGGGATGGATTTTTGGACGTAAGACTTGCTGCTTATATAGCCGTTCAATTCGCGAACGATAGCTCTGAAAATGAAAGTTTAATCAACGTGTCCTTTTTACGAGGAGCATGCGAAAAGATTTTTCACGAAGAAGCATGGTTCTTGATAAAGTGGTTTTGCATTTTCATTGGTTGGTTTTTCGATCGTTATGTACTTATGGATAAGCCACTGAATGAATTGTATTATAAAAATTACACTTATTGAAGAGGTCATTCTGCTTTACTTTTGCCTACGGAATTGCAGCCCTGTTGGACAAGCTGTTCTCGAGCTGCAGAGTCTTTTGGATTGTTCAGGGCCAGCACATATATGCACATAAACATGCATCCGGGCATATTTTCAACGTTCGATTTCATGACTTGCCCCTATAAACGCGGCTCTGAAAAATTCAGTCGACCACAAATCGTCTCAGTTCGCGTGAAACATCGCGTATAACGTGTATTTATATTTATATCTACTATAGATAGAAGATGTACCACTGGAAAAGTAGATTACCGCGTGGGCAGATACGTACGTATATCGTAACGTTCTCTCTCTCTCTCTCTCTCTCTCTTTTCGCCAACTGGCCGGAAGTTCTCTCTAACCACCCACCACCCACCGATGTGGTTGAATCGCGAGAGAGCTTTCCATCTCCTTCCCTCATCATTCGTACCTTTTCCCTCCATCCTTAATTCTCTTTAGCTTTATATAGAATATATAATATGTACCCCGAGATTTCACCACGGAACGCTTTTACAGTAGAGATATACAGGCATATTATATGATTCGCGTTGAATTTCGCGAGGCTGAATAACGCTCATTTTCGCGAATGCATATACAAAGCACACCAGAGATATATATACGTATAATTTTCTCGCAGCTATATTTAGCATAATATTGGATCCCAAGCGGTGATGACGAGGCGCAATCGTACGCAAAACAGTAACAATGTAAATTACATCGTTTTTCATTTCGAATAATTAATAGCAATTTGCCATGAGAATTCTATTATAGCGATCGCTGATCATCCTTTCAGAATAATTATATCCATCATTAATTTGTCGAAAAATAATGTTCAATGTCCAATCGTTCAAATGACTCCCATCGTTGCTCCGGCGCGGCGAGAGAAAGACACCGAGAGAAAGACTTCACCATTTTTTTTTTTTCGGCGAGAAGTGAGTATAAAACAGTCGAGAAACATTTTCTCCTGGAGCTCGATCACTTCACTAACGGACCGTATATATATATATATAACAATGAGCCACAACCCGAAGTAGATAATCTTCAGTATATATGTAACAAGCAAACAAAAAAATACCGAAAGAAATGTGAGAATTGTGGCTGCTCTATTTTTTTAGCACGACCCTTCGTCAAAGCTCTCCGATCGAGAACTGAGTTTGGGGAATGAAAAAAAAAAAAAGAAAGGGAAAGGAAAAGAAAACGAAGAAAACGAGCAAACGATGAGAACAGCGGAAGGAACAATTTTTCTTCGACCTCTCGACTAGTTGGAATCCTCACGCAGATAGAAAGAGAGAGAGAGAGAGAGAGAGAGAGAGAGAGAGAGTTCAATACGAAGGGTGAAACATAAGCGGCGAGTTGTCGATTTCAGTCGAGTAGTCTTGGAATTCGTTTCCACCGAAGATTCCAATGTTTTTTGGACAGTCCCGCAAACAGCCCCTTCAATTTCTTTCGCTGAGAGTCGTCGCGCACGTGCTCGCACAGTTTTGTGTCTCTTTCTCGCCCTCTCGTTTGCTCTCTCTCTCTCTCTCTCTCTCTCTCTCTCTCAGTGATGGAAGACCAGTTTGGCGCCACGTATCTTGCCATTTTTTTTATCTCACCGTTTGGCTCTTTTTTTCACCAGGCAAACTGTCTGAGCTACATTTATTTACGTGACTTCGGCATCAGCAGATTACAAGGTATTTTTTCGCAGAAATTCCTCGAAGCAAGCATAATTCAAAACTTTATGAAACGAAAAAGATTATTTGCTTATGCAGTCAATTTCATCTCGATATCTCGAAATTTGGGGCAGTCAGAGGGGGCAAAAAAAAAAAATCCGGTGATTCCATCAGCGGATATCGGTAGGTTAGTACGATAATTTGTTGTTAGACGTGTGATATGACAATATAGTAGCCATGCTTTATTTCGATGCTGCATCATAAAAAAAAACAAAAGAATAAATCTGTGTCATTCCCGCAATATTTATCGTTTATATGAACAGTAAAATCATCATTTTTCAAGAATCCAATAGCAGGACATAATGAGTTCCGCGCTGAGTAACGTTTAATCCGATCACTAATTGACACTAATTCGTCACGTTTGACGTGCAAAAATATCATAATTTAATTAATCAGTAATCCGCTTATTCGTAATGTAATTCGACCATTCGTACATATCGAACAATGTGTATAATATGTTACGTTATTTATGGATGGTGACCCAGAGGCGCATTTAGCATCGAACGCGCCTCCATTGTGCGCGGTTTTGTTCGTTCGTGTTGCCAGCGCACAAACTGGAACGAAAGAGAGAGAGAAAGAGAGAGAGAGAGAGAGAGAGAGAGAGAGAGAGAGAGATCAGAGAAAGAAAAAGAGATAGGTCAAAGAGAGACTGAGGGCTTATGCAATGAGTTGAACCAGAGAATGAAATCACAAAATTTGGTCCCTGATTATTCCGGATTATGATATTTTGTTTGTTCGGGTTCACCCTATTCGTGGTGATGATGCTCGTGCATAAAAGCAACGAGAGTGGACGAGGGTGATGGTTGCCCTCGCTGAATCCTTGCCCCGTTGCAAGCCCTCGGCTACGTTGGATTTATTCATGAACCTAGAGGGTGAAAGAGAAGTAAAGGAGCTTGAGATAAAGTGAGAAGAATGAGAGATAAAGTGAGAGGAAATTCTGAATGCATAATGAAAGATGAGACGGAGAACGAAGAAACAGAGATAGAGAGAGAGAGAGAGAGAGGGAAAGTATGCGTGGTTGCTAAGATTAAATGACAAGCTTTGAGGAACCCTCCACCATCAAGGAAAGTGCGGCAAAACGCCCGTTTGTTTGTCCGTTTGGATGGCAGCAAGAGAGTGCACATGAAAATTCATCCCTATAAGCAAAAGAGCCACTGAAAAATAGACGTTTTGTTTGACATACGAATTATGATGATGGAGGGTTGTTTGATGTGAAGAACTAACGCGAAGGGTTGGGTCGTGACTGGCCCCTTGAACGTTCGTAATTCGTTGTTCGTCGGGCGATAAAACGATAGGCGCTATACAAAAACTATTATATTTCACTTTGCACACGTCGCCGCAATTTCATCAAGCCGCAGTCATCATTTTTGGTGATACATTCATTGTATCTGAGATAAAACCCCTCGACCGAATCCATAGTTTAGGCCTTTTCCTCTTTCGATCACCTCGGACCTCGAGTATCTTGAAAGTGTCAACCGAAACATACGGCCATTCACACAATTTATTATATATAGTCATCTTAGTGTACTTAAAACAATTTGGAATCGTTTTTTCAAATATACTGAGAAAAAAAAGCAAGCAAAACTACGTTATACCTTTTTGAACATCGTGCACAAAAGCCTTATACGAATTCCGTAGCCATTTGCGAAAAATAAATTGCTACTTCCACAAATTATCAAGAATCTATGGAAAACCTTACGAATAATTATCCCGAGGCAAAACATTTGTGATGTTAAACGTTGCGGAAACCGTAATAATGCATAATAGCCTGGGTAGATGCGAATTCAAGGATCGTACGTTATCCCAGTACATTTAATATCCTCATATACATCGAGGCTAAAGCATTAAGCAATACCCAGGCATCGCTGTTGTATATATTGCTTGCAGCGTAGGTTAGTCGAGAATTAGCTGGTAAACATTAGCAGAGCTGTATACTTAAGTGAAAGAGAACTACATTCCGTTGTATAGTCGACCATATCATATACCAGTTGTGGTGTATACGCTATTAGCGAGCGCGGCTTTCTGAATGAACCTCTCTGGAAATAACTGCGAATACGAGAAACCCTCTTCTTCATCGACTGTAATCAGAATCAATTGTACAATGTTATTCCACGAGAGTCTCCGTTCCCGTAACAAGGCAAAACACTTTTTACTTCTTCATTCCCCTTCGTAACATTATACCGCTCTAACGATCGTCTGCTTTCTCTTGGCAAACTCGCGTGTAATCTTCCCTCGATATATCTATAGTAAGCCCATGAGATGGGTGAAACTTTGCAAAATTCATAACTCTTGGAGAATTTTATCGCACAGCTGCACACTGCTCCGCTTGTGATAAAGCTCGGACGGTTTCGCTCTCACTGCGAAGTGCAACTATTTACGTTAAAGCCCTATCGTATGTTATACAATAAACTCAAAACGCTCAGTATTTTTGCTGCATTGTCTCGCGTATATATGGGAGTGTAAAAGCCATGGAACCATGGAAAATGTGCGATGCGTGTAATTTCACGCGTGAGATCGCTCAAGATTGTAACGGTACATTATAATAATACATATATATATAATATATATGTATTATATATAATGTTTACATGTTTATCTTCACTGTACGATAAAGTTTTAACGGAGTTGTGTATATATACATGTACAACGAGCCCTTGTACCGGTACTTTTCACGGTGTAAATTTATGCGAAAGCACGTGTAAACTCGAGCGCAAGCGCTTCCAGGCAATACGTACAAACGCACGCACACACACTTCTTATTTTATGTATATATATATATGAAATATGAATGAGAGAAGCAAGCTCACTCTCACTGAAGCGCCAAGTACTTAGGGATGCAAACTAGAAACAAAATAGAAGTACAAACAGCATAGACGTTCGAACATGTACTTGATATAGATATATATATATATATATGCGTGCGTTGTGTGTGTGTATGTATGCGCATAAATACGTACGATGCAGACCGGTATAGGTATACCCGAGGATTTACATAGTACCGAGTGAAATTGAAATCCCAAGGGCTATCCCCATTACGTGTATATATGCAAGTACATGGAGAATATATATAGGAAAGCAGAGATGGGAAAAATCGAATTTATCAATAATATCTGAAAAATTGCCATTAAAAATTTTCTTCAAAAAGGTCATCTGTCCGATATGTAATCCCGAATAATTCATATTTTCCTTTCTCAAGAAGAAATAGCTGTCCACCACTCAACTCTGCATCAACTTCAACAAATAAATAGCGAATTTTCATTCATCGACTCGCTGAGTACTGGAATTTTCTCTGTTTCAATTAATCAAATACCAAAAACACGAGATCTATTAATAAATCATCAATTTCTCGAATAAATTTTTATCTTTATTTTTCAGCACTTTATAGCATAAAATTCGTAGTAAAAAAAAACTTTTATTAGACTCACCATGTAAGCTTATCTTACCCTACAAACAGCCGACGATTAATCGTTTTCTTTTTTTAATCTATTGAGCCACACGGAAGTATATATCGTATATCCTTTTCGCTTGATTTCCATTTTGCGAATCTTTTATACTATATCAATTCCCGATCGCGAGTAATCGTTCCTGTAAAATCGACGAACCGCGGAGCAGGAGCATGAAGAGAGAGAGAGAGAGAGATATAATAAAAGAACGGACGCGGAGTCCCAAGGGTGGACAGAACTCGCAGTATGCGACGTGTAATACGTGACCAGAGAGGGATGTGGAAGCGAAGGGATGTTAAAAAAAAAACATGCCTTAATGAGAGCATCGCGTGTTCGTAGCCCATTAATCGTCACCCACCAGGTCTCTCTCTCTCTCGCTCTCTCTCGGTTACCTACTTTTCTCGTCCCCTCTAGGCAATTCTCGAATCACTGTCAGCGGCGGGAGGTTATAACGTGACAACATCCCGGCGCAGATTTTTCCGAAAGTGATGTCAATGTCACGCGTACAAGTCTTCGTGCCATTTTCATAATTCTCCCTTCTTCTCCTCCTCCTCCTCATCCTCTCTCTTTCTCTGTCATTCTTGAATAATCGCTCATTGTCTTTAAACTTTTGGCTTTACGTATATATATATATATATCACCTTTTTCTTCAAGCTCTCGCGTTCCATTATATATCCAGCTTTGGTGTAATTATGACGAAAACTTTCGGGGCCAAACGGAGAGAACAGTGAGCAGAGAATCCACCCGTCGAGACAGGCCACCACGGTAACCCGAAGATTTATCGGGCAATGGCGAGATGAGTAAAAGTTTGATTGCCCAACGGTATTCCTCTCCGGTGAAATCCTCTGGAGCTAGCAGAGCTAGCGATTTTATTTTTTACATTTCATTTTTTCGTCCCCTCCACCCTTATGCTGATCCCCAATTTCTCTTCTGCTTCATCTCGATCCCTCTCTCACACGCTCGTCGCTCTCTCGTTTCTCATACAACGTGTTCTCGTCACTTTCCATTTTTCCAGCTCTCGCTGTTTATACCTCCGCGGTATTCTCGTCAACGTTCACGCGAGGCGTATAGAGCCGCGATGACGCCAGGAATGCGTATATATGGACAATAGAGACAGACAATTGAGAAATTTAATAAAAATTGTAATGCTTTTTTATTTCGAACATTGCCCTTGATCACCGTTTCCCCACTTTTTTCGGTTTATTCGTCGGTCTCAATTTTACCGGCTGGTCTCTGTACTGGGTTACATCGCCGCGTGTATCCGCAATCATAGAAATTCTCTTTGAACGACGACGCAAGAAAAAAAAAAAAAAAGGGTCGTGCTTTGTGCGAGAGGGAATCATGAAGAGCTTTCCTTTCATCGTGATATATATCCACTAATCGTCGTATCGTCCTGCAATTGCGTGAATTCATTCCAACCCTCTAATCCGTTATAAAATGTAAATCTTCAGTTAAAAAAGCGTTTTTCTTCAGCTGTCAAAATGAGAATTTAAATTGAAAAAGTGACGTTTTTTTCTCGCCCTTTTATCCCTACGACTATACACATCGATTCGACATTCGAGCTGTATACATGTGGACTTGGAAAAGGTGGTAGGATTAGCCACAGTTGTATCGATCGCTCGCGAACGTAATATGTGCGAATAATACGATATCAAGAACTTTTATAATTGTCCAAGTCGAACTTTCCTGAGTTGTATACCCCCAAATGGCCAATATACTTAAGATCCTTTATGGTGATTTATGTGCCTATAAGCTGCAAAATAGGAAAGCACACGCTGGTGAATACACCTCACGTTCATTCCTCAACGTCCCACAATTCAGAAACGCAAAGCGTCCACATTTTTACCACCACCGATCGATCTTTTACTCAAAAAAGTCCAAGAGATGTGAAAAAAGAGTGTCAAAGTCCAAAGTTCAAAGACCGAAGGCCTCGTCTATTACTTTACTGGTATACATAGCGCTTTTATCATGGCCGATCGCGCCACGCGCCGTGTAATTAGTTCTTTTGTCATCGATTATATGGCACAGTGAGATTCTGAATGAGAAGAGGCAAAAGAAGAAGAGGAAAGAAGAATAAAGGGATAAAGGAGTGATGATAAAGGATGAGATGGAGAGAGTTGTAAATGAGACACAAGAGATGGAACGCTGGAAGAGTTATATATAGCGGAGTTCTCAAGACGTTCGAAACAATTGGTCCTTTCACAGAGGTAAGTCCCCAAGGACCAAACGATGCTGGTGGACTCGGGTAGCGGATTCTCTACGAAGAATCTTTTCCCTCCATCAACGTTATATATCCTTCTTTCTGTGTATCCTCGCTCACTCCAATTCGCTATACTATACTGAGGCTTTATGCAGACATATATATATATATATATATATATATATATATATAATATGGTACAGAAGAGGAACTGTGAGTTGAGAGGGCTGCTGGTTGGCGTTAGTACCACCGGGGACGATAATACGGACGATGAAGTGGATAATGCTCGTGCGGAAGATTGAAAGACAGAGAGATAGAGTGTGTGTGAGTGAGTGAGTAAGAGAGAGAGAGAGAGAGAGAGATACAGTAAGAATCTAAGCAAAAGCGAGAGAGGTGTACGGGCTGGAGGAAGTTGGTTGGATAATGGGAAGATCATTATTTCCAGGAACAAAGTCGTCGTCGACGTCGTATACGTTGGTTGGTTTCCTCCCCATATATATATATATATATATATACGCTCGCGGAGCCTTAATTAACATTTGGCTAAATCGAAAGGTTATATAATATATGTATATATATATATATACGTATGTGTTCCAGCTCTGGCTCGGGTTCATCGTGACTTAGCAGGTCTCTCCAATACTTTCTCAAATTTATCTCAACGTTCATTCCTCAATGTCTCACAATATCTCCAAGATATCTGTATCATCGTCATATTTTATCATTCATAAGCAATCGGGCTTGGATATCAGCCCCAAAACGTATACAATATTTTTTTATTATTCGAGAAGGGAGAAAAGAAAAATGTCGAGAATTTTGATCTTCCTTATGTCGGCTAACGTACAGCAATTTATAATCAACTGTGTTTCCCTGCAAAAGCGTTACAAAAGCGTTCATGACGAAAATCACCTCCGATTGCTTTCCTCGATTTGTCGCTTTGCAATTAATCTTTCGCTACGAACAAGGAACGGAAGAAAGCGCAATTATGTACACGTATACACATCTATGAATCTCATACGGGGCGTTTCATGACAGATCGGACATTCGTAATTTAACGATGATTTGGTGATCTCGATAAAATAATTCGAATGAGTGGAAGCAGCGACGAATATCAATGTTTTTATCAATCATCATCGGAGTATACCGTAATGAAAGTAGGACTAATCGCATAATTTACTTACGAGTTGATGAAAGAAGGTTACTTTCGATATTTTAGGGCAAACAATCATGGTAGGGATATTTTGGGACCCACGAAGTTGGCACTTTCCAGTAATTTTTAACAAAATTTTTTTTTATCTTGATAAACAGATCCCACGACGATACCAAACTAAATACTTATCAAACAAGTCGCATTGTTCCCGATCGTTTGACGATAATTTTCTCAATTCATCAACTTTAATTAATCAGCTTTATTATTGATTTATCATTCGTTAACGTTATTTAATTTCATTACTTAATTTATTAATTTATTATACCTTGTTTTGTGTGATTTATCCACAGAAATTCTAAATTACTGTTGAGCAATGAGGATTTTGCATGAAATGTGCGATATACGGAAAGGGGTCGCGGTGGATGTATAGGCGCTGTGGATTCTCCGATAATACCGTTACACACCGGGTCTTTTACAACTATACGTCGGGGGACGACATGACTTACGGAACCGATATGCGCCCCAACGCTTTACCGTTTGCCACCATCCTCTGGTGTCTCTCTTTCTCTCTCTCCCTTTGCCATATTTTCTCTGCACTCTCTCTCTCTCTCTCTCTCTCTCTCTCTCTCTCTCTCTCTCGCGAGATGTTCACGATCTAGCAAAACACGTTCCACGACCGGAACAACGTATTTATCCTACGTGTTTCGCGCTCTATAGCTTAAGTTTCCAGCCGGGTCAAATTAGCTTTCCGCGGAAAATGGATCGACCAAGGTGCATAGAACCCGAGTTCGAATGCCCACGCGAACTCGGAATATACCATAGCGAGAGAAAGAAAGAGAGAGAGAGAGCTATGGAGTTGGGGAGATAGTTGCAAACGCGGAGTTCGAAGAGATCTCACGGGGAAAGCATCGCGGGGGGGGGGGGGGGGGGAAGGAAAAGTCACGGGGATAAAACGAAAGAGCGGCATGAAAGGGCAAAGGTTGCTCCGTTATAACGAAAAAAGGTAGAAAGAAAAGGGCGAAGGAGCAGAAGGCGAAACAGGAGAAGAAAGAACGACTGTCTTTATTTCCAGACTGTACGAAGTTTACGGAAATTTTATCGGGGCGGGGAGCAAGCGAGAGAGTGTACAATACGAAGAAACTCTCGTTTCCGCACTCGCAGGGCAAATTCTCCTGCACACTGACACACTTTACATTCAATATTTTTACGCGGATAGAGAGTACAAAATAACGAGAGAGAGAGAGAGAGAGAGAGAGAGAGAGAAACAGAGTAATGTCATTAAAAACTTTTATCTGCGTGTAATGCATTTTATCAAATTAAGTGGAGACCCCCCCCACGAGAACACAGACTTTTTAAATGTAAATAATCATCATCCATAGAAATATTTGTGAGCATGCAAAGGATATAAAATTCTGTATGGATGTGGGAGAGTTTAAATGAGCGAGGAAGAAAGTTAGAGGCCTGGAAATTGGGTGAGACACAGGGATGAAAGGGCGAAAGAGGAGAGGGGGCCGGGAAAATTCAAATTACCTGTTAAAACGATGGTACCGTACTCTTTTTGGGTTGCGGATGAGCTCTTCCGTGACGAGAGCAAGGGGGAACGCGGGGGATGTCCGGGGCTATATCGCTAATTGAAGGAGAACGAGTGCTCGAGCGCTGCGAGCAGTTTCGACACCCCCTCGTCGCGAGGGTGAGCGCGAAAATGAAGAGAGGGCGCACACGAGGCAAAAAGTACGAGGGTGCGAGCGTTACATCGTTTCCCGCTGAATTCCGACAACCTTATTGTTTCCATTCTCGGATTTTTACCTGCTCCCACGCGACTTATCTCGACCCGGGCTTTTTGGATCTTTTCAACTTCCGAAGCGGCTATAACGCCGAAAAATATATCAACCTTTTTATCAGTGATACACAGTTGCCTTGGCTTCCTCAATGAAATGAACGTTATTACACGAGAGAATTAAAAAAAAAAATCCTTAAATTCTTTGACTTTAAATTGATGCGTGTCAACATTTGCCCGTTGAAATAAAAATTCTGCCTCATTATCTTGTTATAAAATTAAAAAAATAAGGTTATTCATCATTCCACTATTTGCACTGTCAATTTTATCTATGATACGTTTTTTTCCAGCTTGTGATCTTTCTTTACTCGATAGAATATTTTACCATCGATTCCTTAGACCAAATATACTTTCAATGTTAATTGCAATGTCTATCATGAATCGGTGACATCAATTTTCCTCGTTCATCCTCCCGCGCGAGACTCTCTCGTGGAACGGTTACCGTCCAATCTATATTCCAATTGAATATCGACTGTTGTGATTGGTAAATATTGATCGATATCGATTGTCGTTTCGTTATATACTAGCATGTTTTACAGAATTCTAGTTCAGTACAGATTACTCCGTTAGAGTCGTCGTCTTTTCACCCTCGTTCTTCGTCCACCAGCCCGCACACCAACTGTTCTCGCGAGTCTCTCGCCTCACCTCTCTTTTCGTGCACTCTTCCTCGAGTCATACCACCGACAGATACCAGCCAATTCAACCCTTCGTCACGATGAGAGCTTCGAGTTTACGGGTCTTCGCTGATGGTTACTGCGTTGAACAGTAATCCCTTGCACGTCAACTCGAGTCAAATAAACACGCCGGGTGTTTATGCCTCTTGTTAAAATGAAAATGAAAAAAAAACCGATTGTTTGCAGCTGAGTGAAAAAAAAAAATTCTTCCCAAAGATTTTTCAAGAATTTAACACTTCTCCAATGTGACGAATAAGCAATGACATCAAGGACCCTTAGCAAATGCATTATTACTAATATTTTACATTGTAATGACTTTTCAAACACCTATTCGTATATACGTTGGGCTTTCTTATATACTTAAACCTACGTAAAAATAACAAACGTGAAAATGTTTAAAAATTGACAACACTGAATAAGTATGCTTGAGCTAAATCGTTTGAGATAAACTGACAATACTGAAGTACGCTTGAGAATTATGTAAAAATAATTTTTTTTTTTTTAATTTTCAAATATAAGGTACGACAGACGAAAGCCGGGATTGTCAGAGTAAAACACGATGATAACGTTATATAGAGTCACTCTCAGTGCTCCGGGGTCGAGGGAGTGCGACGGTACCAAAATGACCGGAAAATTTTGGCGATCACGACCGTTCCGGTGGATCCTGTTACCCGGCAAAAGGGAGTTAAAATGCATATATATATATATATATATAAATGAGACGAAGAAGCGAGAGATAGTGGAGAGGGAGAGAGAGAGAGAGAGAGAGAGAAGCGACGAGGTACGCTGATATACGTAGGAGCATGAAAGATGAAAATCCGCGAAGCTGGGAGAGAGATGAAAAATTTGTAAGGGAAAGGGTTGACAGTGTATAGTGCGCAGAAGAGGGAGAAAGCGAGAGTTTCGCTTCGACTCTCCCCACTTTAAAACTTTCGCGTCATTCTCTCTCTCTCTCACACTCTCTTGGATTCTCGATCGAGCAGCCCCCTTTGTCGGGCGGGGGGGAACACGGAGGGTGTTCGAGGGTGTAGAGACTTCGGCGTTGAGCGCGTGAGATCGAGCGAAACGGAGAGACACTCCCGCGTTCTATATACACACGCATACACACGCAAGTGCACGCGGGAACGAGCGAGAGGGATAGATCACGATCGCGACACACACACACACACACGGGCGCGCGAGGGCATAAGGTGGTTAGGGTTGGAAATGCCGCGGCTGGAAGATCGCAGGGTTGTGAGCTGTGTATGTGTATGAGTGCGCGAGAGGGTGAAAAAAAAGAGTGAGAAGACTGATAGTGTAGAGACGAAGAGCACGCTTGCGCGGATCCCGGGCGGGCGCGGGCAGTGCCACTGGAGCCCGGCGGTTCAGAGCTTCGCCCGGGCGTCGGGACGACGAGAGCGGCCCACCCGAATATTCCGTGTTACCGTTATAATTCGTGCGCGACGCGCACAAAACGCGCTTTTCCGACTGGAGAAATTATTCAGGAAAAGAGATAATAAAAAGTTTAAAAAAATAAATAAAAATTATATATATAAAACGAAAACAAAATATATAATATAATGCACACTTGTCCATCTCTCTCTCGCTCTCCTCTTGTTAAAAGCGTGCTGCCTACTGACGATTGGCGTATAAGCGCCCGTGAAACTGAACGCGTCAGTGTGCATGTGTGCAATTAAAAGGAAAAAAAGAACGAGCAGCAAAAGAAAGAAAATAAAAGTCAGATTCGATTTCTCAGCCTCCCTCGATCTCTGCTAAAACCCGAGGAATTCATCATTCATCACCAAAGAACAAATAAGAATCTCAATGAAGTACACAGCGGTTGGCGCAAAAGTGATTTGAGTCTTCGGTGTGCTTAGCTCGAGTTTTCGTGTTTCTCCAAAAGTTTGGCCACGGCTACAGCGGACAACGGTTCGGAAGAAACGAGCCAAGATCAAAGGGCGAAGAGGATACGGGTTGGATAGCCGCGGGTGAATCGTCAGGAAGCGATACACAGGGAAATGAGAGAGGGCTTGAAAGTATAAAAAGAATTACCCGGTGAATATGTGAACCGTGTGAGTGCTGGTACTGTGCGTGCGCGTGTGTGTGTGTGTGTGTGTGTGTGAGCGTGTGTGCGTGTGTCTATGTGATGCACGAGGTTACTGGAACCGGGAGGCAGCGTCGTCGTCGTCGTCGTCGTCTTCTTCGTGATTCACGTAGTGGAAGTGTCGAACAAAGTTCCGGGATTTCGCGTATCATCAAACGTTCAACGGTTGACAACTCAGGGAGAAACATCGTGACAAAGGTGTCGATCGTGGGACACGGGAATTGGATGGTTTTTGAAAAGCCGGAATCACGAATGGACCGGCGAACGGTAAACTCATGGTCGAGCTTTGATTCCAACAACAACAACAACAATAACGACGAGGATAAGAATAAAAATTTTGATAATAAAAATTATCACTGGTGGACGAAGCACTGAGATGTTAGTCGAGCCATGGTCCTCGTCGTCACCATGAGGACTCCCTCATACGTTAACTACTACGTACTCTGCCTCGTATGTTGGATCCTTCTTGGAATCACCGGTAAGACACAAGGATCGTCGCAAGCCTCTTTTTCTGTTTTTCTCATCAACGAGAACCTAAAAAATAATTTGTTTACCCTTAAAATAAGGAGGATGACGGTATCGTTGCGGGAGATGATTATTGGCGGTGGTGGTGGAGCAGTGGAGCAGTCAGGATGCGCGAAAGAGGATGTGTACTGTAACATACTGTGTACCGTACTATTTATATACATGTATATATATAATTTTTCAGATAGCACGATAGGATGTATCTGGGACTAGTGCTAGTCCAGTAGAAGGTTTAGTTAGGTTAATGGCGTAGAAGATGTCATGTTTTATGATGTACATATATGCCTATCTACGAGTTATTTCATTTAAAGTGGGACGACTTTAGTCACGGAATTTTGTTTTTTTTTTGTTGTTGCCTGATGAACAAAACCGTGTTCCACATCATTGTTAGCGAGTTAAATGGCTCTCGAATGATTAACTTCGACCAGAAAGCATCTGACTCCCTGTGGAATTTGAGTCTGCATGGTACAAGGTGGCCGGTGGTATATACTGTAGTATACCATGTCGAGCAGGATATTAACATGAGAGGTTTGCGGATGCGGGTTCGTCTGATGCTAACAAATATGAGGACGTTACTTTAATCGTTAAATCGTATAGCTTACGCCCGTTTACTTCTTAGCAGTCGATACATGTATACCGCATGGATGAACATCTATAGATGATGCGGCGCGACAGAGATAACGCACATCAGCACCGCTCGGTTACCACAGGCCATTAACACAGCATACCCCTTTCCATCCAAGATCCGTTGCCCTCTGTAAATTATCGTATTACATATACATATATATATACACATATCGTGTATATAGATATATGGCATTTTCTCAAAATCGATTTCTCATCGGAATTCGACGACACAGATAGCTCCGGAGCTTACAAACTGACGGGGTCATGGGGTCAATGAATTTTTCTGGTGTCCACTATAATCCCTTTTTCTGTTCTTTTATATCTTACTTTTCAGTTCATTTCCTTTGTTCTTTTTACCTCTCTGAGTACAAACATTCTGTGTAAAAATTTCTTTTCATTATTACGCGACTGATGCATTGACCATGGCACTCTGTCACATGCTGAGGAAAGAAAAAAAGAATTCAACTCTGATGTGTGTACCTCTGCGCGTGTTATTCGTCACTTCGTTTTATGTCACGTGTACTAGATATTGGGTGAGAGAGTGAGCGAGTGAGGTAGAAAAGAAAAAACTGCAGAAAAGTGGGTCGGGTGCACGGGCTGGGCTATAACGCTGTGCAAGCTCCAGGGACAGTGTGCTGAGGGAGGAACGACAGATCGATATATAGTTTTGCGATGTAAACGAACACTCGTGACAAAATCATTAAAATTTCACTGCGATTCGTTGCTTCAAACAATGTAAATTACACGTATCATTACATGAATGTCGTATACCGTTATTCGGTGGCATTTACAATAGCTGAGACACTGGAACAGTTTTTTTGAGAATCGAAGATCTGTTGCTGATTGATTTTTTCTGCAAGCAACGTTTGATTGACATTAGAACGGGAGGTATAATGACAATTCTGGACGAGTTTCTTTACTCTGATGCAACAACCCCTAGAACTGCTTGCCTATAGTCTCGTAAAAACTACTTGACACACGAGTATACATATGCTGTTTCAAATATATTTGAGTCCAAAAAAAAAGGCGTGTGACGTATTTCGCGGGGTAAGATTCGGTAGAGTTGAGTCCCCGGACAACGAACTCGATATATTTTCCTACGAATCCCAGTCCCGAGAGTCGGTCAGGAGGCAAAGGGGCGGAAGATTGTTGGCTGATGGATTTGGGTCAGATGTACATAGTACATAGCTCCGTAGTCCAGCAGGCGAATAGAAGCGGTAAATGAAGGACGAAGAGAGAGAGAGAGAGAGAGATTTAGAAAGAAAGAGAGAGAGAGAGAGAGAGGGATGGATGTTCGGATTCCGGCCGGATTGATCGCGAGTAAAGATTCGATACGCCACCCGGCCGCACATCCCACACGTTTCTCGCATTGCTATGGAGAAAGAGGATGGCACGGGGAGTAAGTGAGGGAAAGCGAAGGAAGGAGAATGAAGAGAAACCTGGCAAGAAAGAACGAACGTGAATGATTTTCTTTGGGATTTTTATAGCTACAGCATCATGAATACTCGTAGTTATGTATGAAGCAGAAGCATTGGAAAATATTTTTGCTCGAAGAAGCATACCACGAACTTTCTAGCAGAGCTCTTTCACGACTATGTTTTTTTTTTTTTTTTGCTGCTTTTTCCTACTCCATTTCTTCTTCTTCTGCGTTGAGACTCCTTGTAAAACCTGCAGAGAGCCTGCACAAAACACAGCCTCTCAAATGCGATTCTCATTTTATTGCTTCGACTCAACGATATTTACCTCGGATACTATATTGTGGATTATCCAGAGTCCGATCGGATGAGAAAGGCTGCATTTTACCCTAGGAAAGAGACAGAGAAAGAGAGATGCTGGAACTGGACCACGACTACCCTGTTAGGGCTCTTCCGGTTCGTGGGGTTCCTCTGAGCGCGTGTAGCAAAATCTCGTTAGGGTTTCATTTTCTCACTTCAACATCAGCCCGCATAACGCTTTTATCCTTTCTTCTACCCCCTGCCCTTCCTAACTCTTTCGCTCACGTTTACGCTTTTTTTATCTCTCAATTCTGCCTTCCACTTTGGGGGGGGGGGGGGGGGGCTTTTTTCCTGAGCTCTCTTCGACGCGCTCGTTTTTACCTTCTGCCGTACACGCTTTTCGTGATTGAATGGATCCTGACGGGTCTTTATGGCCGACGAGAGAGCAACGTATATACATACACAGATATGTGCAGCTGCGTATGAATCCCCGACACGATTTCATCCAGCGTGAGTGGTGTCGTTTATAGCAACTACGAGGACACTGATCAATGATCCGATCACCCCTCAACACTTAATATCTACTTCATACATACGTATGTATTCACCCAACGAATTTCTCGGTGAGAAGAATCTTATAGTTATTTCTCCGGCCTCGTTCCGTATCACAAGCTATATACACATATATAACACCGACGGGGCATCGGTCCGTTGATTCGAGTTCGATAACCCAGATAAACGTACGAGAGGTTATAGCCAAACCAGACAAACGTATATAACGTACTCAATACTCAACGGCGTTATACATACGGGATGCGTCCATCACATAAAATTTCGTCGTATAAAAGTCTGGTATACCTACAAATCCTTCCCCCGACACTCATGCGCCGAGCCCTTTTTCTTTTAATGTCAACCCCTGCTTTACGATCGCCTGAGCGTTATTACGCTGATACTTGTCAAGTTATATCTCACGACGTGAATGCAGAGGTTGAAGGAACGTAACGGGGGGGGAAAAAAAAAAACTTATGACCGATGATAGAATCGCGAGGATAACATTAGGGATAATGACGGAGATAACCCCTAAAGATATAATTATAGATTAATTTGAAGATCACATTGCGGATGCAATTAGAGATAAAGATGAAGATACAGTTTAAGACGAGATCGATTTTTTTAACATTACCATTTTCATTTGACTTTGGACAATTGTTCAATAATTAAAATTGCTACTCCCCGCCTCTGAAGAACATCAAAATGTTAAAAAAAAACCGTAAAAAATTAACTAAAACGAAAAATAAAAAGGGTGTCAAGACCGAAATAAAGGGCTCTTGTTTGTTCTATATACCATATATAGAGCACCAATCAGTTCGAGAGTTCTAGAGGCAGAGCTTTCGCATGGATTGAACGCGAGTGGGGCTAATTTCACGGCTTCACTATACTGTCGAATCGAGTGTACAAAACTCTCGTAGCACACATTGAACGTTTCTCCCTGTTCCGAAATTTCCCGATGCGTGACTGACGAGAATCGAGTCCAAACAGCACAAACTCCCTTCTATATATATATAATACACATATATACACCAGAACCACAGAAACCAACAGCTTGACATTAAGCGAAAATCGATAAAACCAGCATTTATGAACAACACAAAGCGTTTAACACGAGTCAATTCACGTCCATTCTCTAAAATTTATTTGTTTATTTATTTATTTGTTTTCCCGATGGTAAAACAATATTCGTCGTGTTGATCCTCACGTACAATGCAATCGAGATAAATTATACAACAGTACTTTATGAGGGATTAAAAAAATTGTTCAAGCTCGTTTAATTCGATATACATTAGTTCGTATCGTTTTGCGAAGCAACATTGGACGTAGGGGATGAAAAAACAAAATGCCACCATGAAAGGGTTTTATACAAATTTTGGATTTAACGGAGGAAATATTGTGCCCTACATATGCGGGCGATAGGGGTTGATTGAACGATGACAAAAATACCTCTGCGAGCGGACACGAAAGAGGATGTTCTGCGAGAGGACGGAACATACATATATATGGCTTTCGTGAAAGCGATAATTTGTGCCAGAGGCAAATTCTCAACAAGGGCTGCCCCGAAATATGTGTCCAAGTATCAAAAGGCTCGAATAAAAAAATACGCTTGAAAAATTTCATAAGAAAAATGCGGACAATGATAAATTTTCCCGTTGATAACCCGAGGGTGTTTTTGTTAATCCTTTTTGCGAGAGAAAGGAGACTCTTTTCCGGCTCGCGATTTGCTGCGAGTCTCGTAAATTTATTTACGAATCATTGGGATAAGCCGGGAAAAAAGAGAGAAAAAAAACGGACGATTACGATAGTCAGATACAAACGTTCTTTCAGCAACTTTTGACACTTTTGTTATCAAAGCTCTTGGGGCTTTACTCCCTCGTGTCCTCGCGCTCTTTCGCTTCTTCTCCCTCGTCATTTCCTTTATCTTTGTTTCCCATCTTTGCCTCCATTCTTCCGCCACTCGATCTCTTTCTCCGCCGTTTTTTTATGGTTTTCTGGCCTTCCTTTCGCGCGCTTATCATTCTTCCCTCTTCTACCCTTATAATCCTCCCTCGAGGGAAATACACGTTTCCGCTCGAAGAAAAAGAGAGACCCTGTTGCCTCTCATTTCCGGTGACTTTCCGGTGACCGTTTCCATGATCATACGATCCCAGAGGCTCTCTCTCTCGCATTCTGTAAGCCTCTTCATGGTTGTTACACAAGTGTATCACCGGAAATTCTCCCTTATGAAATGTTTACGTTCCGATCTTCTTGATCATCCACTTATGAGGGTCAGGGCTCGTGTAGGGTTAATTCAAAAAATTGTGAAATTCGTGGGAAATTATTTTTCCGAAAAAATCCATTACATTCGATTTTAACGTAATTGACTGATATAATTTAACAATTGTATTTAACGAAAACGACACTGAGAACCTTCGAACTTCGATTTCCTGTTTATATTTTTTTACGTAAAAATTTTTATTGACTACCACTCGATTGAATTGATGCAAATAAATTGAAAGGCAATTATGAATAACAATTTTGCTATTTTCATGAAATTATTGTCTACGCTTTGCTACAATTTCCTTTAACTTCTTATCAATGCAGTCATAAGATTTATCTCCGCGAGGCTTGTCGTCGAATGTCCGAAAATATTTCATTCGATAGTTAAAACAACATTAAGAGCCGTGAAAATATCTTATTTTCCACGATGAGTTCTATACATATTTAATTCACGCTAATTACATTCACATCATGCGTCTTATCTTGAAATGAACGATTTTTACATCGCAAAATGCGTACAACGTAAAAATAATCGAACACTTGTTGCTCCAACGTTTTATTTCATGAATGGCAAATCGTCGAGCATGTTATGTTCCACGCAGGGAAATCGAAAATTAATTATACCTACCAGTATACTTTAGCTCTTAATTCGATGAAAAAGAAAACCTTGAAATTCATTCGAGCTCGTTGTATCGAACTTTGCGTAAAAATTCTCCTGAATCACGTGTGGCATTCAATTGATCGAGAGATATCATTCATCGACCGTGAGAGCAAAAGATAATGATTTAATGTTTAACGGTGAACAAGTAATCCTAGAAGAGGTATTTCAATATTTAACACAAAGGATTATCGATATACGACGTTGCTCCTTTTGTTTTTTTGACTATATTTTAGTTTCCAACTATATAGCTTGGACTCTTTATTAGGTTAGTAATCAGCGCGCTTGCTTCATCATCTTTCTCTCTTATTCTCTCTCTTCCTCTCTCTCTCTCTCTCTCTCTCTCTCTCTCTCTCTCGCTCTCTCTCTCTCTCTCTCTCTCTCTGTGTGTGTGTTTCTCTTTCGCGTTTCGTAAACATGACGCTAGCGACTACTTGTAAGCCTAGCCTCGTTTTGTTGGTTAAGTGCATTGATTTCAAGCCAAACGAAATGTCGTTTGAAACACGCGCGCTACACAGTGGACCAATCAGACTTACGTAAGACTCGTGGCTCGAGAATTTCGATATTCGATAGCTCGAATTAGGGTGGCTTCGATAATTCGAATTTTCATGGGCCATGATATGTTTTATGAAGAAAAGATTAAGAGAATTATGGAAAGTTACGAGTTCTTGAGGATCGAGTCGACATTGATGCAATGCGAGAAACGAAACGCTCTTGATCCCACACCGTGTCTGAAGCACCATCGGACCTGAATCCCCAGGGATTAGTATCCATTTCCCAAGCCCCGGCAGTGTCGTACTATCCGATAGTTGGTATCTGTATGTATGTATATATTGTACAAAGGCAAGAAAAGACCTGAAGGAGTGCTACGATAGGATTTACCGTGAAATGTATGAAAGTAGAAGCGGAAAGTAGTATGTTTATACAGCAGATAGGGTGTGTTGGAAAAAGAGACGAATGAGATAGAACGTCAGTAAGAAATAGCAAAATGAACAGGGACGAAAAGTAGAGATATCGCAATATGTGCTCTCTCTCTCTCTCTCTCTCTCTCTCTCTCTCTCTCTCTCTCTTTCTCTCTCTCTCTCTCTCTATCTCTCTTTCTCCACTTTACTATTACCATATATACATATAATATTCAGCATTCTCTCTCTTATATGTCCGCACGAAAAGTGGGATTTCCCCAAGTATTATTGGATTATTCCCCGACCGGATTATTCCTATTGGGTGGATGCTGCCTCCAGTCCACGTATTCTCTCCCGAGAGCACTTCCGGTACATGTGAAATTATATACGTATAGATAAGAATATATAGAGCAAGGAAGAGAGGTGAGAGAGGCAAAGGATAAATAGAAGGATCCTTGCTGCAGAGTGCTCCTTAAATATTTATAATAGAGATGAAGATAAAAATGATTTTAACGCCCTTCGGTGAATGTCGTTTGCATCGTAAATTCTCTCGTAAAGTTAAGTCTCTCGAAATAGAGCGTTCCCGGCACACGAGCTTATAATGTTCTTGCTGGAAAATACGTCGTTGATCTTTGCTGAGCTCGTTTCTTTCAAATTCGCTTATACGCGAGTAACAGCTTCACGAGACTGAGAAAAGATTTTCTTTGGCCTTATACAGTATGCTCGATGAAAAAAAAAAAAAAAGAGAACCGATCCCGAGCTTCGAATTCCGCAACAATTCGGAATTCTGTGGTCACGAGAATTCGGAAAATTTGAAGATTTCGGTCGTAATGTTTGAAATTATCTAGTAAAATTATTTTACGCAAATACCGAATTAATTATTAACATTCAATTCGTTGAGACTCAATGAAGAGGTTCGGCTGTTATAATATTATTAATTTTTTCAAAACTTGTCTCTAAAACGTAACAGCTTGAGTGAACTTCGAGCTATCGAAACGAAAATATGCGATAAGCTTTGTTTATTTTTTTTTTTTCTTTTCGTATACTCGTAGACAATTTCGTCGAGTTGTCAATGAATTTCACAACTTTTATCAACATCAGACATATCTACACAGACGATTCGATTGATTTTACGAATTCATAGCATTTATATGCATCTTTGTGTTTTATTTATTTTCACAGGGGTGAGCACGAGATCGCACTCGTTGGTAAAGAGGTACACAGGCTTGTATCCGGGTCCATACTTCGACTCCAACCATCCAGAGAATTTTACCGCCCAGCTCGGCACCCACGCTTTCTTGCCTTGCAAAGTGCGCCAGCTTGGAAATAAATCGGTGAGTATTCTATACCAAGCAAAAACACTTACAGAAATACATATATACATGTGTGCGTGTGTGCGTGTGTGTGTACATACATAGTGGATAAAACATCAGACCCTGAATTTTCCATAATCTGTACCAGCATCAGTTTTTTTTTCCGAATTTTCTTCATTTATCGTTGGCTTTTTTCGTATCTGGTGATTTTTTTTTTTTCGTGTCGTACACAATATATATTTAATCGATAGGAGCCATGCACCGAGTCGATTCTCGATAATAGCAGTGAGGATAAGTTGACGATGCGATAGGGCATATTCTTGCGTATAGGGGTCATTTTCCGACGGTCAAAAGGGCTCTTCGAGAAACTTGAGATAAGAGCACGAGCTCTTTGCTCGCTCCCATCCCTTGGAAATGGAAATAAAAAAGAGGGACAGGAAGAAAAAAAAAAAGAAAGCGACGATAGGGAGCGAAAGAGAGAGAGAGAGAGAGAGAGAGAGAGAGAGAGAGAGAGAGAGAGAGAGAGAGAGAGAGAGAGAGAAAGAAAATGAAGAAAAGGAGGTATGAGGGAACTAAAAAAGGACGAAAATGAGAAATAGAAAGAAATAGAAAGATAGAGGAGTTGGGAACTCGTGTAAGAAAGCAATTCAATGACGACATACGAATCACGAGATCATCGGGCAATGTTCAAGCTCCTTGGAACATTGTCTGACCATACCCCCGATAAGTAGAAACAGCCACGTGCGGTTACAACTCTCCGATCATATTGCGAAATATTGCGATCATGGTGACAAAAATAGTCCCTATACATATGGGAAAAAGCGTTAGTATTACACAGCCACGAAATGTCACACGAGTTTGTATAAATACAGGCACATATACACACACACACACACACACACACACATCTTTCCACAGGTACCAATAATCCTGGTCAGCTGTGAGTGCTATGCTATAATCTAGGATATTCTCGCAATCGTTCGACCACTCCTTCATTTCTTATCAAACTGGGTCATCGGTTACAACCGAGGGAATAATTTTCTGAAATTCAATTCTCATGAATATCATATATCTTGCTTACCCTATTCATATATATATATATAAATCTGTATAAAGTCATATTCGTAGCCAATATCCACGACTCTGCCGTTTGCAAATCAGAAGAAATCGCCCATCAGCAGAATGCCAGTGTGACTCTCGTGCGAATTATACTTATAAGATCTTTAGGTCATCTTTGTGAAAATTCACACGAATTCGTGATTTGTATGATTTTACTGCCAGAACGGAGAAAAAAAAATTATTGATATCGCTAAAATTTAATTCATTATTTAATTATTTGTTTTTTTTTTTCTTTTTCTTTATTGTTGTTGAGTGATAAGGGCAGGGGGGGAGGGGCAATCCTTATGAATTGTTTGACAGGATTATAGGACAGTGACGTCCATGCATTATTTTGTAATAATTGGCCAATATTGGGAAATAACTTGTAGACACTCAATAAATATTTTTTTTTCATAATTCAATCAGATTTTTGGTAAGTTTACTTCTGAAAATAAAAATAATTGTATTGCAGAAAGTTTATAAATGTTTCAGTGTAGATTGAAGTAGATATATATACATATAGATGTGTGTCCCTGAAGCATTTTGGTTGTCGGTGGGCAGCTCTTTTTGACGGTACAATCAATTTCAAGCGATCAACTCGTGCAAACCAATAATGTCCGCTTTTCCTTCAGAGAATATCGCACACTCGGAGAGAGAGAGAGAGAGGGAGAGTAAGAGAGAGAGAAAGAAAGATGGCGAGAGAGATAGATCTGGTGACCTCCTCGCGAAACTTTAGTGGATCGATTTTCCAGGGCGACGATAAAGTAATATGGGGCATTGAGCTTTTGAATACTGTTGAGTAACACGACGAGCGTGAATCGTAATTTTTTTTTTCTGTTACCATTCCGCACAAAGCTTTGAAAGTCCGATGAGAAAGAGATGAAGATAAAGAGCAAAGCGGAATAGTGCAAGAAAGGGTGAAAGATTGCAATAGACCTACATAAGCTTTTTTACGTGGTAAAGAGTTTCGTGAAATTAATTTTCATGAGGCACAACGACGAAAGAGGGCGAGAGAGAAGACTGACTGCTGTCCTTCGTCCTTTTCAGATTTTCTTCCCCTCTCTCGTTTTGCCACCAAAGGCACAAAGGAAAGCCTCTAAGCGAAATTGGGACTTTAGCCTCTCTCTCTCTCTCTCTCTCTCTCTTTCTATGTCGTACTCGGTCATAGTTAGCCAAGCTGTGAAAACTTTTACCCGCAAAAACCTCTCTGTCCTCTGTCCTTCGTCCTGACGGACTCACTGAAACTTCTCTCATCTTTCCTTCTACTTTCCTCTTTCATCATTTCCCTCAGCTTATCTTTCCATATCTTCAAGTATTAACTGTACACCCATTTATTTACTTCGGATGGCCATGCCCCTCTCACGTGATATTGTTATTTCATCTGTCTTTTATATACTCATGTACTCTCATTTATCTTGTTTAACTTCACTCGGTTGAGCTTATATGTCTCGCTGAGTTAATGACTTTTCTTTTCTTTGTTTCTCGTGCTATTTTTTTTTTTCCTCTCTTTCCAAACGATCCACATGAATTATCGTTATTCTTAATTATTATTTTTGTTGTAAGAAATGAGAAAATTGTTGTGCTCTCGTGATTATCGAGGAAGATTCGCGGCATAATTAAAACAATCAATCGATCGACCAGACCCCCATATCTCCTCGCTCGTCTCAACCATTTTTATTTTTCTTCTTGGACCTGCAAGATTCAGATCTCGAACCGTGGTACTTTTTCCCCGGGGAATTAAGGAGATTGCGGAGTGCTCTACCGACCTACCTGCTTGATTGTGAATATATACACGAGTAATTGGAGCACGAAACTTTGCACGACGAGTGAGAGAACTTTTATTACCGCAGACCCGGAAGATCGCGTGTAAATTCTGTTCCTTGATTTCTGTACTATCTTTCACTCTTCCCTCTCTATATTCGGGTGTTTATGCAGTGATCTTTCAAAATCTTAGCAATCCACGACATGAAACTTGACACCATTTTTTACATTACCCATCGTTAATACGATAAATTTATACCAAAATAATTGAGGCATCTGTAGATCGCGTGTTTCATTAGCTGTAGATAATTTTTTTATGACGTGTGTTAATTTTTTTTATCTTCTCCCTTTCTGTCTCTCTTTCTCTCTCTCTCTCTCTCTCTCTCTCTCTCTCTCTCTCTCTCTCTCTCTCCCAGTTTCGAGGAAATCGTGACAAGCTGCGACCAATTAAGAATTTCAGAGAATATTTTAATTTACAATTAATATATTCTGTAGCTTTTACAAAGCCAGAATATTATAGACGTACCATGAAGAAATTTTTCTTCGTTTTTTTTTTTTTTTTTTTATTTAACATTTTGACGACACAATTATAGTGTGTACCAGAAAATTTTTATTCGTGGAGTAGTTTTCATGCGATATAATGGGAATATATATGTATGCGATTGACCTTTGCGCAGTAACGAGAAAATTTAGTGCTTTGCTACGGCAAAGTATCCGGTAGCACGCAAATTATAATAATCACGCTGGTATAGCTACAGGTTATACCCGTATAATACATGATACAGACACACACACGCGCGCACACACTTTGCGGTAATAATACGTATGTATGTACACGGTTATATGGAACGTTCGACGCTATCTCGGTCTGTAATTAAATGTGAACGGTAGATCCTACAAGCACGTTAACCCTCGAGTGTACAACCCTTCCCCGAGAGTATAATTAACCCTCCTTTTTTTCTCATATTAATACACTCCATAAGCTCTCCCGCATCCCCGAACTGCTTTTAACTTTAAAAGCACCGAGCATGCTTCCCGAGTCCATCATAAATCACACACGTTTCGCTGAACGAAAAAGAAAAAAAAAAAAAAAAAAATTCAATTTCACGTCGTAAAAATACATCTCAAGGTTGTTTTTTTTTTTTCTTCATAATTTCTATTCGCAAAGGTATCATGGATCAGGAAAAAGGACGCTCACATACTGTCAGTTGATAGAGTCATGTTCATCGCTGACGAGAGATTTCAGGCGATATTCGTCGATGGCTCGGAAACGTGGACGCTGCAGGTGAAGTACGTACAGTCGAGGGACGAGGGTGACTACGAGTGTCAGATATCGACCGAGCCTAAAACGAGTCATTTCGTTCATCTCAACGTCGTTGGTGAGCGCGATAACGAACTTTTCTTTTGTTTTACCGTCAATATGTAGCAGGAAAAACTGGGCGGAATTGAAGTTTTAAATGATGAGAATAGTCGTTGCTGTACTCCAGTCGGGTGAGAATTATCGAATAATTGAATATTCAGACGACGTGTATCGTGATACATAAAATAAAAACTTTCGTCGCAACTTTTTATTCGCTCGGTATATTAATTATTCGCTGTTTGATCGAGAAAATGAACCAAGAAACCGATAAACAAACTCAATTGTACACCTAGCGCGCTATATTGTTAAAAATATTTCATTCGTATTCGCTCAATCGAATAACAAATCATCCTTATTGTTTCGAGACTACAGGGATTACTTTACAATGTGCTACTTTTTTAATTAAAAAAAATTAATGAAATTGCAAAGTTTATGGACAATATTTTTCGAGCAAATTATAGAAAATCTTTCGGCACATAGAATGAGCTATATATATATAAAATTGCATTCCGATCGTATCATCAAAGATTTCTTAATGAAAAAATTCCCTTCCCAGTTTTCTCTACAATATTTACGAGAAAAAATTTTACTCGAATTTTTCGTATGTCATTTCGATTGAAATTACTAACGATGATCAATGATAATCGGAACTTGATCGAAGCGATTCGCGATATTTCATTGAAAAAATACTCGAACAAATCGATTGTGAAACGATCGATCGATGTGTGAAAATTGACAGTGCCAAAGATCGAGATACTCGGGGATCGTGAGAGATTCGTTAGAACCGGAAGTACGGTTACCCTCAGATGCGTGATAAATCAGTCGCTCGAGGCGCCGTCGTACGTATTCTGGTATCACAAGGGCGATCGAGTATTGACCGATCAGTATGGCAAACTCGACATTCATCCGCCAACGAAAACCGAATCCGGCTTCGACAGTAGCCTCGTAATTAACAACGCGAGATACGAGGATTCGGGAAATTACACGTGCAGTCCGAGTAATCTCGACAGTGCAAGTGTCACCCTACATGTTCTCAATGGTGAGTAGACGATCGACGAGAAATGAAAAAAAAAAAAAAAAAAAAAAAAAAACTTTTTAATGAAATAAAAACCAGGAATAATTTTTAAAAAAATTTACGAAAAAAAAATTCTTTTCCTTTTTTTCTTCAATTTTGTGTTTGAGTAAAGATCACGTTTGAGTAAAGATAAACATTTTCCTAAGTTTAATCAAAGACCATATCGTGACACATTACTGGCCAATTCTTTCGTATTATTTTTCGTCACTGCAAAAAATTATATTTGCCAAATTCTGTGGAAATTAATTAAAGTCTTTTTCCATTGTCGTTCAGCCTCCAATTCGTTTGTCAATTTGAAAAAAAAAAAAAAAAAAAACCAAATAATACGAAAGAAATGTTTAATTTTCTCGAATTTTCATTCGATTTGCGAATAAAGAAACAAAAAAAAAAAAAAAACTTATTAATGAAATAAAAACCAGGAATAATTTTGAATAAATTTACGAAAAAAAAAAAATTCTTTTCCTTTTTTTCTTCAATTTTGTGTTTAAGTAAAGATCACGTTTGAGTAAAGATAAACATTTTCCTAAGTTTAATCAAAGACTATATATCGTGACACATTACTGGCCAATTCTTTCGTATTATTTTTCGTCACTGCAAAAAATTATATTTGCCAAATTCTGTGGAAATTAATTAAAGTCTTTTTCCATTGTCGTTCAGCCCCCAATTCGTTTGTCAAGTTGAAAAAAAAAAAAAAAACAAATAATACGAAAGAAATGTTTAATTTTCTCGAATTTTCATTCGATTTGCGAATAAAGAAACAAAAAAAAAAAAAAAACTTATTAATGAAATAAAACCAGGAATAATTTTAAAAAAAATTTACGAAAAAAAAATTCTTTTCCTTTTTTTCTTCAATTTTGTGTTTAAGTAAAGATCACGTTTGAGTAAAGATAAACATTTTCCCAAGTTTAATCAAAGACTATATCGTGACACATTACTGGCCAATTCTTTCGTATTATTTTTCGTCACTGCAAAAAATTATATTTTCCAAATTCTGTGGAAATTAATTAAAGTCTTTTTCCATTGTCGTTCAGCCCCCAATTCGTTTGTCAATTTAAAAAAAAAAAAAAAAAAAAAAAAAAAACAAATAATACGAAAGAAATGTTTAATTTTCTCGAATTTTCATTCGATTTGCGAATAAAGAAACAAAAAAAAAAAAAAAAACTTATTAATGAAATAAAAACCAGGAATAATTTTTGAATAAATTTACGAAAAAAAAAAAATTCTTTTCCTTTTTTTCTTCAATTTTGTGTTTAAGTAAAGATCACGTTTGAGTAAAGATAAACATTTTCCTAAGTTTAATCAAAGACTATATCGTGACACATTACTGGCCAATTCTTTCGTATTATTTTTCGTGACTGCAAAAAATTATATTCGCCAAATTCTGTGGAAATTAATTAAAGTCTTTTTCCATTGTCGTTCAGCCTCCAATTCGTTTGTCAATTTGAAAAAAAAAAAAAAAAAAAAAAAAAACAAATAATACGAAAGAAATGTTTAATTTTTTCGAATTTTCATTCGATTTGCGAATAAAGAAACAAAAAAAAAAACAAAAACTTATTAATGAAATAAAAACCAGGAATAATTTTTGAATAAATTTACGAAAAAAAAAAAATTCTTTTCCTTTTTTTCTTCAATTTTGTGTTTAAGTAAAGATCACGTTTGAGTAAAGATAAACATTTTCCCAAGTTTAATCAAAGACTATATCGTGACACATTACTGGCCAATTCTTTCGTATTATTTTTCGTCACTGCAAAAAATTATATTTGCCAAATTCTGTGGAAATTAATTAAAGTCTTTTTCCATTGTCGTTCAGCCTCCAATTCGTTTGTCAATTTGAAAAAAAAAAAAAAAAAAAAAAAAAACAAATAATACGAAAGAAATGTTTAATTTTTTCGAATTTTCATTCGATTTGCGAATAAAGAAACAAAAAAAAAAACAAAAACTTATTAATGAAATAAAAACCAGGAATAATTTTTAAAAAAATTTACGAAAAAAAAATTCTTTTCCTTTTTTTCTTCAATTTTGTGTTTAAGTAAAGATCACGTTTGAGTAAAGATAAACATTTTCCCAAGTTTAATCAAAGACTATATCGTGACACATTACTGGCCAATTCTTTCGTATTATTTTTCGTCACTGCAAAAAATTATATTTGCCAAATTCTGTGGAAATTAATTAAAGTCTTTTTCCATTGTCGTTCAGCCCCCAATTCGTTTGTCAATTAAAAAAAAAAAAAAAAAAAAAAAAAAACAAATAATACGAAAGAAATGTTTAATTTTCTCGAATTTTCATTCGATTTGCGAATAAAGAAACAAAAAAAAAACTTATTAATGAAATAAAAACCAGGAATAATTTTTAAAAAAATTTACGAAAAAAAAATTCTTTTCCTTTTTTTCTTCAATTTTGTGTTTAAGTAAAGATCACGTTTGAGTAAAGATAAACATTTTCCCAAGTTTAATCAAAGACTATATCGTGACACATTACTGGCCAATTCTTTCGTATTATTTTTCGTCACTGCAAAAAATTATATTTGCCAAATTCTGTGGAAATTAATTAAAGTCTTTTTCCATTGTCGTTCAGCCTCCAATTCGTTTGTCAATTTGAAAAAAAAAAAAAAAAAAAAAAAAAAAAACAAATAATACGAAAGAAATGTTTAATTTTCTCGAATTTTCATTCGATTTGCGAATAAAGAAACAAAAAAAAAAAAAAATCGATTATTTATTGATAAAACCAGGCGAGCATCCGGCGGCCATACAGAGAGGGATAAGCGCAGCGCCCGGTGGTTGTCGGGCTCTCTGGTGGCTCGCGGGCTCCGTCAGTCTGTCGTCGAATCACGGAAGACGAATATTCGTTCTTGTCGTTCTAATATCAATGCTCCTCGTCACCTATCAGAGATCGTTGCGTCTCGCTTACAGCGTAAATTTACCGATCGTACGATAATTATCATGGCGTCGATGTCGCGTTCGCAAAATTCTCACGAGGATCGAAAAAAGAGATCGTCGCGGGTCTTCGTGTGGTGCTGGAAAACCGCCGGAACCAAATGGAAAGGTCGAAGAGGGGAAAAAAAAAAAAAAAAACAAACCCCCTAAAATAATGCAAAAAATAAAATTACGCGAATGAGGTGCACTGGCAACGAAAAAAAAAAAAATATACGCACGCACACGTGTGATCGGACTCGCGAACCCTCGGATCGACATTCAGGTATTTCACGAGTATAAACAGAGCCGCATGAATCGAAAAATATTTCAGATTCACGATATATAACGATTTATCAATGAAATTTATACTGAATAATTATCCTCGCGATCTTTATCCAGCCACGAGAGTCCATGAGATTCGTGATTGATTGCGACGAGCATGACGTCCACTTGTCACAGAATGAAACAAAGAGTAAAGCGTGAGTTTGAGAAAGAATGCATGACGGAAAAAATGAGAAATGTGAGAATTAAAAAAAAAAAAAAGAAAACCATCGCTCCTCGATTTCCCGCTCTCCGAATAAAATTCCTGGTCCATTGTTAATTTCTTTTTTTTTTTTTTCCTCTTCCCCCATTCGGCATTATTGTAAAATGGATTTTTTTTAATGAAAAACGAAAAAAATCGGATATTTTCAACCCTTTCCGTTGGATTATACCAAGGCAATTCAAATATATATTGCCGAATTTCCGTCCCAATCGCAGGATCGAATTTTTAATCTGTTAGATGATCGGAATTAAAAAAAAAAAAAAAAGAAATTATTTTACATCGAAAAATCATTATTTTATTAAAATCATTTGTTCATGAATAAAGATTCAACGAATCTCGAACTTTTGGATGTAAATTTAGGGACGAAGGATTCTCCAAAATCTCGATAAACTTTGAGCTTTTTTTTCATCATTGTCAATCTTCCGAAAGATCGTAGGGTTACTGAACCAGTGAATGAACGCATAAGCCTTTTTTCTATTTCGATAAAGCCGTATAATTTAACTTATTACGAATTTCTTTATGAGCTAATTAGATCTTATAGAACAATGTTCACAGAATATAAAAAAAAATATTCGAAGTGCCCTGTTCGCAAGGATTTTGTAAAAAAAAATTATAATGAACGAAATTACCAATTTCCCAGTGAATGAACAAAAATTCCAATGAATGAACTCTTATCTTTCCAGTGAATGAACGTACAATGGAACCAGAGATGCGTACGCATACTCGTGCGTTTTGAGGTTATGAAAAGCCTTTTCAACGCTCGTTCAATCACTGGAAATAGGTTAAAAAGCTGGACCAGTGAATAAACGGCCATATATCGCAAACAATATTGGGTTTTTGACCAAAAATTCGTTAATATAATTGAAGCTTAGTAATGTATAACGTTGAAAAAATTATTGCATATCTTTTAAAAAGATTTATCGAGGTGATATGGAATATTCTGGTATTCGATGCACAGTCAGATGGTTATAACAACATGGCTGTTCTCTTATGAATATGCGCCCCAAGTACGAAAAAAAATCCATAGCATCGCAAATCTTTCACAGCGTCAAATAATATCACTACTAGATGTTTTCTCAGAATTTTCACTTCATTATGAATACAAAATTCTTCATAATAATAGAATCATATCTTTGCCGTTTAATTAAAATACTAAGCCTGTTCATTCACTGGTAGGTGTTCATTCACTGGTTCAGTCACCCTAGTTTTTTTTTTTTTTTTTTTTTTTCATTCTCCGAGAGGAAAAGACGAATAAGAATGGAAAAGAGAAAGAATAAGAAGCAGCGATTCGAGACTGGGGATTGAAAATCCAAAGTAAAGTACGATCCGGCGATTTGAGGTTATAGGAAACAAAAGATATTATCGTTCGATCATTATGGCAAGCTCGAAAATTCTCAAACGAGATCGAGAGAATCAATATTTTCACCCCATTTCCTTTACGGATAAAATTCAAGCGGCATAAAAATTGCGATGAGCCACGAAGAGACGCAAGCACGAAAACCGGAAACGGCTCGTGTGGGTTGGCGGGAAGGGGCGAGGGGCGAGGAGAGAAACAAAAAAGAAAAAGGTCTCTCGTAACTCTCGGACGAGAATTTTCTGGTTGGTTGTTTGCGTGCCAGGGATATTAAAGTAACGTGAACAAGCCGTGGCATTGATTTTGCTATTAGCCTGGTCGAGCTTCCGGTTGAAACTCTCGGAGGCATTTCAATTCGACCACATTTTTCAATCTCCCTTCCTTCTGCCCGTCCCTCTCCCAGGAGGGTGTGATCGAAATACGCGGTATTACGAGGTCGAGAGTTTCTTTTCGGTATTCTCGGGGCTCATTCCTCCCCCCTCGTTTGAAAAATATCAACCGCGTCGACGAAAACCCAGGGGTGAATTATGACAATGAAGGGTGCAAAAGTACAGCTGGAAATTTGATTACACGGACGAGTCTTGTGGTGAGACTCGTATGGCCTGTCGTGCATTACACGAACATCATTTCTCATCCTCGGGTAAAGTGGGACGAACAGGTATAAGATGAGCGAATGATGGCGGTCAAAGGGAAGGGGGGTGAAGTACGCGAGAGCCTCGATTAATTCTAATAACAATTTCGATCCAAAAACCCTTCGACAATTTTTTCTCTCCTCGCTCCTTTGGACATTGTCGAAAATTTTCATCCCCCCCCCCCCCCCCCATCCATCCGATCTGTAACTATAGAAATTTCCGTGAAGAAAGCCCTGAATTTATATTGAAGGGATTTGAGAAAAAAAAATTAAATTCGTTCTCGAGGAATTGCATCGTTTTTTTTTTTTTGGCTCTAGCCCTGTTTTATGGACAGAGCCATTTTGAAATTTTGTCATTTAGACCGCGGAGTCAAAATCAAGAATGTCAAAATCTTTTAGGGACAAAGTTTTATTGAAAATGGATATATTTTTATTTTTTAATTTGCACTCGATCATATTGATATTACGACATTTTGATTCATCGTCCAACTTTATGTCACATCGCTGTTGAAATTTTCATCGAACATTTTCTCGATACGATGAATACATTTTCTCGATTCGAGAAAGAATGAAGAAATAAAAAAAAAAAACACGTTGACAAGCCATTAAAAGCCACGGAATGTCGATGAAAAGGAAAAAGGGGTGAAATAAAATTAAGAAAAAAAAATTACAACTCTACGGTGGATGGATTTGAACGGAATTATTTTTTTCAGTACAAACATTCGATTTCCGCGCTATACTTACATACACTTATGTCTATACTTGGCGAGCTATACATATTTGTAGAATTTTATCGACTCTCGAGGCTCTATCGAACATTTCCATCCCCCGTCGAGCGGATTTGCACCATTGAAAATAATATAATATTCTCGAGGAATATCGGAGATCATTGCAAAAGAAAATTGGAGAATCGACGGGAAATTAATGCTTTCATTAAGATAACCAAAGCGATAACGATAATATTATAAAGAATCGTTCTCCTCGGTAGAATTGAAACTTGTTCGATCAAGATGAATGATTATGTAGCGAAAAAAAAAAAAAAAACTATTAAGATTGTTGAATCGAGATCTTAAAAAATTGAAAAAAAAAAAAAGAAGAAAATAACACGCGGGTGTACGTAGTCGACTTCCACGGTCATTTGTTTCTCGTCTCGACTGGATTATTTCGTTCAAAGGTGAGAGAAAAAAAAATCAACAACGAAAAATACAGGAAAAAAAAAAGAGAGAATTACGAAAACAAAAAATCCAATCTCGAGACGACGAGCAACGACGAGTGATTGAAGAAAATTCTACAATTGAACATTGATTACGTACACCCAAAGGGGGTAAAATGAAAAAGGAAGTGCAACTCGTTCAATTGACTCGCCATATAAAAAAAAATGTGTTCGCGCTGTTATACGAAATATTTACAAATATCCCACAGATTTATGCGCGAACACACGAGTCGATGAGAGGGTGAAAAAATATACATATATATATATATATATATAATCGCTCGTGGCAAAGTAAAAAAAAAAAAATTGAGTAAAAAAGTGAGTAGCTAATTGTAATTTATCGTTGATTCTTTCGCGGGCGTCCGATTCGCTGTGCGGCACGAAATTGTCTTTTATATTCCGAAATATATTTATACATCTCGTATATATATCTGAAGATGAAAATATACGAAAGAATATAAAATGTGCTTGCATCGCGTTCGCATTCGGCGCGAGAGAAATTTTTTTTTCCGTTAAAAATTTTTTTTTTTTTTTTTTTTCAATTCTCGTATTGAACAAGTTTCAGCTCTCGAATGATAAACGAGGCAGGCTGTCGAAAATTTATGAAAATGGAAGAGGGGACAAGGGTGGTTTTTTTTTCTCGTTTCTTAAACTTGAGATCTTCGCGGAGATCGAGGGAGAGGAAATTTTTAGTTTTCTTCTCTTTTGCTGGGAATAAATCGTAAAAAAAATAACGACCGAGAAAAGGGAATCGAGTAGATTATATGTATACATATACAAATATATATATATATATAGTCGAGGCGGGAATTTCCATCGGTGGGAATGAAACACTATACGAAATGATATTAGAATTACCTACAATTCATGTGATTGTCTGTAAATAAATAGTATATAAAATGACATAATGTTAATTATGATATGCCGTACGTGTTAAAATTAATGAAAAAAAAAAACAGCAAGAAAAAAAAACGAAAAAAAAAACCCAAAAGTTACTGTGTAATTTCCGTAAGTGAGAACGAAGATCGAAGGATGGACGAAAAAAAAAAAATAATAATAAAAAATTAAACGACGCGGTGAAGAATTACAAAAAAAAAAAAAAAACAAACCATACCCACCGCACATTGGGTAATGATTGTCTGGCCGCCTGTGCTAACCGGTTCGTAAATATCGCACGTTTGCGCTATTACGCGATCGGGATAACATATTCGAAGAGGAAAAAAGAAAAAAATAAGAAATTCCGAGACTTGAGAAGAAAAAAAAAACGAAATGCCTGAGAATTTTTTATTTTACATCTTAAGAAAGATTGAAAATATTGAATAATTTTTCACAGTCACATGAATTAATATTCAAAATAGTTAATTTGAAAATTTTAAAGTTGCAATGGATCTTACGATGATTGAATAATAATTTTAAAAAAATGCAAACCCTACAAATACGTAATATTGTTTCTATAAAGCTTTTCGAAAATTTCCTCACGACCGTTCGTTCTATAATTTCCTTGTTATACCACGAGGGAAAATTATGACAATGAGAACGCGTGAGACAGAAAAAAAAAAAAATGTAAAAAGTGCGCAAAACGAGAAAAAAAAATCTGAAAAAACAAAAATCGACGACTCAACGAACACGATCGAGGATAGCACGGGCAGGCCACACGCGATAGATGTAAACACTAATTAACGCCGTAGCGTAAGTGAAACTAAGGGTTTAAATTAACAAAGAAGAAAAAAAAATCACACGATGACATAAAGTGAGTATTGTCCGTGAATTATTAACCAACGAGATAAAAAAAATTACACAGATCGAAGGGGAAAAAAGCAAGGAGATTACGAAGACGGGAATTATGAGAGAGAGAGAGAGAGAGAGAGAATGAGAGTGAAAAGCGAGAAAAATAAGTAAAGAAGATCGTTGGACTGACGCTATGGATGCGTTGGTCGAATGACAGCAACTTTGATGCAAAAAAGGGGCGACAGGGACTCTGTTCTATATATATTTTTTTTTGCAACTTTCTTCTCTCGCTCGAGGCCGTTTAACTTCGCGAAAAAAAAAAAGAGGAAAGAAAATCGAAGTAGAAAAAGCACTTTCACGGCTCCGTCGATCGTGAAAATAAATTTTCCGGCTGAGATCAAACTCTAAGAGAGCTAGATAGATAGAGAGAGAGAGAGAGAGAGAGAGAGAGAGAGAGAGAGAGAGAGAGAGAGAGAGAGAAGAGAGACAGCCATGTCGAGCGAGAAACGAAAGTTCACGACGTCCTCGTCACTCCTTTGACAGACGAAGAAGGTGGAAAAAAAAAGAAATATAAGAAGAAAAAAAATTGAAAAGGAAAGAAGAAGTTAAGAGATGACATTCGTCTAGAGATAATTCGTAGCGAGCATTGAATTTTTGTACCAATGTCTATTGTAGTAATTAAGTGTCGCGCCTTGATTTTTCATTTTTCGTTCGAATTATGCACATTCCCTAAAACATAATATGCATATTCGAACCGGAAACACTCCGATGTACATTATCTATAATTTGAATAACGATCTTTATTTCCTCCCCCGATCTTTCCTTTCTCCCTCATTATATATTATTTTTAATGAGAAAATAAAATATATGAAAATCGTGTGCTTTTCGTCCCGCGCGTCATCGCACGTCCGAAAAAAAAAAAATTCGAAACGAAAAGTGAGGAAAAAAAAAAGAATTACTAAAAAAAAAAAAAATCTATGAATCGCAAATTATCATATCGTCGTGCGGGACTCTCGGGACTTTGGGCTCAGGTGGTATACTTCGTCGCGTCCAATTCAAACGCGATATTAATTGTAATTTAAAAAATTTGAAAGAAAAAAATGACGACGACGAGAACGACGCTCCGCCTATACTTTGTACGACGAAGAATGATCTGGAAACTCGACGAGTGCTCGCTCGATACAATATAAACGCGAGAACCCGTCGAAAGATTCATCTCGTATGATAAAATTAATTTCAAAAAAGAAACACACAAAATCGAGAAAAAAAAGAAAAAATTCGAAGCTCCGCAAGAAAAAAGCGTTTGTGTCTTTTTTCGTTTTTTTTTTTTTTTTCGAAAAAAAGAAAAAATAGAAAGTTTTCCAGCACGCCACGTGTACGAGCTTCGATTGGCTGTGTAGACTGTGCGGATTGTCAAACTATTAGAACAGAGGAAAGAAGAAAAATTAATTTAAAAAAAAATCACGAACGGTTAAAAGCGTTCGCGTCGTCCACGGATAATAATCGTTACGTTTAAATAGCGATTGGTCTAATTAATCGTTAAACCGTGATTCGTCCACTGATTCGAACGTTCGACGATAATCATTATTATTGATTTATCGATTATTACGTACACAATATTTAACGGATTATACGACGTGAGTTATATTTAATGAAAAAAAAACAAACCACAAAAAAACGAACACAGACAAAAATTTATTTAATAAAAATACCACGCAAATTATTATTTTTGAAACAATTTTTTTTTTTTATCATTCTTGTTATTATTATCAAAAAAAAAATATTTATACAAAGGAAGCATTGTCGAGCGAGCGAATAAGGGGACATCGCGAGAGACTTATAACCTCGAAGCTTGCCTCGTCTCGCGGATTCTCGAACCGAGATTTAAGAAACAAAAATCCAAAAAAAAAAAAAATGAACGAAAAAATCCCGCAAAAAAAAATCCAAAATCGCCCGCGTGAATATGTGAAATAATATAGCACTATCGAATCCGCGAGATGATGCCTAGACGAGTGAGGGGGAAAAAAAAAAAAAACGATAATAGTGCGAAAAAGTGTTTGTGAGTACGTCTGAGTAATTGTGTGACTACGATCGAGTTTAACGCGGGAGATTGTGAAAGAGTGTAATTTTGAGAGAACACGAAAGAAAAAAATGTCTGATCTCTGTGAATCAATGAATGAATCAATGAATGAGAGAGAGAGAGAGGATTTCGAAAAAACGAAAGAAAAAGTGGAAAAAATACGAGAATACATATTACCCCGATCATGCATTCGCAATTTTAAGACACTTCGTTACCAGCATTCGTATGCGTAAGTTCAACCACGTTTCTCCGAAGAAAGCAAGATTAAAAAAACAAAAAACATCTCCGAAATTCCGACGAAACTTTTTTGTTTTTTTTTTTTTTGTTTTTTTCCTCTCGACGGGACTTCCGAAAATCTCAATACGATGATATTTCCGTTTCTCGTGGACACGTGAGAGTGTCTTTTTTGTTTTCCTTACCCCCCCCCCCCCTTCCGAGGCCGAAACTTCGACGATGTCTCGAGATGCAAACCGGAAGTCTCGTCGACCCATCGTGAAAATACGACGTTATCGTCCATGTGCTCTTTTACATATGCGAAAAAAAAAACGAAAAACAAAAAGGAAAAAGAATGGAAAAAAAAAAAACAGTCGAGCATTTCGTTGTAAACTATTGTGGCAAGTGGGGCGGTGAACAAAAAATAAAAAAATAACATAAAATAAAGAAGAAAAAAGAGAACCCCGCTCTATGTGTGTAAGAACCATAAAGCTTAATTGAAGAACATTATACTATGAAACTTACGGGATACTAAATAAAAGTAAGCCAAACCGTTGAGAAATTCGATATAACGATCGATATACCAATCCCAATCTCCTGTTCGTACCACGGTAAAAATAAAAAAAATAAAAATAAACTGAAAAACCTGAATTATCCTTACCCAGAGCTGAACAGTACTTAAAGTACAAAGTACTTTAAAAGCATTTCAAGTATTGTACTTAAATTTTCAAGTACTTTCATGTACTTCAAGAACATTTTCAAGTACCAAGTATGAAGTACTTTTGAATACGTCTTGCTAATGGTCGCATGTAAAACGCCATTGAATATATAAATGAGGAACGTTCTGCGCCATCTTTTGGTCAAGATTGTAAGGAATGACCGTTCAAAGACTCAAGCTACGGTAATCGCACGGTGCCATTGTCAATGCATGGCTCCGTTTTTAACAATCCTCGTATTGTATTCTTCATTTTTTTTCTTTTTCAAACCTCTGAAGCTAAATAAATCTTCATTACAATCGTCAATGCTACTTTTAAAATTATTTCCAATTCTTCGATTAAATATTTCTGTTCCAATCTGCTCAACATGAGTGCATTGCACAATGTGAAAATATGTTTTGATACGAAAAGTACTCGAATCAAAGTCAAATGAGCTTAAAGAGTACGCAAGAAATCAAATATAAGTACACTAGAACTGACGAGATTTATATACCTGAAAACTTGAAAAGTATTTGATACTTGATACTTGACGTATTTCAAGCACTTGGTACCTCAAGTACTTCGAGCATTTACGGTACTAGGTACTTGAAATACACGAGTACTTAACTTATACCTGAAAACTTGAAAAGTATTTGATACTTGATAATTGACGTATTTCAAGTACTTGGTAACTCAAGTACTTCAAGTATTTACGGTACTCGGTACATGAAATACACGAGTACTCAACTTATACCTGAAAACTTGAAAAGTATTTTATACTTGATGCTTGACGTTTTTCAAGTACTTGGTACCGCAAGTACTTCAAGTATTTACGGTACTCGGTACTTGAAATACACGAATACTTACTTATACTTGAAAACTTGAAAAGTATTTGATATTTGATAATTGACGTATTTCAAGTACTTGATACCTCAAGTACTTCAAGTAGTTACGGTACTCGGTACTCGAAATACACGAGTACTTAACTTATACCTAAAAACTTGAAAAGTATTTGATACTTGGCAATTTACGTATTTCAAGTACTTTTCACTTCAAGTATTTACGGTACTCGGTACTTGAAATACACGAGTACTTACTTATACCTGAAAACTTGAAAAGTATTTGATACTTGATAATTGACGTATTTCAAGTACTTGGTAACTCAAGTACTTCAAGTATTTACGGTACTCGGTACATGAAATACACGAGTACTCAACTTATACCTGAAAACTTGAAAAGTATTTTATACTTGATGCTTGACGTTTTTCAAGTACTTGGTACCGCAAGTACTTCAAGTATTTACGGTACTCGGTACTTGAAATACACGAATACTTACTTATACTTGAAAACTTGAAAAGTATTTGATATTTGATAATTGACGTATTTCAAGTACTTGATACCTCAAGTACTTCAAGTAGTTACGGTACTCGGTACTCGAAATACACGAGTACTTAACTTATACCTAAAAACTTGAAAAGTATTTGATACTTGGCAATTTACGTATTTCAAGTACTTTTCACTTCAAGTATTTACGGTACTCGGTACTTGAAATACACGAGTACTTACTTATACCTGAAAACTTGAAAAGTATTTGATACTTGATAATTGACGTATTTCAAGTACTTGGTACCTCAAGTACTTCAAGTATTCACGGTACTCGGTACTCGAAATACACGAGTACTTAACTTATACCTGAAAACTTGAAAAGTATTTGATACTTGATAATTGACGTATTTCAAGTACTTTTCACTTCAAGTATTTACGGTACTCGGTACTCGAAATACACGAGTACTTACTTATACCTGAAAACTTGAAAAGTATTTGATACTTGATAATTGACGTATTTCAAGTACTTGATACCTCAAGTACTTCAAATATTTAGTACTTCAAGTACTGAGTACTTGAAGTAATTTTTACTTCAAGTATTTACGGTACTCGGTACTTTAAATACACTTTAAATACTTGAAGTACTTTCAGATACTGTGCCCAGCTCTGTCCTTACCGTTATGAATATTATTCGAGGACGATGATTTTTATTTTGTGAACGATGTTGGTGATGATGAAAAAAAAAGTTCAAATATCATTACAGCATGAAAAAAAATTTTATTTCACAAAAAATACGAGACATCGAGATACATTCATATATATATATATATATATATATTTTTTTTTTCTTCGACGACCCCTGCACACGTTCTCGTAGCTTTCATTGGAACTTTTGCGCGAACAAAATTTTCGACACGCACGCACCCGTACACAGCCCATATTTATTTTGATTTTTTGTTCATATCCCGAGTTTTCATGCAATTCTCGATGGTCCTGCGAAAAGATATGAGATAGCAGGCGCCCACGAGTCTCAATGGACCCATGAGAATCGATTGTAGAATAAGATCGAGGATCGAAGCGAACGGTGACATTCCGGAGCAGAGTAAAGTGAGTATGGTACCGTCGAGGCCAACGGTGGAAAAGAATTTTTCATTCTGCGCAGATAAAGTAATAATAATTTAAAAAAAAACAGAAGAGAAATGTAGGAGAATTAAAAATGAAACTTATTGTTGAGCTAAAATGAACTTATCGATGATATAAAATAGTTATGATTATCGAATGTTGATAATAATAAAAAACCGAGTCTCGAATTGAATTTTACTGAAATAATTACGAGCTTATTGATTTTTTTTTTGTTTTTTTTTTTAATCTGAAATAGTTGCAGTGATAAAAAATTGATCACGTCAAAGTTCTCAGGCGGATAGGTTTGATTCAGAAATGATTTATCGCGATATCGATAATTTTTTCGTTATTTTTCCATGAGATCAACAAACTTTTGAGTAAAAGCCACATCAATTTCTAAACAGAATTGTTCCAAATAGTTTTCCGTATAATTTGCTGCTTCATAGTTCGCAATAATTTGTTTTTGTTTTTCAGGTTCTCTAGATGTCTATCAATTTTTTTTTTTTTCGTGACTCACCAAAGCATCGTCAATCAGGGCCTGAGCTACGGCATCGGGTTTGACTGGCTCGTGACTTGACGCTATGAGTTTAGTTTCAAGTGGTTTCGTCAATTCCTCATCGGCAAATCCGGGTGTATCGGTATCGGGTGGCAGGCTCAGGGTTACCGAGACATTGTAAGGCGAAAGTTCCATCGCGATACTCTCCGCGAGACCGCGAAGGGCAAATTTCGTACAACAGTAAGCCGAATAACCGAACAAACCTACGAAATGTGAAATTTACGTTGGAGAGCAAAGTAAAAAAAAAAAAAAAAAAAAAAATTTAAGGAAATATCGCGATTAAAAGATTTCACAAAACCTAAAAGACCGGCCTGCGAGGATGTCAAAACGATAATACCGTCTCTCGAGCTCTTCATCGCCGGTACAACGGCTTTTATACAATTGTATGTACCGATCAAATTGAGATTCATCATCCGATTGAGATCCTCGGATCTTGTATCTTCGATTTTACCGCATATCGCTGTACCGGCACAATTGATCAGCATATAAATCGGCCCCATTGATTTTTCCAGCTCGTCAAAGGCTTTCGCAATATTTTCATAACTCTCGCCAACGTCGAGCGAGAGAAATTCAACTTTTTGCGTCTCCCTGTCGACGCAAGCATCGACGATCTCGTTTCTCGCGGCTTTGAGCTTTTTCACATCGCGAGCTATTATCGTCACGTTAGCGCCCATTCTAGCAGCTGTCAATCCTACCGATTTACCTATACCGCTCGAGCCACCGGTTACCTTTCGAAAAACAAGCTTTCAGTCATTGTTTCTCGGGTCCGAGGACGCATTAGCCTCAAAGGATTGGAAATATTACTGGTTTTTTTTCTTTTTAATTTGTTTAATTACGAGTCTAATTTACCACGATATGCTTGTTTCTGATGCTTCTCTTTGGTTTGCCAGACCACAGGAAGCTCTTTGCCATCAGACCGCAGACCAGTAGGACGAATCCTATCAAGAAAATTCCTAGCCAGACTCCCATTTTTTTTCCCCCAAAATAAAACTTATTTCTGCAAAAATACAAACGAAAGTATAGGGCCTTTAAGGATGTTCCTCTGTTATATCGATATAGTGTCGTCGACTTGACATTTTTTACAGCCTATCCAGTGTTTATCCCTCAAACGTGTGTGTGTGTGTGTGTGTGCAAAGATTCGATGAGATTAAGAGCCTCGTTCTCGAGATATTAAATGTTAAAAAAAAAAAAACATTATTTAACATGCCTTTTTATGGCCACACATAAAAAACAGATTTTAATCGTACTGTAATTCACGAACTTGAAGTGCCAGCAGTTAAAAAAAATTGTATGACCTAGTTCTATGTATAATAAAACCGTGCGCGAAAGCTCAACTTGATTGGGAGCATTTTCGTTGAGTAATCAAATGTAAGGTACAGTCGAATTTGGTTATAAGCAATCCTTCGGGGCTGTAGGGGAAAAAAAAAACGCCGAAGAGTCGTAAAATCTGGCTCCCCCACTACAGCGCATCAATGTAGCATTCTTAATGTGTGTGAGTGTGTCGGTGAAATGCGCAATGCTGCTGGTTATAAGCAATTGGCTTGTGGTGGGGGACCGCGCTGAGCGGACTCGAAAAAAAATCGGAGGGGAAATTGCTTATAACCAGATTGCTTATAACCAAATTCGACTGTATTTAAAAATGCTGAAAAGAAAAGAGGCGTACGCTGTCGATTTCAGGACGCGATGGACAATATTGCCGAACTCAACTTGTCGAATTAGGCTTCCTTTTACAGAATAAAATTCTGGAGTTTTTTTCATAGTAAATTAGTAAATGGTATAAATAATAACTTTAAAATGTGCATTATTGTCCCTCTCTACATTTTAGCAAGGAAAAAAATAGAAACAATGAAAATTTGGCACTTTTTGTGCTTCAACTGGAAACGCTGCTCAAACTATACGTGATAGAGTAAAATTGCTCGGAAATCATTTTGTAGGTAACTAAATTCTCTACAAAAAAGTCTGCGACGGCAGATATCTAAAATTAATAATTTAGGCGTGGGAGGCGTCCAAAGTTGTAAAAATAATTAAAAAAAAAAAAAACCATTTCAAGTAGGTGGCTTTATTTGAATTTAATTATAAATAAAGTTTTTTAAGCGGTAATAGCTTTATCATTGTGTCCAGTTGACGTATGAATTTTTATTCATTTTTAATTCAACGCTGAAGCGGTGATTTGTAATTTAACAACTAATGGGTCTACTATTCTGCGATTTCACAAAAATCAAACTTCCTCGTCACGCAACTTCCGACACGTCTCACTCATCCGCTATTGACTTTTTACGAATGCTGGCGGGGACTTTTTTATGGAAAATGTAATTCTGTAGAAAATTGTTTTCTAGGAATTTTCTCTATCTTTAGAAGTTTGAACAGCGCATCGAGATAAAGCTCGGATAACGTGAATTTTGAATTTTTTCGTTTGCAACATAAACGTTCATATTTCAAAAACTTACAGGAGTATAGTGCTATAATTTTTCTACGCTGTTATCAATGCTATTTACTATCGAATAGCGTTGAAACGAAACTTCACAGTTCTAATTCTTGTTTCGAGAAGATAAATTGACTGGCCGAGATGAGTGAGGATTTGACGACTGGCCCCTTCGGACGGCTTGTCCCGCAAACAAACAGAGAATTACTATTATAATGACCCATCGAATTGATCGTTTATCTACTGTAGATAAAATCACTATTCCGCTCTGGAGCTCGTCGGAGAAAAACAGAATTCTGTAAAATTTGATGGGAACGAGCACCAAGCGCAAGCTGGATCGTGTTCTGCAAAGCTAGGTCTTTTCGTCAAAAATTCAAGTGTTGGTCTAGTCATCTCGCAACAATTGTTAGGTTCATGATTCAGTCAAATTGTGTGACGTGAAAAAATTAATGTACACTAAATGTATCGGCTCGCGAAAGAATAAAACAATATATCAATGGTTCATCGGGTGACAATGTTGCCAGAGCTTAAAAAATTCTGATGTTGGCACTTTTAGAGTTTTTTTTTTTTTTTTTTTGCTAATAAACTTGTCGACAGATAGTCCCCAAGAGCTGCACTCGCCGGATACAGCAAATTTACATGAACACGTTCGTCGCTACGGGAGATAGCGAAGACCTCAAAAATAACAAAATGTCGCGCACAAGTTTTACCTTCAAATGCACTCGAAAATATAAGCAAACTATTTCTTCGTCGTTGATTCGAGAAAAACAAAAAAACAAAAATCGTACGGCAAGGATTAATATTTTCGTAGTCATATACGATCCTTTGGGATCCCGTAACTAACAACTAACGTCCTATATAATACTGTGGCTCCCCGAAGCCGTGACTCACAAACAGTCGACGGCTTATCGGAACGTTGTACCCACCACGTGGCTCCATCTCTTTCAAAATCGATCAACAAATTCACTCAGCCAATTCCACGATAAATATGACGGAGCTTACTTCATATTGTATCCTTTGGAGATCTCCTTTCTAAGGAGATCTCCAAGCAATGCATTTAATGCATCAAGAATTCATAAAAAATATTGACTCATGGGGTTCGTAAAGTTGATGATAGTTCTTCAACTCTGATGGTACAATCGAGTCTACCAGACAGTGGCGCCTCCATCAAGGATCCCTGGAACTTCCAGAACCAGCTCGCGAGATAACAAACTTTGGACAAAACTATCCTCTGAATATTTTGCGAATAAAGAAAAACAGAGTTCTATTTGCAAAAAAAAAAAATAGCCTGTCTTGACTAAACAAAGAGTTAACCGCATATATTTATCGTATAAAATGATAATTCCTGATAATTTTCTGGTCTCTCGGATTCTCTTACGATCGGCAGAATCGATTGATACTTTCCAGAACCATCGCCATCCACCGAATCATCATAGCACGGTGGATGTTTCTCGATTCTTCGAACGTTGGAAATCAAACGACACCAATATATATATTAAAAGCACTCCGTGTTACCGGGATTATTCTTAAGCGCGCTATATCGATTATTATACCCTTTTACCTTTGGTTATAGACAAATATATCTCGCTTGTATAAATAATTTAAACCTACCCGCCCCTCTTTGTCCTCTTGGTCGTTCGGAGAATTTCCGCAATACGTTTCACCATTATACTTATATTCTCGTCTCTTTCTATTTCCATTTGCATGGATCGAACTTGCTGTATGCCCGGAAAAACTATTTAATCCATGGATACTTCTGCGACTATCTCGTCACGTCATCATTTCGTATTTTCGTCGCTAGCAGTGAGTGCATGCTAAGAGGGCTGATATAGATCTATGGGTGGAGAAGTTTATGAGCTTATATCGAGTACCAATTAGCGTAACGGGGTATGAACGCGGTGAATTCGAAACGGGGGTAGGTAGTACGTGCATTAACCTCCGTCGACGCAGTAGCAGCAGCACAAGCACCGGCGAAAGCAAATCCTATCCCCACTCCGGCGACCATTAAACCACCCAGCCTTCGCGGCAACTCCGCGTGGCCAACCCTGCCGGTGCATTACCCTTCGTCCAAAAGGTCACGTCCCGCCCTGTCGATCATTCACCTCGGATCCTCCAGGACTCGCTCCTGCCAGGTTAAAGCTGAGAAGATCTAGCAGTACTGTTTGCACCTCTTCGCTATACAAACACCCCATGAAGAACATTTGAAAGAAAAAAAAACTATCCCAACAAAATAACTCTTCGCAACCAATGATTTTCCTATTTTCTAAAGAAACCGGAAATTACTTTGAGTTTTCATCTAAATCAAACCAAGACATTCGTTAAATCATGCGTTAGATCTATGAAAGTTAAATCCTACGTATGATCTATTGCGAACTCTTCAGAGTCACTCTACAGAGTTATTCCTTCCTGCTTCAAGAAGTTTGACGTTCTATCGTCTGTCTCTACTTCTGCCTTTATTTCACGTTTCAATATGATTCATTCTGGATTTTCGGCATGATTCAGAAGGTTGGATTTGAACGTCCATGCATCCAGCAGAGCCCTATAGGGAGTGTCCCGCTCGTTCACCCTTCTTGTCGCGGGACGTAGCGGGTATCGCACGTTACAGAGCGAGAGAGATTGCATAGGATAGAAACTGCTCTATACGTACAACCACCTACCCCGCTAAATCCCCGGCTACGACCCTGGTGTTCCGTGGTGTGTCTCTCCCGGGCTGCAACGAGGGTGAACGCCCTCGGCTGACCCAGACTCGGAATCGATCTTCATTCGTTGCGCGATTTCACATCGTCACTACCTTCTCCGAATTTTCTCTCTCTCTCTCTCTCTCTCTCTCCCTCTCTCTTTCCTTTTTCATAAAAGTCACATTTCGCGCGGGCTCCGTGACCCTTGCATTCTCATCTTTCCTGAGATATGATATCGCGATGATAGAAGTAGTAGCAACAAGGCCAGCAGTGTGGCAGCTAAAAATGAACCTACCCTTGGATGACGAGCTTGACAACTCGCCAGCTTGCACTGCTATACGAGATCTCATGATACTCGGGTTGCCCTTTTTTTCAAGGCAAAGTTACGAGTTGGAATCAAATTGCTTATGTAGAAACCAACAACAACCACTAAAAATTTCGTTCAGTTTTCTAATCTGTAAAATTTTGATTACCTAATTGCGAAAGAAAATTTAGGGAACATTGAAGAAGCGATTCATAATACTCCATCGCAGGCACGACAGTGCATGTGCCTACGAAGCGGGACCACGTGACCACATGCTTCACACACCGAGGGGGGCTCGCCAGAATCGCACGTAACTGCAGTTGTTAGACTCCAGCACAGGCGTTTATAAGAATGTATGGGTTAGCTTTTTTTCCTCAATCAACGTGTAGCTGTATCGGGAGCATTGATCCACGGCCGAAGGGTGTGAAAGCGTCCTGGTTCGTTATTGTAGGCAGTGTCGAATACAATACCGTTAGTCCACCCAGCTTTCGGCTAGTCGCTCTCTTCGTCGTTCGATCTTTCATCCCCTAGCATCAATCAGCTTGACCCGAAAGCCGAGGATAAGAGACAGCAGTAACCGAAATACCAATAGGTTTTGCACCCGATACTAAAGAAGAAACGGGATCAAAAGATATGCGCAAGGGTGCCACACGCACGTATCACGAACATTCATTTTTCTTCTCGTGCTCAACCATCGCCTTTTGCTTTTCCCATGAGAAATATATTTTCACCCCACAATCTTTACCGGGGTTCCTCGCGATTGCTAACTCGAAAGACACATGCAAGGGCGAGAATTATTATCGGCTACAATAATATCGCACCGCATAAATGGGGGTTGGTATAAGCCACTATTACTTGACGTTTCATGATAAATACTGCAGCTCAGTCGTGTTCTGTTCCATCATTGTCTCTGTGTATGCGGTTGTGGTCTTTCTAAAATGATATATCAAAACATAAATATAATGATCGTTTGAAACGACTGGCTATCGTAGAATTTCAAGCTGATAATTAAACGGTTTTCTCCACTCCATATCGGATACCGTCTAATGTGACATGCAAGTGAACTATTTTCGAGAGCCAAGGGTCCATTGAAAGTGATATATTGTCGGGTTTATCGTTGCTCCAAGAGTGTACTCGTCTAGAGATGTCTTTTCATTGTTTACTGGAGTAACGAAAAAGAAAACGAGCAGAGGAAAACGAGCAGAAATGAGCCACACAAAAAAGATATCAACCTCTATGGTGACAGGGTTGGGTTAAGGTGTACTTGTTTCGTGCTCGTGTATATAGCCAACGAGGTTTCTTTTTTTATACGATGATAGCGAGAAAAGCCGGGAAGATAATGTTATAACCCGTAGGGTAGAAACTTGTACGCAGTGGCGCGTGCAAGCGAGAATCTGGTGGCACGAAGAGAAAAAAATAACTACCCCCTCCGGCTTTCGCGGCATACTGATAATAGTCGAAGGTATATATAGGGGCACAGTGGAGCCTCTTCGGAAACGAGGACATTGCCCCTTTCTCTCTGCGACCCTCTGGCTCGTCGTCATCGTCGTCGAGATACGTCGTCGCGGCTTCTAGAACAATCGACTAGTTGAAGCACTAGAGTAGAGTTCGGTGCACGAACGACCGAGTACACCGAGAGGCTAGAGAGCTACGTAGCATCAGGGTATACGTGCCTCTCGTTTTCCACACGAGTAGAGAACAGGGACAAGAGAAAGAAAGAACAAGTGTGAAATTGTGAGAAACAGATAGAGAGAGAGAGAGAGAGGGAAAAGATGACGACGTTCGCCTATATAAGTCACCCTCGCGCATATACTCGTACATGACATGCCACACTGCCGCCAGCAGCAATTTTCCTCATAATAACGCGATCGATAAGCCATTTACCCGAGCTCACCGATTGCCAGCAGCAGTAGCAGCAGCAGTAGCAGCATCGAGAGACGCAAAAAAACTGGTGCAAACTTTTTCAACCCACCGCGCTTTTGGACGTCAATTTTCCAAGTCGTTATGAAAACCCTTCGGCAATTCTCGTTAGGGGCAATTTTTTTTTTTTTACTCAGTCTCATATCACTGCATTAATAATGCTTCTTTTCCCAACTTTTTGGGTTCTTCTTTCCTCATCGAGACCATAACGAAACCCGAGAAGCAAGGGTAGAAAATTATTAATTGATTGATACCGATAATATTCAACTTTCCGAAACTTTCAACAAAGTTTCTCGATTATTGGTGGAATAAACGAGACGAGAAACTTTTGTTATATCACCGGTCCTGTAAGTATACCTGATCTTAAAAAATCTGGATTAATAATCATAACGATGATAATAACAGTAATGTGAGTGCGTATGTATTCCTGCCTGTAGCGTGACAACCCCGAATAACGGGCTTCCCTGACTCCACCTAACCAGCTGTGAATCAACTTGTTCTTTAGGGTGCGGTGAATCCGCGCCATGTATGCGTAATTCACATTCCATCCGCGATATCGCTCGTACAACCTTGTCGTTTATACGCCGATGATTTAAATACTTTTTCGGAAACATGCAAAGTATCCCTACGATATATATATAGGATCCAAGCTAAACCGGCACCGCTCTATGCACACATTATACGCACGTCAAAACGTCTGTGCAGGAGGAACGCGAAAGGAGGCTTGGAATTAAAAGGGCGAGGACATCCGGCCGCGTGCGGTACCGGCAAAGCGTGTAGAGACTTGGCGATTGCACGAGGGTGCGGAGGGCATTGAGCGCTACGGAGGGAGCGGAGATGGCGAAAGAGTGAGAGAAAAAGCGAGAGGGTCGCAGTGGTCGACTCCTCATGGCAGTTCAGTTTTCTCGCACCCCCTCCGAAGGCGCGCGCGCAGCTCCTACGTGTACCAGCAGAGTTCCACGCGTGCGCTCACTCCTCGCCCGTGACTGCACCGCAGGGTGGTTCAATGTTACCGGAGGCCACTGACCCGGGGATAGAGGGTGAAGCAAGCACCACCCCTTCTCGGTGCACCGAGAATCGACTACACCCATTGCTGCTGACGCTGACGGCGGTACACAGGACCCGGCTGCTGCAAAATTTCCTACTAACTTCTCTCCATCCCGCACCCACATCATTCCCTCATTTGTATGTGTATAGTGTGTACGCAACGACCGAGATAGAGAGAGAGAGAGAGAGAGAGAGAGATAGAGAGAGAGGGAAAGAGGCGCGGAGCAGCAACCCCTGTGAGCGGTGCGGAGCACACCGCATCGAAACGCAGCAGCGCGCGCTCCCCGGGAGAGACCCGCACATATCTATTCCCTGGCTCTTATAAATTACGTCGACTACGACTCTTTATGGTGCCCTGGTGCTGCTGCAACCGACGACGTGACCAGCGTCGTTTCGATAAATGCTGCAACTCTTTAGTTGGATGGGATTTCTTATCATACCACCCTCAATCCATGACTTATCTCTAACCGTCGAAATCCAACGACTTTCACTAACATCTATGCCAATTGCATGTATATATAAGCTAAAGCAGCTAAGTGTACACGATAATTGTCTGTTAGAGGAATCAAAAGATGAGCTTATATACGACGCCTTTAAATCCCCCAAACAAGCCTGAACCGGTTAAATGATTTCTACTTAATGAAAGTAAAAATCTTTTGATAATCAGGACTGCCCCATTGTCGCCTCAAAAATTATTCGTCGTGCGCAAAGTTTCCTCTGTAAGGAAGTTAAATGCCGGTTCGTAATCCTTCACGTTTTTACAAATTATATTTGTTCATTCATTTTGTCCAAGTTCGATGGTGATTCTCGCGAACGGTTGAATCTTTCATTTATTTGTACTTATATTGAGAAAAATCAATTGTTGCACCTCAACATCACTCTTTCATCGTTGAGGGTTCGGCGGCGTCACTGTGTATGCAATCCGAGAATATTATAACGAGCTACCAGGTGGATTTATATCGGAACTTCTCGAGACACTTCGTTTAAATATAATTGGACTAACTCTCTCTCTCTCTCTCTCTCATTTTGCTAAATGGGTATTGATATTTCGCGAATAAAAAAAATAAAGTGGAGCCTGGGGGAGAAAAAGAAAGAGAAAGAGAGAGAGAGAGGAAAAAGCGAGATGGACCGAGCTGAAAAGGATGGTTCAGCCCCGGACTGTGCCTCATTGAGTGATTTATAAAAGCTCGCCAGTTGTGTGGGTGATTCGAGCTGGAGCGGCGAGAAAGAGGACCTGGAAAACCCGGCGAATGAAATGGGAGAGGTCTGGATCCGGTCGTTGAACCTTGATGGAACTCGATCGCAAGGGACCTCACCACCTATGTATAGCCACGGTTGTTTCCTATAATCGTGGTGACATTTGGATTTACAATGAATTCCGTGTCTTCGTACTTTTACAAAGAAGAATTAAGAAGGTTCAATACCCACGATTTGAGTGTAATCCGCATAATTGATATTCCGTAATACGGTAGCCAATGATTTCTTGATGTTAAAAAATTGATGCATCTTAGAGATTCGACAATATTGTTTCAGTGCCATTGAAAAAATTTACTTTCTTTGGGTTTTAAGTTTACAATTGCAATTCATCGATAACCGAAGGGATGAAATTTTTAGCCTTGGATTTTCATGCCATTTCGGGGATGGATGCTATAACACATCCAATTTCCTTCGGGGGTCCTTTGATTCAGGAGATTAATTGGATTTCATATCTCGCTGAAAAGATAGATTAGGATACATCTCCAAGGTTCAATCAGGACGACGAGCAAGCCCAATGCTCTTCCGCAACACCGCAACGCAGCTAGCTCAAGGTCTTCGAACCTTCGGAAAAGGGGCGAGCATTTATCCCTGCTCTTATACCTCGAATCTTAAAGGCCGGAAGCTCACAAATTTCCATATTGGTGTTCACGATAGATAATACAATGAATGCGCAATTTAAAAAATCAAAAAATTATCCCTGCTTTCTCCTCACATGGGCAGCGTACTATACCAATGGCAGAAAGAGCTGCGGATTATTCATATTGAAAACTGAAAAATGTTAAGCTTCATAAAATCGTACTATCAATTGATGGACGAATTTTGTTTTTTTTTATATTTTTTTTCCTAACCAAACATCAATTTGACATTGCCTATAGCTGGAACTACATTAAAGTAGTTCGGCTGTTTGAGCAAGTACGATAAATGTCCATCAATTTTTGCGGTGAATAACAGTTAAAAGTCCCCTGATTACAATAAGCACATTTTGGGGGGCTCTTGCGGGGCAAAATTTTGAATTATTTCATTTTTTAATTTTGATTTTTAACACAGTACCTTATGGAAGAACTCACAATAATGTTAATTGTAAAAAAAGTAATCGATGGTTGAGCCTCAGAAAAGTTTCCACCATAAAGGAAATTTATCGCAGATTCTGTTTATTTCAAAAAAACATGACCTTACGGTGCTTTTCAAAAAGAAAACATAAAAGAACTTTTGTTTTCGACGTGTCGGAAGCGGATGGCAGACATTTACGTTTCACTGCTGGAACAGCTGATTGAAGCTTCGGGCAGAGTCGGTAATCGCGGGAATTTTAAATTCTCGAGAAACTTTAAAAGTGAATAACATTTTTTTTTTTTATCACGAATAAACTAAATTTTACCAATGAATTTTCATGTATAATCTTTTGAATTATCAATTTTTTAACCATAAAAAGCTGTATCCACAATTCTTCGACCAGTGTTGTTTACGTTTATTTTCACTTTTTGGTCGAGTTTTATAGATTTTTTTAAATTTATTTTTGAGATTAACTCACGCGCTTTAATTCGTCGAATAGCTTCGCTTTTTTTAACGAACTGACCATTTCTTTTTCTCGGTGCCATTACTTCATAACTTTTCTTTCGCGTTATACAAATGTCGCAGCTAGGTTATGTGTAATATGTCACCGGCACTGGCACGGGGGGCGGAGGGGCGAGAGGGGCAGCGAGCCGACTTTACCCGAACATTGGACAATCATGGCGGACTCAATCACTTAACTAGTCAAGTTAAAGTATAAACTTTATCTTTGACGATATTTTTAAAGCATTTCATGACATTTATGTGATAAAAATATTATCAATGCAAGTGTTCATTAATTTTATTAATAATTTAGACGTAAATTTAATCGATATAAATGAGTTGCCAACTTGACTACAGTCATACGACGGCCGAACTACTTTAAATCTTAATGTTCAATTTAGGTGGAATAAAAAAAAAATACCACCGTGACGAATATGCGTGTATCCCGAAATTCACTGCCGGCAACAAATTAACCTCGATCTCAGAACGTGATTGAATAATCCCACGGAAATTTCGCAATTTGCCGAAAATTTAGCGTACACGAGGACCCTTATACGAAGCCACAAAATCGGTGTCTGCTGTCGAATGATTTTTTTTTCTTTTCCTTTTTATTCGACAACAACCCCTGGGGTAATCAAGTTATGAAGAGGTCCGAATGAGGGGGTCGTTTATTTATTTATGGGAGAAAAAAAAAACGTGAGGAGGTAAAGAAGAAATAAAAGCATGGTGGAATGAGAATAAGAAACGAACGCGTGTGCGACGGGAACGAGAGACCGAGGTGAGGGATGTGGATTTGTATAGTGGTCGGATATGACGTTGGTATGGTGGTGTGTATAGGGGGCTCACGGGTGAACGTTATATCAGATCTTAGGTCGCATTGATGCCTAACTCTGGTACTCGAGACGACGGGGAAACCTGGCAGGGGGTTTTCGACTCGACGTCAAGCTTGACTCGGCGGTTGGGTCGATTCCCCGTTATGCTAATTCTTCAACCGTCGCACGGGCTTCGTATGTGTATAATACGAAAAGTGGCGCAGAATAAAATCGAGGGGGGGAGGTAGACGATCGAGGACCCACGCAGTTATGAATTTTTTTTTTCCAACCTAATCCATTATAATCGCGGATGATCGCTATATTTATTCGTGATTACCTTCTTCGTAATTTATCCAACGTCTCATCGCTCTGTAACTTTTTTCGCCAAAGATATATGTTTACAAGATAATTCCTTCGCTCTTTATCTGTTTTTTTTTTTTTTTTTTTTTTTTTTTTTTTTTCGTTTCATGTATCCATAAGTACACCATTTTTTTCCGAGCAGCGTGCACCGAAAGTCGAGGTAGCACTTTGCGAGAGCAGTCAACAAAAATTATTGCCAATTATCTGAATCAGGGAAAAGTAGAAGGAGAAACGAGAGGGCAACGAGAGAATTGTATTTCACTGCCATGCACACGCCATAAAATCGAGAAGTGGCTAAAAGCTGTTGGTACGAATCCTCCACCGAAATCCACACTCCGACGCGCTTACAAGCAGCTCGCCATGGCTGCTTATTTTCATCGTAAAATTTCTCGCCCTCTCTCTCTCTCTCTCTCTCTCTCTCTCTCTCTCTCTCTCTCTCTCTCTCTCTCTCTCTCTCTCTCTCTCTCTCTCTCTCTCTCTCTCTCTCTCTCTCTCTCATACTCTCGCATAAAGATATCACCTAGTCTCGAAATTAACACGATATTCTCGGTGTTTCCCGCTGTACACGCGAAATGCACGAGGTAAAAGACCGTGTACGAAGGTCCCATGGGCGAAAGAAAATACACCACTGATTCTCGATCTCTCTCATTCTCCACTGATTATATGTATGATCCAACAGAGGACAAAGCACTCTACGGAATTTCGCATTGTCTGTGCGAGCAGAGCGTGAAACGAGCATCTGCCATGCGCCTCGCGCTTCTATATAGTGCCCGTTGGGAGCTGCTCTCAATCTTGTCTATAGCCTCTCACGAAATTGCCGAATGATCCGAAAACTCGAAATCTTGCGAACCTATTTTGCGATGAATAATACTGCGATTTTTTTTTGCCTCTCGCGTCGCCCCGGGACAGGTCGGATCGAAGGAGGAAAAAAATTCGATTGGAGTTTCGATGAAAACGTAAAATTGAATTTCCGAATACGATTCATTGTGCCATTAACTTCTGATGATTCACCATACCCTTCGTCGCCTTCGATATAATTCGTGATGCTAAGGAAAAGCTTGTGTGCATATTTTACAGCCCAAATGCCCGAAAATTTTTGCATTCCGGACAACATATTCGATAATTCCCAGGAGATTTGGATGGTATTAACCGTGCAAAATATTTCGCGACGGTGGATCTGTGTTTAGCAGGCCGGGTCTGTGTCCTGGCAACGCATCGATCGATCCGCGAACAGTCAGCAGCAGCAGCAACAGCAGTAGCAGCAGCAAAGTCTCTTCGATGGGGTGCAAGAGGATAAACGCCGCACAGAGGGAGAGAAAAAGCGAGTCACCCTTGCTATATACTCTGGATAAAACTTTCTGTATGCTGGGAGCTTGTCTCCTGGTTTTGTTGGATGTGCGTGAGAGCAAGTGAGCCAGCATCACGTTAAGCTTAGAAGCATCGTCGATCCGTTCTATCTCTATCTCTCTCTCTCTCTCTCTCTCTCTCTCTCTCTCTCTCTCTCTCTCTCTCTCTCTCTCTCTATTGCTGCGTATATTCCCCGTACATGTGCGTACAAGGCAAATGGTTGCTCTGTATGGCACAACGTTATATATAGCAAGATATCGTATAAGCCGAGTGGAAAGCGAGCGAAGGCTTGGTATAGGGAACCCTGCAAAAACGGATAGTCATAGAAAATCAGATAGAAAGATATATCTTGAGTAAGAGAGATGCGTAAATGGATCGAGGTGAAAGAAATTGAGGAAAATGGAGGACGAAAGCACTAAGCTTATCTCACTATTCGAATGAACGATCGATCAGATTCTCGCGTTCGTGTCGTACCAAAGTCTGGTAATACGGGGAAAATGGGGGGGGGGGGGGGAAGACGGTCAGTGAAGACTGCCTAAAAAAGAACGTGCGTATTTCCATTATTCAAATGAATTTTTTTTTGTCAGTCCAACTTCAAAGAGAACATGGATATGTCTACTAAAAAAAGTTACTCTGGAACAACCGGTAACTATTCATGTTATAGTAAAATAAATACGTGTAGCGAGGGCATGAATCACCGCTGAAAGAATCACAAATTTTTTCTCACCAATATAATTATCTTTGATCACGTGGAGTAATGGAAAAAAACGATTATAGGGAAGCTAGAATGTTCAAATAATGATTTTTTTTTTTCGTAAAAGTAATCAGCCAAATCCACACTTAACATTTTGATTTGGATTACTTTAGAATTAATAAAACACCTCTCGTTTTTCATTCGAGGAGCTAAGAACGAAGAAAATCTGAGAAATCACTTCTTTTTAAGTTTGCCGACACGCGCTTGCAGAGCGCGCTTCTTAATTCAGGTTTTCAATAATCCACCCGAAAATCTTGTTTTCTCTTATACGACGAAAAACACTCAACGAAATATAAATGCCTCTGAATCTTATTCTGAAGCAGCTACGAGATAAAAATGAAGATTAGATTTCTCGTTTAGATATCAGGAAAATGTTGAAAAGAGTTCATCCTCAAGCTAATACTATAGTTACACTGTAAAAAAAAAAATGGTAAATTCAACTCGAGAAATCGAGTTGAAAAAAAAGAGTTAGAACAACTCAAATTGAGTTGGGTCAACCGAATATCGAGTTAAAGCATGTACATGGAATAGTTGCTTCAACTCTGAAATGGCGTTAACATATTCGGTCAAAACAGCCACCTAACGAGTTGACCGAACTCATTTCAGAGTTGAATCACTCACAACAGAATAGTTGGTCCAACATTTTCTGCAGTTCGTTCGACTACGATAATTGAATGAAACAACTCAATTAACAGCTCTTTGAACCAAATATTAGGTTGATTCAACTACATTTGTGGTTTATTCGATTATTATGCGTCGTCATTTTGACTCTGAAAAAGAGTTGGAAGGACTCGATTAAAAGTTCAATCGACTACATCATGTGGTTCTATTTATCACAATTTACGTTGAAACAACCCTTTTATGTGGCTCTTTGTACTACCATAAATGTTCGAAACAACTCTAGAAACAGCTCTTTTAACCAAATGTTAGGTTGATTCAACTACATTTGTGGTTTATCCGATTACTATGCGTCGTCATTTTAACTCTGGAAAAGAGTTGGAAGGACTCAATTAAAAGTTCAATCGACTACATTATGAGGTTCCATTTACCGCAATTGATGTTGAAACAACTCTTTTATGTGGCTCATCGTACTGCCACAGATGTTTGAAACAACTCTATAACCAGCTCTTTTAACCAAATATCATGTTGATTCAACTACATTTGTGGTTTATCCGATTACTATGCGTCGTCATTTGAACTCTGAAAAAGAGTTGGAACGACTCGATTAAAAGTTCAATCGAAACTCAAAATATAAATACAAAATATAAATCTAAAACTAGCAAAGTTGTGTGAAAATTAATTCTATTACTAATCAAAATCGTCAAATGGTAATGGTAATGACGCATTCAATTTTGTAAGTGTGAGCCAGCATGCAGCGTATATGAGAAAATTGATGAACGAAATTCAATAGTAGTCGATAGCGCAATAGGTAGCGTCCCGGGTTAGTAAGCAGGCATTCGGTAGGAAACTTGTAGGTAGGCGGTTCGAGTCCCGGCTCAGACAGAAATTCTATAGTGAGTGAATATCAACGGAGAACTTTTTTTTTCGTGTGATATCATTTCTGTTATATTGTTATCGCGATAAATGCATTATAATTTTTTTTTTTATTAATTTTGAAGCTCGAAATTTAAGAAACGCGAAATGTACATCCGGTTGAATGAGCCACATCGCGAGTTAAGACAAACATAAATCGAGTTCGTTCTACCGAATATTTAGTTGCCTCGACTATATTTCTGCGTACGTGGATTTTATTTTTGGTTGAAGGAGCCACAAATCGAGTTAAATATACCATCGGATCGAGTTCAATCAACCAAAAATGTGGCTGTTTTAACCATGTTGATAAGTCACATCAAATAAATATCAGGTTGAATGAGCCACATCGCGAGTTGAGACAACCACAAATCGAGCTCGTTCTACCGAATATTTAGTGGCTTGAACTATATTTCTGCGTACATGGACTTTATTTTTGATTGAAAGGGCCACAAATCGAGGTAATTATACCATCAGATCGAGTTCAGTCAACTAAAAATGTAGCTGTTCCAACCATACTAATGAGCCACATCAAATAGATATAGTGTCGAACCAGTCACATCTCGTGTTGAGACAACCACAAATCGAGTTTATCGTGCTACATATTGTGGTTAAAACGGCGCTATATATGAGTTGAATCAACTCGAAAATGTGGTTCGCCATATGTTACTCTAGAAATGAGTTGATTCAATCGTTTTCGAGTTGAATTTACCTTTTTTTTTTTACAGTGTATAAATAATGTTACACAAAATCGTAGCTACATCCCACGACGAAGCAAGCGAGGAATTGTGTTATCGTCGTGCAGCATCGTACTTATTAGGACTAATATATTTTTTTTCAACGCTGATAGAGGGTGAGAAAATATATTCTAAGGGCTGCTGGAGCATGGCAGATATGAACCAAGAGTTGCTAATACATCCAAAATCCACATGTTGTCGGTCATAGATCGCTATCCCTTCCGTCAATGGACCCCATCGTCGAACGAGCGATGACGATTATATCTCTGGCGCACATAAATCATTGCAATGCCTGCTTCGGAATAAACAAGAAAAATTAATCAATATACATTATACGTGATATTAAATGCTACGACACATCACGAGTCAACGAAAAAATGTATGTGGAAAACTCTTGGTAAGTTTTTTTATCGATATACAATATACATAGGTTCAGCGTTTCATATTGTTTCTGCATGTTGACGATGAAATTAATGATTTTTATACGTTATATATATATCGTGCGATACTTCTACGACTTTCTCGATAGTTTCCCATTGGCCTCGAAACGTCATTGTGGCTAATATTATATACGAACGGCGGGGCGTTGAAAAATTCTCTCACGCTTGTGCAGGGTGAACCATCGCGTCGCACCATCTCGTATAAAACGCCCTCTGAGTGAACGCGACGAAGCCACCAAGGGCTCCCGGTGAAAAGAGACACAATCGGGTATATGATGAGGGCAGCGTCTGTATAGCAGCGTTGCATCGCAACGCTTCACGTTTGTTCCCCGTACTAGTGTATTTCACCGGAGGTTACAGTGGAGATGATAGTAGTTATATCGAATGTTGTCAAGCAAAAGGGCGCTATCCGGACGATTGAGCGCGCAAAGCAACGTGTATTACGCCCCTCTGCCGGGATGGAGATGAATGTATATATGTATAGAGGGCAGGGAGCAAAGCACTATATACTACTACTATGACTGCCGCGCTGGCGGCAGCGTATATACGTCGTTATTTCGCGGTGGATGCTGCGGGATCAATAGCGCGAGAGCGGAGGGCTGAAGCACAGAGCGGGAGCCGGAGGAGAGTGGTGCGAGTTGGTTCACCAGTAGTCGCGCGGCAGTATAGTCGGAAGTCCCAGCCAACGGGAGAAAGAAAGACGGTGAGTTCTACTGAGGGGGTAGGAAAAAAAAAATGAGAGTATATGTTCTGTATGGGTATATATACGGAGTGGAGAGGCATCAGAGGGAGATCTTCGTCCTTTGGATGAAGGTAAAGAGTGCGAGAAGGACGGGAGAACTTGGAGAAATTGTACAAGTACAACCAGAGCTAAAGAGAGAAAGAGAGAGAAAGAGATATAAATACGTGCAGTCGAATCTATACAGAAAGATGAAGGGAGAGAGAGAGAGAGAGAGAGAAAGGAGTGACAGGGTGAGAAGGACGTGAATCCAAGGGATGCTGAATGGCGAGAGAAGAGTGCAATCCGCACAGAAAGATCTAGGGAAACTGGGAATGACCGAGGGAGATGGAAAAAGCTGGCTGGCCAGGCTACGTTATGTATATACTATACAGTTCATATACGTAGACACACACACACACACACACACATACACACACACACGCACACGCATACACACACACACACACACACGCGCACGCACACGCATACACACACACACACACACACACACACGCATACAATAACCAGTGTATGTATATTATGAAACAACCAGACGCCAGCTTGCTCTCTTCGCTATTCTCATTGCTTCCATCTCCCAGCATGGTCCTTTCTTGAGGAGTGACAGAGACACAAGGCAGGCTCGCTTCCCCGCGCAGAGGCTCTGCCGACTCACCAACTCTCACTGACTCGGCGTATGCATACACGGAGACCAGGCTACGTGTGGTGGTACCTTACACTGTCAATGCATGGCTTTCTATCTTTCTCCATTCCGTTTGGTTCCCTCGGATTCGCCAATCTATATCTCACTCTTATCACACACCAGATGAATTCACCCTCTTCGTCTTCCTCTCTGATATACACACCACTTTGCTATATGTATATATATACACGAGTAGATGTATACCGTATACGGTGGTGTGCAACCTCCGTTCCGTACCCACCCCATTCACCCTTGCCACCGAACGAACCCCAGGAGTCGATGCATCCAGGGTCGTTGCTACCGCGGCAGCGCCGAACGATCCAACGTTTCGCCGGTTTTACTCCATGTGTACTACCTCTGCACTCTCCCTCTCGCTCATTCCTCATTCCTCATTCTCTCTGCTGCAGTTTCTCTCGATATATGGCTCACACTCGCTCGTTCGCCGATAACGCATCCCGTTCTTCTTTCGGTCTACCGGAAATTTTAACGGATAATACGGGTCACCAGTTATTGCCAATCACATGGTGAATTGACACAGATGCGTGATTCTTTCAACCCTGGGAAATTTTAGCTCGGGAGAAGAAAGAATACACGTTTATATATGGTGTTGTTCAATTAAGATGAATGAAACTGCCGTCAGAAGACGTTCTCGAGAAGATGACGCAGTGAAAAAAAATTATGTTACGGCATGCCGGCATTTTTCGGTATAAGCTTTCGTTTATATAGTTACTTTTAGGGATTGAAAGTTGGCAATTATTTGATGCTCCTTCTAGCCTATGCTGCAACCAATCGTGTAGTCTATATAGATATCAACATCCCCAAGGATGGTTTGTTCAATAGAAGGTAAGCAATGTCCTCCAACAAAAATAAAATGAGAATTCACGCTTAAACGACCCGTATTACCCGTAATCATGGTTTCTCTATACCTTTCATACACACCCTGCTCGAACGTCACCGGCAAACCTCCTCAGACGTTCGATTCCATCTCTCTCGGTTGCATTTTGTTCTGCCTCCATCCATCTTTCCATAGCGTTCCCTTTCGCTCCAACTTGCGCAGAGAAGGGTAAGCCCTAACGCTCTTGCCTCTCTTTCTCTCTGGCTCTCGCCTCCCATGTTTTCCAACCCTCCGATGTGCATGCAGCCCTCACCGGTTCCTCATACATCTCTGTTTCTCTTGTAGCAGGGCCTCGGGCTCAATTCGCGCATTCATGTGTATGCTTTTTCCGCATATCTATACAACTTCCATCGTGGCAAACATACATGCACACGGGTCATTCCAAGTTAAGGGAGCTTTCCAGTGTGAAATTTTCAAAAAATCAATTTTTTTTTTTTGCTTCATCGAATAGTATACACTCTTCCGAATATTCCCTGAAATTTTCATGCCGAAATTCAGATTATTTCGGTTACTGTACAGCATTTCTTGGAAGAAGGGAACGGAGCGCTACAGCTGCCGCGTCGGCCGTCACTTCCTCACTTGAAACTTTGAACGCGTTTTTCTCGAAACAGCATTTTTTAAAACGGTGTCCAACCTGGAGGGCAGAGTTTTAAAGCTATCGAGTTGAATTTTTTACACAATATTCTTAACGTCATTGTTTATCGTGCTATGGAAGCTTTTTTTTTTTTTTTGACATCTTCCTATTTTTTTGTAAAAAAAACTGCCAAAAAAAATGCTAAAATCGATACTTTTTGTTCAAACCGGCGCCATTTTTGCAAAAAAAAAAAAAAAAAAAAAAAGCCTCCATAGCACGAAAGCCAATTATATACCGATCAATAATCTTTTTGTGTTTTTTGTTTCAAATCAAAATTGTAACCCCCAACGTGGACACCACATCCAAGTGCATTTTCTGCAACAATTGTTTCATCATTTTTATAGATATTAATTAATAAATAAATCGATCTTTAAAAAATTGTTTTGTATTCTTCAATACCCAATTAATATACAAAAAAAAAACCAGACCGATTAGATTATTTTTTCTTTAAAAAAAAAAATCGCGAAAAACAGCGATTTTTCGGGCTGTCACACTGGAAAGCTCCCTTAAATGGGACTGTATCGAAAATCCCCAATCCGTAATACTTTAAAATTCTTTTCTGGCGCAAAATATACAAATAGATACATAAAAATTGTAAGAAGTGCGCTTTATTTTATTCAGAAAGAAATAGCTTCTTCGCATAAGTTTTTAGATTTGAACTTGCATAATTGACACCGTGGTTCTTGAAGAATTTTCAACATCTCCCATCCTCGAATTTTCGTTGTTGAAGCGACTTTTCGAGAATTGCGCGAATTCGAAAAATTCTCTTCCGCAAAAATCGTTTCACGTCGAATACCCCATGTAACTCATATTTTATAGAATAAAAGATCGCTGTCTTTGTCTAGCCCCTTACTGTATTCACGTATACGTATATCCTATATACACGTGTGCGAGCTTATTGTACGGCTATCGTTCGCGAGTTTTAGCTGTCTTCGTCCCTTTTCACCGATGTCCGCGTGCGTGTACGCATACACCGAGATAGGGACTCCTGTATACTTCGCTCCACCATGACGATACATAGCCGGAGCATTCATTCTGCTCGAATGCCCCAACGTTTCTGTGCATATCATCTACCATTGCTAAACACTATAGTCAAGAATGGGCATGTATACGATGGCATGCGTATACATGCCCTTCTGGCTCAGAGCCAGAAGGGCATCAAGGAAATTGCTTAAGCACACTTGATGAGCCTTTTTGACTTCGAGTCATCCATATATATGTATATGTGGATCAAGGGATGCGTATCTCTTCACAATATGCTGAAAGAGGACGAGCTTCGAGCACGTCCAGAGACGCAAAAGAGGGAAACTCGTGGAGTATATTATATGGCAGCGTTATCGTGTATAGGCCAGCGACGTGCATTTTTTACGCTCGTTTGTTTCGTATTTTTTTTTTTTTTTTTCACAACTCACTTACCGCTATTTTCTGCGTCTGTCTGACTCGTGCGTGTGTGCGTTTAGCCAGCCCTGCACGAGGGTGAAAATACGAGACGAGACTTTTTCAAGGACACGAGTAAAAGAGGAACTTTTAAGGATGGGGTTGTTGGAGAAACTTGCGATCCTCTTTTTTTTCCCACTTTGCAGAAATGAGGGATAGTTGGTGGGAGAATAACAAAAAAAAAAGTGGAGACGTATAAGCGAGAGTATGTTTTACGTTATTATTTCGTAAGTTTTCGTCTTCATCGCAAAAGATTGCGCTGGGTGGAAAGTTTTAGCCTCCCACTTCGCGGCTATATAAAGCTTCATCGGTTTTCCTTTTACACGTAAAAGCATCGCGATAGCACTGAGGCTATAGGTGACGTGCAAGTGCTTCTCCGTATAACAATGTCTGTACTTTATCGGGAAGAATATTTACATACACGTTATATGCACACTACGACTTAGGACCTGGGAACAGTGATGGATGAAGCATGTCTCTCTTACGAGAGACAAAAAAAATGCCACGACAAAAGTTAAGACGTCGACGAAAAAAATGCAAAAATTTATCGATGATGATGAAAATTTAAAAAAATCGAAAATCTCCGGGGAATTCATCAATTTTATGATCGCTTGGACATCCTAAAAATGGTAAAAAAAAAAAATGAGAGCCAAGCATTCGACATCTTTATCCGAAACGAGAAGCATCGACGTAATGGACTGAGGGGGAAAAAAAATTAAGAAAAGTACTGTATAGTCGCCGGGTTGAGGTCTCCGTTTTTTTTTTTTTTTTCCTTCCTCACGAACCAAATATCCTGATGTCTACTAGGCAGCTGATGCGGTTCGTTTTGCCCAGAGATGCTGCGTATACTCGATGGAGCAACAGCGCAGCAGTGTAAATATATACCTTTACAGCGTGCTAACCCGGAGATTTTCGATACCTGGCGGACCTCTCGTATCTCAGTCGCTCACGTTCTCATCGTCGTGCATAGTCTTGTGTCCGGGTCGCAAGGGAAGGAAACCGAAACTATATACTATACCTGGATTTTGGCTCCGCTTTCTCGCTCGCGCGCTCTATTCGCAACGGAACAAAGGCGAGGTGATCCTCGCCTCGAGGATTTCATCATTCCTGCACGAGGAGGCCCCCGAAGAATCGAGAGAAACGAGACCAGCCATGGAGAGAATGAAGAGAGAGAGCTGCTATATTGGGAGGTCCTTCTTTTGAGAACGAGGAAAAAAAAAAATAATAATTACGTTGCAAGATTTTTCTAAAAAATGTTGCGAACGTAAAAACTTTGAGTGAGATTTATGCCGTAAAATACAAACGGGTGAAAGATGGAAGAAACCTGAAGGACGTCCTGCTCTCTGCTCTCTGCTGCACGGAAAAGACTCGCGATGAATTATTTTCACCTTCTTTTGATTAATCATCCCCAATAAACGTTGAGTGCATCAAACGATCGTTAACCTATACGAGCATCCTCTCCGGACGCAAAGGTTAATTAATCGCGCAAGATTTGATTATCTGTACGTGACTTGTGGACTCGGCGGAATACGGCCAGTGAAATTCTCGCGAGAGGAACTCGAAGGTTTGCGCATGCTTGGAAGATCGAGATATAATCTCTTGATAATTGTGGATGTTTGGTTTATCGAGATACGAGAGATGAGCCATCAACGACGATACGAATGGAATCGAAATGATACCGCGGGTAAAGGATACATTTTTTTTATTTTTATATCATTTTTTTTATTTTTATATCCTCTTAGAGGAAGTTTTTGTGAGGGGGGAAAGAACAAAATTTTTGAGTCTACACTTTTCAATGTGTCAAAAATGTTTCAAGTTTTGGAAAATCATATTCAGTAAAAATGTCCAAACGAGCGTACGCACGAGACGTGCGAAAATTCAAACTTGTATAATTCAAGAACCGCTTGTGGGCTAAAGTGCTGCAATTTCGCGTCCAAGTTTTGCGACACCTTTGCTTGGTAAATTTTTTGTAACAATTCATGCAGTGGCTGAAATTTAATGGCATTTGGAATTTTTCGAAATATCAAAAAATGTCTCGAGTTTCTCTTAAAAAATTTGCGAGTTCGTTTTTTTTTTTTTTTTTTTTTCTTATGTTTCGGGTAAGATTGTCTTAATTTTCAAGAAGTTAATAGCCATAATTATTTACCTTTAAATTTTCGTGTTCGACAAATTCTTCCCTGATTAATCCACGACCAAGATAAAGAGCCCGATCGATGCATTATATAGAAGAGTTGCGGTGGTGCACGCGCCCGAGCATCGATTAACCAACGTATCTCGGGATATAAAATACATCTATATAGTGCCGAGAGAGTCTGGAGAGAAAGATTCACGGCGTGAAAACGGGCTACGGGCCAGAGATCGGGTAGAACTCGAATACCCACGAGATTACTATACATCCAGACCTCTTTACGAAGACTCTCTCGCGTGCGTCTGGATCGAGGTGGGGGACGGGGAATAAAAAAAAAAAAAAAACAAAAAAATCCACGAGAATGCGCGATCCCCGAGGAAATTCTCCTCGAATCGCGGCAGAGTAAAGACTCATCGGCATCTCTCGGTTGCGTTGCATAGCGTGCGACACGCCGCTCGTCTAGTATTATACACACGCACATCGACTATATAACTCTTCCTCGTTGTATGAGTAAAGCTTATTTGTAGCACTCTCCACGATGCGAAGAGTCGTGTGGCTGATCGCAAGCACGAGCGCAATCTCGCATATGTAAAATAAATTATTTGCAAGAAATGTAACAAAGGGGAACGAGAACAGCGCAATCGTCCGAGAGCTGGCAACCATTTTGTTACGATAATTATATGAACATGTTCATCAAAAATGAAATACTTTCATAATCTTATAATTTCTTCAGAATTTCTGGAGTTTAGCTGGATCTTTTTTTCAATCGGTATCTTCTCATCACTATGCACACCATAACATATCTTATATTATATTCTAGAAAAAGGCACGTGGATCACTGCGTAAATGAGAGAAAGAGAGAGAGAGAGAGAGAGAGAGAGAGAGAGAGAGAGAGAGAGAGAGAGAGAGAGAGAGAGAGACCGTAAAACAGGATTCTTTTGATGTCCACTCGCTAACCTCATAGGCAGTTAAAGCCTCTCTCGGTGGATCGTTAAATTAAAGATTAGGACCTTAATCGAGCAGGTGACACATATATGCTCCGAGGAAAAAAAAAAAAAAAAAAAAAACCCCTCCGTCAAACTCACAAGAGACACACCGCTGCACAGCCGGACTTTCGTTTCCTTTCTTGTGATCGACGATGAGGTTGTAGCCCATCAGGCACGCGCGTTCATTTGCTCGTGTACGAGCATGTGTGTGATGGCACGTGGCGCGAATCCTCACCATACCTGGAAAGACCCTTAAGACTTGAAAAAAAAAAAAAAAAAAAATGCAGTCAGCCAAGCGCGAGAATCCAAATGTTCTGGCCAACATATATTTCGGTGTCATACTATAAGACGATACTCAATATGGCGGACTTAAAAATTTTTCCCACATCGGAAAAGAACTTAATAATCGATTAAGGCGACTCCACAAATAAAATTTTATCGCTGACAAGAACGTATCGTTGGATAGCACGAATTCACATAAATCGAAAGTTGGAAATACAAAAGGTATAATATACAAGCAAATTTTTTCTCGTGCAACGTTGAAATTAATTATGATGACGTTTTGGATGCTTCAGCTTCTTTTATTTTGCCATTTTTAGCGAATTTTGATATTTCACATCGTTCCTACGTTTTATCGTGTACGGGCAATTGTTTTCAAAAATAAGTAACGAACACGCACACGGAAGGGTTTCGCGCTCGCGCGAGCGCCTTCTCTCCGTGTAGCGTGAGTCGCGAGTGGCTCGTGTCAGTCCAGCAGAAGGTGATTTTACAGCCTGTATATAAGGGCTACGTTGGCACTTCCGTCGTTGTACTTTTAACTATACCTCTTTGAATCCTGCATGCTTCCTTCAAGCCGAAAAACTTATAGTTAATGCATGAATATGTATATACGAGGGAAAATACAACGTTCACGGACTCGTGATCGCACAGAAGCGTTTCCTTTAGCCCGGAAAGGAAGCCATTACCAAAGAGAGAGAGAGAGTGAGAGAGAGGTTCTCCCGCCATAACGCTACGCGTTTTGTTGTTCCCCCTGTCATGCTTGACACGAAACACGAGACGCCTTTACGCGTTTTGCCTACGTCACATCGCCCAAAAGGGAGAAATTCAGGGGTAGGCATTGACCAGGTGGTCGTCCATTTGTTTTGTTTTTCACACAGGACAACTTCATCAACAGACATACTTATGAGTATTAATTTTTTCTCATCAAATTACTGATTTTTTCGATCGACCAAAGCTCTAATGCAATATTTCTACCTTCGAGACTTTTGTTGCAGGAAAATTCGATCGAAATAGGAAATACATATGGAAAATAATAGGAACTAGAAAAATTACGAGTCATTCGAATGACGAATTCGGAGTAGGACCTAAAAAACTTGTATCTATAAAGGACATGCATAGCGTATAATGTTTAATCAATTTGTTAAATTTGATTGTATGAACCTTTCTCCAAATTACTAATTACTAAATTATTATCAAGAATGCTAACATCTATCGATTTTATATCATCAACGATATTTGTCTCAAAAAATTCAAACAACTGCACCACTTTTGGCCTATGGCACAGCTGAAATTTTCACCGTAAAAATTAAACATTAATTGACGAATCGTTCTTTATCGTTTATTTTCTGCTGCTGAGGCTCAAATGCCACAGGCATAAATCGATAGGTAAATATAAAGTAAATGCCATAATTTCCCAATTTACCGCTAACAGTATCGTCTGAAACGCAGCATCTCACTGCATCCCGTGTTTCACTGTATCTCAGCTTTCCCTGGGCTTGCCCTGGGCATTTCCCTGGAATGCTCCGTCATTCAGAGTTTTCCTAAAACCTCGAACAATCTATACGAAAATCCTGAGCTATCCCAAAAACCGTCCTATACTAAGCTGAAATATTTCAAATAACCCACAAGAACATTTTTCATCGACTTTAAGCCCAGCGCCAATGGAAAATTCACAACGAAAACTATCATTATTGACGACATTGGACAGAAAAAAACACCACAGAGTCTCAAAGGTGTACCAGGTGGGAGGCAGCTGCGAGGCGTACGAACGAAAAATGTGCTTGTCGAAGAATGAGATGGACATATAAAGTGAGAGAGAGAGAGAGAGAGAGAGAGAGAGAGAGAGAGAGAGAGAGAGAGAGAGAGAGAGAGAGAGAGAGACATAAAGAGAGCCACGAGACTGCGAGTCCGCCCCAGCAACACCTGCCCTCCTTATTCCTCTTTCTCCCTGGGGTACACCTTTTGGTATAAGGAACGTGCGCCCCGATGTACGGCTGTTGTATATTATGCTGTCCCTCACTGGCCCAGGACCCGTTTTCAGAATCGCAAGAGGAAGAAAAGGCGTATCGCTGAAGAGGGAAAAGAAAGAGAGAAAGAGAGACGAGACGAGACACGAGGTGCTGGTGCATCGCACGCTATATATTCCGTCGCATGTGCATATGCGGGTGCCCCGAGTGCGCGTGGCAGGTGCTCTCCGGCACTCTCTTATATTCTATCGTCCTCGAAACGCAACGATCCACACACACACACGCACGCACACACACATGCACATCCCTTGTTCCTTTTTATTTTCCCTTTTTCCTGTATTTTTGTATTATTTCTCCAACCTCCTCCCTTCTTCCTCCTTCTCCTCCTTCTCCTCCTCGCTGTCTTATTATTCGTTGTTCCGCACCGCATTACTGTTATTATAATTTTTTTTTTTTTTGCTGTTCCTCGGGCACGAGACAGACGTGCATTTTTGAAGACACGCTGTTTTGCTGATGTGCTTTTGGAGGGTTGCATCGAGGTGCATAGGTTGCACGGAAAGAGGTGCATCGAGGGGGCAGTGGCCAGAAGCAGAAAGCAGCGATTTTACAATTCTCTTTTCTTCTCGTATTTTTTACGGAAATTTGTATTATTAGGGGGCGAGTAAAGTGCATCATGCAGGGTGACATTGTCCTATATAGAGAGCCATGCGGAAGATCGACAAATTGGCAGGATAATGAGAGAGTATTTTTGTTGTGATTAACTCTTGCCGAGGGTCTCAGTTAAAAAATGTCTAGCAGGATTGAGTCATCAATGGTGAATGTGATAAGCGATTGAGATTAAGATAAAAAATTTTATCGGACACCATTGTGCTTATCGAAATTTATAATATTTATCGATTTTTCGAACCGGTCATTGAAAATTATTCATTTCTGGTTTGCACGTACACTTCCCTGACAAGAAGTGCGATTCTCGTTCCATCATTTCACATGTTTTATCAGCTGACTGACTAGGAAAAAATTGGTCCGATGGATTCGGGATCGTGTTTTTAATATACGAACTGTGATAAAGTAGCCTTCTATCTTTGATCCACTCCAAAAGCACTCCAAATGAAATTGGAAAATAATGCTTGGTTAAGCAAGTATGAAAGTATGAAATTACGAAAAATTCTTGTTCCTCATCGGTCCGTGAGTCTGTAGCTAACCAAATGGCTCAATTTTGTTAAAACGACGTGTCAAGGCCCGAGAAACAAAAGTGCACATTACGAAAACACTGAACTGAGAGGCGCTCTCGTGTCCCTCTCATTTTTTTTTTTTGTATTTCTTCGTGTTGCATCGTCGTTATACCGTCGTTGTTTTTTTCTCCTCGGTACGCGATCCAAAAGATGAGACTGATGGAGTCGAAGTCTCTCGAAGCACGCGCCACCACCTGCTTCTTATTATCCCCTGAGGAGTAATGCGGGCAGAAAGAAACGGAGGGGAAAAAAAAAGATAAGAAAGACGAACAGGGTGAAAGAGAGAAAGAGGAGTATATGTTGGGTTGCGAAGAAACCGCATCTACCTCCGTTCTTCTCTCTCTCTCGCATCAGCGCAACACCGCAGATGTCGACGAACTGCATCTCGAATTTTTTATCCTCGTCACGCCCATTACAAAGATTTTTCGTCATCTTCGTGTTTTTTTTTTGTTTCCTTCCTTCGAATGGTTATTACTGAGATCGCAAAGACACTCATAGAGCATTTACGTCTGCGGAGGAATGAACAAACTCGCCTCGTTTTCTTCGAAAATATGAGGACGACGTCCTTTCTCTTCGTCGCGACGAGTTTCTCGTTAAACTCATTAGACTTCGTACTGTTCAACCCCTTTTGCACAGGTCCGCGACTTTTCTGCTCGAAAGGCTCTTTATTTCTCTCTCTCTCTCTCTCTTCCTCCAGTGTGCTCTTTTATTATAGTCTCGCGTAATTTCGCGTACTTCGCCCTCCCGCTTGCTCCGATTATTCTTCCGGGACCCTCCACTCCCTATTTGGGTATACGTTTTCCCTTCGGGGTCTTTGTTCACGTCCGTCTTGTATGTATATCTTGACGAAAAAACTTAATCTCTCGTCGCGCTTTATCCTCGAGCATCCGCAAAAACCTCTTCGAGCATCCAGCTCTAAGTCGATGTTGTCTCGTCATTATTTTACACTCTCTCTCTTTCACTCTCTCTCTCTCTCTCTCCCTTTCTATCGTGATTAAATGCATACACACCGGAAAGCTTTAGCTCGACTTTGCCAGAAAATTTGTTTGTTTCCTGCTTTTACAACGACGTGACAGAATACACGTAAAGCAGAGTAAAATAAACAATGGAGAATAAAATCATGTAGATTTTCTCGTGTTCGTATGTCTTCAATTATTTTTACGTTTTATCATCACAAATTGTTTGTTCTAACGGTTTTTCCAGCCGGGTCATGGTGACCGGTATGAATTGAAACAGAGAACGAAACTCAACAGCCACGATTCATTTTTCATTTCTTCATCTCAGGTTTATGTAGTTTAATAAATATGAATATATAATATTCGTTTTGCCAAAAATAAAGAGAGACTCAATGAAATAATTTTCTGGGTTTCTTTACTTTCATAATTCTCGATCAAAGATTGATCATTCTGTGTATTAATTTATTAGTGGAGAAAGATTTGTCACAATTATAGTGTTTGTTGGAGTGAAAGTATTTTATGACTATTAAAAAAAAAATTCTATCCACCTCTTGTACATTTAAATTTACGACTATTTAGCATATTTCAAATACTCTGCCAGGGATATTTCGAAAAAAAGGCTCTTGTAACAACTTGCTGAAATTTATATAACAAAATTTATACGGGGGAGACCGTGGCAAAGTGGGAACCTCAGCCGAAAAATTGAAAAGAAAAAAATAATTCATGTCAAAAGTAATTTTTTCCCGAAAAATTATAGTTCCCAATAAAAAAAAAAATCTTTTTTTCCGTGAAAAATTAATGTTCGATGCTGAAAATAATGGAGAATGCTGTAACGTTGTACATACGAGTATACGGAAGATATATTCGAAGGGAGAAAAAAGGCAGCCAGTATCAGAGGTACGATTGGACATGCAACATTGCCAAAGTGAGGGGAGTTTCTCTACGAAGGCTTTACGTTCGACGTTTTCGCAATGGTGGACACACATAAGCGTGCACTAGAGCCACCGGCCTATTAATTTTATTGTCTTCGTCGGATGAGAGAGCCTCACTCCCCGTCCTTATAGCGAGAACTCTGGCTTCATCTCTCACCGAAAAAAAGACAGAGAGAGAGAGAGAGAGAGAGAGAGAGAGAGAGAGAGAGAGAGAGAGAGAGAGAGAGAGAGTTAGGAAATTGCTCCCTAAAATATTCAACGAGGGCGTTACAACCCCCGCGCCCCTGTGTCTCCGTCGGATTCGAGGGGGATCCGAGTCAGGTTTGGGGTTAGTGCTGATCTGTGTTCGGCGTAGAAACCATTTGGAATGAGAGGGGAAGTGGGGAGGGAGACGGAGAGAAGGAGAGCGAGAAAAGGAGAGGGACAGAGAGAAAGATGAAAGGATGAGGGAGGCAGACATAGGAGGTATATATGGTGAAACAATGTCAACAACCCTTGCGATCCTCGGCGTTCGCACAACCCGACCTACCCCTATCCTTCGATGTGAACGCTCTCCGTACCAAAGCCCATTATTAAGTTTGAAAAATGGTGTACCAATTTGCATAAAAATGGTCACAAGGATATATTACAGACTCCCTCTTTCTCTCTCTCTCTCTCTCTCTCTCTCTCTCTCTCTCTCTCTCTCTCTCTCTCTCTCTCTCCTCTCCTCTCTTTCTCTATTTCTCTTACCTTCTTCTTTGTTTCCGTGTCGGAAGGCACTATAGCGGGGAATAGAAGAAAAAAACGTAGAAATTATAAATACAACGGTCCACCCTCGTAACATAATTAGTCGCGAGTCTTTAGCAGCTCGTGTAAGCCTTGAAACAATAAATTTGCAAATAATTATTAACATAAACACGAGAATGTATTTTTAGAATAGTTCATTTGAATATACACGAATGTTTTAGCAATGCATATAGAACGAGTCCAAGCGATTTCTTATTATGTTCTCTGACATTCCAAGTTCGTTAAGAAGATAAATACAAAAATATTATTACCAAAGAAACAAAATATGCACAAAAAAAATGGTTATCACGAGAATTCCAAAGAAACTTTTCCACTTTTATTTGTATATCCATAGAGGATGACATTTTCCTCAAAATGGAAAAATATGACGAATGTAGGCCGCAGTGCGTATTTGTTGCCGGCTCCCTTTTAGCTCAGTCCATGAATCCTAACCTCTCGTTATGCATAATAATTGTAGATGTGTGCTCGTGCATGCAATAGAGAAGCTTAGCAGCTCGTTGCAACGCAGCTGATGTTCAATGCATGTGAACTCTATCCCGGTGTGCATTGCGAACAAAATATACAAAAACATTCCCATATCCCGCAATACGTTGCGTGAGGCTTCAACGTGTGCAACGTGCAACGCTTCAACGCTATAATACTCTCAGCTTTGATCGATATCTCTCGGGTGTTAGCGCGTCGTTGCGATGTACAACGTCAAAGCTAGAAAATCTCACCTACGGTAGGAAGTTATTGCCGAGGACTAGAGTAGAAGGGAGAAAACGATATAGTTATAATCAGTGTTGCGCGGAGAGGCTAGTTGTATGCTTGTGCTGACCCACGTAAAATGAAAAGATCAGTTGAATCGTAAAGTGATTATAACGATGATGCCTCAATCCCGTGACGCTACTATCGGTCCCTCAAGCCCGAAGAGAAATGTGGCAATCTCTTTGCCCGTGGATGGAGCGTAAAAGTAGAGAAAGCCAGTGCATAAGCGGACGAACTTTTTGCACGAACAGGCTTCGATGAAAAGGGTTGCTGCCAAGCTTACCAGGCTATATTCCCTACGAGCTGTAAGCTCATGGCTTTCATGAAATTGTTTGTAATACCTTAAAGGGAATAAAATATGGGTTCTTCTGTCATTGTTTCTTGAAGATTTTAGGATCGAGTGAACGATAAGTAAAATTCATTTCTCGAAAAAAATATTGTGGAATTGTTTTTAAAAACTTGATGATCATTGAAATTATCATTGCAAACGTTATTGCATGAATTTTTTTGACAATTATAATCGTATCTCGTAGCTGTGCAAGTTTTTTCAGGTTCGAATACACAACGCTAGATAATTTTTACTCAAAAACAATGTCTCTTCGATCCAATATCTCATTCGCTGTAAGGAAAAAAAAAAAATGCTTGCAAGAGGAAAAGGACGATAGCCATGGTCGATTGAGGGTTTTTGGAAATGTTTCATTGAATATTCCAGAGAACTGCATCGTGGCTACAACAGCGTGATCATATACGCAGTGAATTTGCACGGGGGATGCGCGATAAATGTTACAATATGGGGATAACATAGGTGTTATGCGAAGCTTGCAAACCTAAATCAAACCCTCTGGTTTGTATAGCTTGCAATAACAGCGCTGCTTGCCTCTATATACATCGTCTATTTCGTTTCTGCATCCAGGCGAGCACACTACAGCATTAGGTTGTATATATATATGTAACTGCTGTTGTAATATATCGATGACTCTCTGCTGCTGATGGCTGCGTGTGGCAACCTCGTAATTGACGATACGGGAATCAGAAGGGCTAAAGGGCGAGAGAGGGAGAGACAGAGAGAGAGAGAGAGAGGGGTAGTGTAATGGGGAGGGAAAGAGAGAATGAAACATGACGTTCCATCGAGGACGTTCGCTGCAAGGATTATTAATTACAAGGCTGTATGCTGCGCTATATATAGACGACGAAAAATTCAATCGTACCACTGAAATGCTCGAGAAAATAAATCACAGGGTAGTTTTAGTTGAAAAATGTATATGAATATTGAAAAAGAATAAATCACCGAAGAATTGAAGGAATTTTGAAAAAATATAGCTTTCAAATTTGTCCACGAATAACCGCGCCGATGTATTCAACGAAAAGATGATATGCAAAAACGAATTTCTCAACGAATGCTCTCTACTTGAAAATAGAAAGACACCGACAATAGAGTTATATTGCATTTTTTTCATCAAGATCCATACGGGACTATTGTTCAGTTCTGATTGTCGATTGAGACTGTTGGTCAGGTATACGTGCACGATAAAAAAAAAATAAACAAAAAAAAAAATACGAAAAAATCGTACAGTATTGAGAAATCTTGCGGTACAGGTCGTACGTGCCTGATATGTTTTTCAATAAACCCTCAGACGCGATGTGTGTACCGTTGGTGTTATTAAAAAAAAAAAAAAACGTACCTCGCTGCATGGAGCTACACGATAGCAACAACCCGTGGAGAATATGAAATATCAACACGTCGGCAATTTAATAAAAACAACGTTAGCTACTGCCACCATCTGGGGTTGCGAGAAAAAATATTATTTGTGGTCACTCTAAATTGCACGTCACTCCGCCGTTGTTCCAATTTCCGCTATACACTTCACTGCTATATCGATACAAGAACGTGCATACGATTTTTTTTTCTCCAACAATGACAGGTATGAAAAAAAAAAATGATTTATATTGAATCATAAAATTTTCTTTGTTCGTTTTTGAACTCGAGAATAATGCACGTGTCAGGGGACTATTTTTTTGTTTTGTTTTAATTAGCGTTATTCCGAATCGAAGCTCCCATTTCTGATAATAATTTAGAAAAAAAAAAGGACGGAAGTAAATGCGAGGGTATGCGAATGAGATTTATGAAAAAGCCCTTTCGGTTAAAAAGGGAGAGAGAGAATTGAACATGAAATATCGTTTTCGCCAGGTCTAGACGAATAATTCGGAATATCTCGCGACAGACGATCGCTGAACCGTGTAAAGTCGAGATGTTCACTATATATGTATACTTTTATTCGTGTATTTTAATCTCTATTGTATATACGTACTATCATATATACAGGCTCCTCAGATTGACGTTTGACAGTGACGTTTAAAAATAATCCAATTCCAGCAAGAAGGGACGGAAAAGTTTCTCTTATTTATTATTGTTGCTCTATGAAATTTGAACAAAAAGTATGGTCAAAAATTAAAATGTGATTCCGCTCATGCGTTGTAGTGAGAAAATAATTGATTTAATGTTAAAAAAAATTTGGTTTTTTTGCATGCAACGAAATAATCGTTCAGGTACAATTATCAAATTTTAACGGTGCCAAAAAATTGAATAAAATTTCTTAATAAATAACAGATCTTGTTTGGCTCATTAAAAATTTTGTGATAATAATTGGATGTTTTTTTTTTGTCATGTGAAATTCAAGAATTTATTCCAGAGGTCGATTGGATTTGTCGCTTGTCAGCAGTAAACAAATTCTTTCTTCAGTGCGATCGACATGACATGAAATAGCCCGTGTATACGTTTACACCCTTAACTTTTATCAGTGAGTTTCTGTGCGAGAATGACGGCGAGCTTTGCGCTATCTGAGCAGGAGGGGTTGGAAGCGTGGTGAACGCCCTTCCGTTGGAGAGCCACCCCAGCCGCCATGGGCCACGTCCCGGAGTCCGCTATTTACGAGCAGCGACTATAGTTTCATCTCACTCTCTCGTTCCTTTCTCTCTCTCTCTCTCTCTCTCTCTCTCTCTCTCTCTTCGTATGGAAATTACCCTTGCCAGCGCTTTCTATTAATCGATACACCACCCTCTTCTTCCGGAATTCGGTACCAAAATAAAAGCAACAAAAAAGAAACAAGAAATAGCTAACTGATGAACCATCTGATGAATTACAAAAACAGCTATTTTTAATCCCTGTTTACCGATTTTTTTCTGTATGCACATTTCGGTATCAAAGACGTTCTTGAGGGCGTGTGAAAATGAAAACACGATAGTTTTTCTCTTCGAGACGAAAATTAAAAAAAAAAATTGAATTTATATCCATGCATAACCAGCCAGAAGCGAGTAAAAAGTACATAAGGAAGAAAAAGTCAGATAAGCCCGTTGGAAAGATTTGCCGGGACGAAACGGAATTAAAGAAGGAGGAAGAGGAAGAAATAAGAAAAAGTCGCCGAGGACTTATAGCAGACGGTAATCTTATGTAACTCTCGAAGTCTCTTCGAAGTTACGAGGTGGGCGCGGAGAAGCATTGCGAGATGCGGCCGGAGAAAACGAGGGGGTCGTCGGACAAAAAGGGTAGCTAAGAGAGAGAGAGAGAGAGAGAGAGAGAGAGAGCTACCGGCGAGAGAGCTTGCGGCCATGCACCTCGCTCGCTGTGCCGGGCCCATCCGATGGGGTGGATGCACCCCACCGTCGTCGCATATACAGAAGTTGGTGCAAATTTGGACCAGGCGATGAATTTGGACCAGTGGCGTTTCTTAGGATTTAAGGGGTATTCACCCGAATGTGCATGCGTACTAGCCATATATGGGTTAAGTAGAGAAATTGTCTCTACCACTCCGTTGATATTCAACTGGCCGTTTGACAATGAAAAGCTAACAACATTCGATTACTATATACATACATGTTTGAAGATTTTTGGCTTTGCAAGCGTAATACTCGAACGAATGAATCATTGATTCATCTACTCGAGTAGAAATTTCGTCCGGCCGGCCTAATGAAGGATCAGGTCGCGTTCAGATTTTGTTATTTGATGTGTCATAGGCCTAGCCTTGCATTATTTATATCACGCACGGATAAGATGCTGCCATGACACATCTGGTTCGTTCCGGAACTTCAAACTCTTTTTATTTCCGCTTCTGAAATCGCTTTCGCTCCTGAAATTTCGATTTTTTTTTTCGTCCATTATTTTCGGCAGGGAATATTAGGTGGATTCCAGTAGTGCTCGAGTCTAGTGAACATATATATAAATACGAAATCGAAGCCTGAGTAAAGGATGTGAAATAAAAATACATATTTTCGATTCCTGACTGCGCGAAACTTCTCTTGAAATTTCTTATTTAGCTTAGAATATAAATTGCATATATGCATATTCAATTATATTATAAATTACGCAATAAATGATATAATAATGGAAGAAATTTTACACCGAATACGGTCTAATATCTGTTGAGTAATTCACCATATTATTCACCATGTGATTCGTTAGGTTATTTTCAATTGATTTTTTTTTTCAATTATTCATGATCAGGACGAAATCAGGCAACCTAGCTATGCCGAATTGGGCGCCGAATGACCTTCTGGATCATTGCCCAATCTGAAGCTCCGTTACCAGTCCAATTTAAACCTTGTAAGAAGCTTCCTCAGGGTCGGATACGGCTGATAGGGCAAGCAGCATTCTGCCCAGATGAAATTTTTAACTTTACTTTTTTGAGCAACCGACATTATATTTTTTGACATACCGAAACTGAAGTGGTGGTCCAAATTTGCACCAACTCCCCATATACCCTCTAGACCGTCGCACCCAGCCCTCTGTACAGGACGTAGCGGAGAGAGGAATAAACGAATATATATATATATATATATATATATAACTATATACAGGATCAAAGTGTAGAGGAGCTAGGTGAAGGATGGGCGAGAGAAAGCCCTGGCAACATGAAAGGAAATGGAGCTTCAGCTAGTACCAGGAAAACCCGGGAAACCAAAGCGCATCAAACGAATACGCATCACAACTATAGATTTTTACGTAACGTCGCACAACCGAAGAGTATTTGCTCGCAAGCACATATTTTCTTCATGTCGAAGAAGAAGCAAAAAATTTCCAGTCCCATCCGCCCCGAGGGGGGAAAAAAAATCATGAGAGTGAAAGGATTAAAATGTTACGAAAGCTCTTGATTAAATTATAAGGACGTTCGAGTAATTTATTCTGTAGTATAAATCATGATAGCGTGACAAAATATCATCGAGATTATAAAAGTGTATTCCGTCAAATACATTTTGTAATATCTTTGAACTTACCGTCCCGAGAGTTTGACAATAACATCTTCGACAATTTCACGAAAAAACGTCCGACTGTATAGCGTGCAACCAATTTTTTTAATAACTCAAACTGCAAAATTTATCGAATATGCGAATTTTTCATGAAACTATGTACGTGTTTCATTGAATCGACTGAATGATTTCATGAAACACGACGGTTTTCATTTTACCGAATTTTGAAATTTTACGAAAACGTGTTTTCGTGTTCGATCGCGTGAAATATCGAGGGAGGTTTTACGACGTCGTGAGGAGTCGGAAAGGAGGGAATGGAACGAGAGAGATGAGAGGGAGTGTAAAAACCGTGAACTGCGCAAGAGAGTTGACGGTTGGCGAAGGTCAAGACTCAGCGATGGGGAGTAATATATATATATATATATATATATATATACGTATATGAAGATATATACGTATATCGTCTATGAGCAAACATAAGGGCATAACTCGAACAATTTAATGCGCAAAGCTCTAGCCATGTGTTTGCAAACGTTAAATATAGGTGCGTATATCGATATAAGAAGCGTTTCCGCTGATTTTGCTGGTGTTATCTGATGGCGTCGGGGTATCTTGGATTCTCCCGGTATTTTCGTTGCATGGTCACCCTTGGAGGGCTATACATAATATAGAAAGGGTTGCGATTTCCGTGGCTTCCGGTGCGACGATAGACGGAATTTCCGCAGGCGGTTCCAGCATCAGTCTGGTGTACTCTTCGTCGATGGGGTTGCGTGGCAAATCCACGAAACGGCAGGGTGGCTCATCGGCGCGGCTGAAAGCTCAACTACCCCCCCGCATGGCACATAGCAATCCTCCTAACCGCCCCATGCTTCATCCCCCTTGGCGAGCTTTCCTTTCCTCTTCTCTCTTCTCGCTCATTCCCTTTCGCGCTTTCACTCTCTCTCTCTCTCTCTCTCTCTCTCTCTCTCTATTTCTGTCCCTCTCCACGTTTGGCGATGCGGAATCCCGGCAAGACGCCCCGGCGCGCCTCGCGGAGGTGGATGAACCGAGCAAGGGTACCTCGCAGCAAGGTACACACACTAACCATATATACACAAAGTATATAACAGGACGATATATATACAGAACCTTCTGGATGATACTGACCAGCACAGTCGACTGAGTCTAGGAGGATGCGGTATCCATGAAAAATTCGTCATGCGCTCGCGGAAATTAATATCAATTTCGTATTTTCTTTTTTTTAGAGAAATCGATTTATTGAAAATCGTTGGTTCATCTTTTAGCTGTCATATGTCGATTTTACGTTCAAATAGGGAATATCGTCATTTGAGAAAGTCGAATTATCTTGCAGAATACGACTGTGATGCAATTACACGTATGAAGTGGTTGAAATTATGTGATAGGGTACACAGTAAAGTAAATAAAATTGCGCCGAAGAACTGCTGTACAACAAAAAAATTCAGAAATTCACCTTGGATCGAAAAACCATCGGATCTAAATCAAGCCATTTCTCCAATTGAATCTTCAATCTCAAAACTTTTTCTATCCATTGACCCGAGTCGATTTTCCATCTTTAAATAAAGCAAAGAATTTCCCGTAGATCCGTACATCCGTACGTAGGAATAAAACATTTTTTCAATGAACATAATTCTCGATAACATGTCTCGATCTTCCCGGCTTCGATGAAGCTTCTTGCGAAAGTTTTCGGGAAGAAGACTGCGTGCTCGTCCAAGTGTGCTATAGAGGTTTTAGGGGTAGGTCGTGAGTTCTCCTCTGGTCTTCCATAGTTGGCTGAAACTCCCGGAATGATCCTGCTCCCTCGTTGTGGGTTCCGCCGGAAGCTCGTGATAGCTTTTGGCTACATATATACCGCATCGAATTTAAAACTCCGTCAAGTCGATTCCGGAAGTTCTCCCTCATTCCATGTTGAGGGCAGCAGAGGATATCGCAGCAGGGGGATGATGTCCGGAAATTTTTCTCGGGGTATTCACCGGGAGAGCGGATGATGTTGGTACCCTTTACTTTCTCTCTCCCTCCTCTTCTGCCTCTCTCTCTCTCTCTCTCTCTTCCTCTCGTGGCCGGGATAAATTCCCATCCGAGATGCTCCGGGGGTTGCTGGCTTGGCTCTTTCGGCTTGAGCACAGCCTGGGCATTACCTCTGGACCATGAATATGCCTCTGTGCGCGTTACACCAGCATCAGCCAGCCGATGCAGCGCCACATCGTATGAACAGCTAGGAAACAAAAGGGCTCAACCAATTGAATTCAATGGACAAAGTACTGGCGATGTAAGCCTTTTTGTTTCCTAGTACGACTACCCGTACAGGGCTTTGCCCGAAAGGGGTAGTGGTATTGTATGTACGTATATTTTCTGGGAGGTGGATGAACCGAGCACCAGTCGCGGAGGTCTGTACGAGCGTATACACACGCACACACACACACACATCTATATACAGAGAGAGAGATAGAAAAGCGAGACAGAGCTGACGAGGGTTGAACAAGGTGATAGTATGAGGTGCGGGAGGGGAGAGGGGTTCAGAGACAGAGGGTGAATTGGTATTGGGGGAGAGGACTCAATGTTGGCACAGAGTGAGAGAGAAAGAGGAAGATATATCCACTGGCTGGGTTTCCTGGATAGGTTGCTATGGCGACACCGCGTTGCTTTCCAGACCAGACAGAGATTCGTCGCGTTGTGCGAGCCGGTCCTCGACATCGCCAGACTGAGCGACGCAACCAAACCTTCTCACACTCCCATGGCGAAGTATGAGGAGAGAGTGAAAGCTTCCACACAACTATATATGTATCGGTGTATTCGAATACAGGCGAAACTTTTCACCCAACCACCATCACCGCGCCCCCATACAAAAACTACCCCGCATATGCATACATATATATACATATACATATACTATGTATGCGTAGCTTGGTGAACACCGATGATGTCTGAAGCGTTTGCTGCACGCGTATAGCTAACGACGCCCGAATCTGCAGGAAAACTCCAACCACGTTGACGACGCCAGGACGAGAACAAGAGAGAAAGGAAGAGGGAGAGAAAGAGAAAGAGAGAGAGAGAGAGAGAGAGAGAGAGAAAGAGAGATGGATAAAGTTTTGCAGTCAGTACCAAGGCACACTTGGTTAGGAAAATAGAGAAAGAGGCTCTCGCTGTGTATACCGACGAGAGAGGTGCACCGGCCTCCCTAGCCCTTCGAAATCGATCCAACGTTGCTTCTCCGCCATCGCTGCGCTGCCAACCGCGTATTCTCTCTGCACCCTCTTGGATAGAGTTGTGGCAAAGTATCTCTCTCGCTTTCTCTCTCTCTCTCTCACTCACTCGCTCTCGGTCGACAATTCTAGTTGCACCAACCTCCGAGGGTCTCTCAATGACCAGACAGTGCGACACTCCCTGTTGCAGAAGGCTTCTATTCATCGTTGAAGACATTGAAATTTTTCGCAACGACTGTATTATCACATCCAATTATTCGACTATCGAGGATCATTATTTTTACGCAACAATATTGATTGGTGGCTCGAGAGCCTCGGGCATGTTAGAAGCACCGTACTTGCCGAATTAGTCATAAATTTTCACGAAACTGAACTTACGAAGCTGGACGGATAACCTGGGGTGGCCTGCACTGCAACGTGTGTTCATAAAATTCAAGACCTCAAATAAAAAAATTGAAGACTACGTTAAAATAAGAAGCACGACAATTTACTCACAACTATGCAATCTCCAAAACTAAACCTTCGATCCTTTTCAAAATTCAACACAATGAACCTCAAGTGTATCGTTGTTCTATCTGTTGACTTTTTTTTTCACTTCGCATCGAACGATAATTAACGAAGAAAATTGCTGAAATTTCACGGAATTTCCAGCTGTCCACGTAAAACTACGTATGTTCTAGTACACATTGATAGAAAAGCTAAATGAGCAATAAGCATTTTCAAAAATTCGAAAAAACTTCAATGGTTATAAAAACTACCACAAAGTTTCGACTCGACGGAAGTAAAACGGATTTTGAGACAAACATCCTTGGAACTTGACTTTACCGTGCCAGCTTGTGAAAACTCAAAGCCTCGTTTAGTTTTTTTAAAGAGTATAATCTACACGATTGGTCTAATTTTTATTTCCCATAGCCAGTTTTACTCTTACAACGTTAATCGATCAATTTACACATAAAGATATTATTGCACGCATATTATTTAAGAAATCAAGTCCATTGTTTACACCAATGATATTTAAGCGGTGGAGTAAGTTCAACATATCTTATTATTGAGAAATTTAATATAAAAGTCAACCGTTTTTGCATGGATCAATGAACTGCAAGCGGAAATTTCAATTGAAATTTGTAAACATTGCATGAAAACGGAGATTTTGAATTATTTCGCATCGTTATACCTGTCAAGCTGGTTCAATCAACGTGGGAGACTGAAGGAATCAGGAATAGATTTTCATGAATTCACGGAGAAACAGAAACAATTGGCTCAGATATGATATTATTTATTAATATAATGTATTTCGTAATATATATACATATATAAGTGGGTGTGTATGTATGTATATATATATAATAATAATAATAATATATATATATATATTTATATATTTATTTATTCATTTATTCATTCATTCATTTTAATTTTATTTATTCATATATTTTTTTCCGTATTACATTACCGTTAAACATACATAAAACCCTGATAGATTGGGATTACAGCTGTCGATTACTTCGATTACATTTTTTCTTCTCTGTCTTACTTTCTCTCACTCTCTCTCTCTCTCTCTCTCTCTCTCTCTCTCTCTCTCTCTCTCTCTCTCTCTCACTTTCCATTACTTTATTCGAGAATGGCGGGGGTTCACGTGTACCATTGCGACAAGAATCGGTTTTTCTGCGAGTCTCTCATCTCTCCCTCTGTCTCATTCATTTCTCGATTATTTTATAAAATTTGAAACAATTTATTCATATTTAAATATACTCAAACGGAGAAGTCTGATTATCGAGAGTCGTGGTGGAGCGATGGATCGGTTATAGTTTTTTTTTTTTAATTTTCTTTTTTTTTCGTTCGAGGATACGGACATATATGCTCGATACCGGAAGTGCAGCCTGCGATGTAATATAAATGAATCTTGATGCAAAATGACTGACCTCCATCATTGATAAGAATTATTTAAAATAATATTTCAACTTAATTGTAGATAATTATCGTGAATTCATAAATTACATGTTGTTTTTTCGAACAATTATTAATTATTTTCAGTCGTTATCCTTTCATAACAAATATTAGTCGTTTTTGTTTGAACAATCGTGTATTATTATTATTATTATTTTTTTTTTTAAGTGTGGTAAACGATTTTTCATCACGAAACGAAAGATCGAGCTGTGTGTAGAGACCCAGTACTCGTAATATTATGACCTCAGAGTGAACGCGAGAACGAGAGGAAGGTATACATGTATATATATATGAATAGCGAGTGCAGAGTGCACCGCCAGACGTCACCGACTGCGGCTGCATTGACTCTCACTACTTGCTGCAGTATGCGCGCTCAAACGGTCAGTGACCACTGGCCCGAGAGCACTTTGCCTCCGGGCTATTATCATTAATATCATCATTATTTATTATCATTAATATTACTATTATTATTATTAACATTACTATTATTATTATTATAAGATACCGAAAAACGATTGTCCCAAAATCGTGCATGATGCGTCAAATGTTGTGGGACTGTTGTAAAAATATATATGCATGTTTTTCGTTTTATTAAAAAATTTTTTGCTTCTTTTTTTTTAGCTTGAGCTCGGTCTATCGAGCTGTGCCTTTTTTTCCGAGCATAATCGAATAATGAACAGGCGTTTTGGGTGTGACATTAATTTTCATTTTTTTTTTTTTTCTTCTTTCTTTTCTCATTTGTTCTTCTCGCGATCTCACGGAGGTCAAATATTTGTTTCGTTGATCGACTCGTCTCGGATAACGGACGAAGTTTTTACCGAACGAAATTATGTTTGTGCTCGTGTGGCCAAAAGTTTACCGACACTTTATGCCAATTCATGGAATCGATATTGTTAATTTTTTTTTTTTTATCGCTATCTGCGAAATATTGATAAAGATATTACAGCGAGTTGACAATGGAAATTTTTTTTTTTTCAATGCATACATCACGATATAGTGCTCGGATCGTTGATTACAAATTAATTTATCACTCACTGTCTCACTCGTCATTTCACAATGGTGCAATCCTTAATTTTTTTTCTTCTCTCTCTCTCTCTCCCTCTCTCTCTCTCTCTCTCTCTCTCTCTCTCTCTAGTATTACTTTTTCCTCAATTTTAATTACAATTACAGCGAACCCCCGTCAAACTTGCAAACTTTCGAGCGCAAACACGTTTCTATAGTTTAGGATAGTTTTTCCTTCTTCTCCTTATTCATCGTTATTTTTTTATTCTTTGTTTTTTTTTTTTAATTTCTTTCGTTACGTGAAAAAAGTTTTGGCACCGATTTTCATATAGCTGTGAGGGTGTGGGTATTTTTTTTTTAACTTCGTATGTGTGCGTGTGTATTGTGAAAGTGTTAATTTTTTTGTTTTATTTTTTTCGATTCTGTCGTTCGTCTAATCTCATTGGGTTCTATGTAAGTATAAATTTTCTAAAACTATAACCATCTCGCATAATCATTTCTCACGTTTCGTGTCTCATCTTCGTTTTGGGTCTCTCGCTCTCTTTTTAGTTTTTTTTGGTTTTTTTTTAATTTTTTTGCAAAGATTGAGAGTCACTGGGAGCATTTGGAGTGTGTACGACGCTCTGTCTCGCAGGGCTGCGACCGAATTCGAACAAGTTCTTTTTTTTTTAGCAACCACCCCAGCAATTCCATTGCCGCTGCTGTTTTTTCATCTTTTCTTTTTCTCTCTGTCTCTCTCTCTCTCTCTCTCTCTCTCTCTCTCTCTCTCTCTCGTTCTTTCTATCCTCGAGGCTCAAATGCCACGATCGATACGAACGTTCGACGGCAGGCCCAGACTGAATGCCTCAAATATACATATATATGTACATTGTACAGATATACATATATAAATGTTCGTTTGTAAGCCCCCTTTATTCGAGTTGCATCGAGAGAGGGAGAGAGAGAAATATTATGGACTCGCAAATCCCCCTCCTCTGTTTTTCCTCTTGACGCAGCAGCGAGCATTTTTTTTTTTTTTCGAATTCGCCCTGTCTCCAATCACGAAATATTAACCTCACGATTGCTCGAAGTGACTCCAGGTTTCAGCATGATTTAAAAAAAAAAAAGAATTTCATAAAGATTATCCGAATAATCTTTCCTTCTTTCGATGTATATGCGTTACTCCATATATTTCTCCCATCATCTGATCATATTTCATCCTCCTCCCTGTGTGTTATTAAAAAAAAAAAAAAAACGGTCAATTATCAACAAATCCATTAAGAATATTGCAAACCCATTGTCATTGACCAATTTCCCATGACTCTCGGGGAATTATTTATCATACGGGGCTCTGTTATAGTGTACGCGAGATGGTAGAAGGATTTTGGGAAAATACGAGAGAATTTTTTTTTTTTTTTATTCACTGGATTATCCCCGGACCGAGTGCGCTTGAATTTCTTCTTTTTTTTTTTTTTTTTGTTTAATTAAGCTTTAAATTTCGTGATTTTTTTTTCTTCTTTTAAAAAAGATTTAATATCTCCAAATTACATCCTAAAGCGAGATGCATACATTCCGCGATTAGTTGTTACACAAAATATACCAATTATCTTTCTTTTCACTTAAACATTATTCAAGCCGATTAAATACGAATTCAGATTATTTTTTTTTTTCATCAAATTTCACAAAATTTTTTTTTTTTTTTCAATTTATTTTTTCATTCAATATCAAATCCTAATTTATCGTGGCAAGCAGCACTTTAACTGCTCGCGAATTTTGTTTCTATATAGGCATAGGTTTTTTTTTCCTTTTATCCTTCAAAAATCGAGTAAGCCAATGACGAACGATTATATCGATGCTCATGTGGTTTCATTGCAATTAATTTTTTTTTTTTTTTTTCAAGTTTTTCTTCGTCGTTTTCCTTTTGTTTTTCAACGATGAAACTCGGGGCGATACGATGAGACGTGCTTAAAAAAATTATCTATCGACAGTCTCGTCGTAAGTGCGTGCACACCTGCCTGCGATCAAATATTATCCAAAACTAGATTTGTCTCTGTATTTTTTTTTCTCAATAACTTATTTCACGATTTTTTTTTTTTTTAATTTAGTTATTAACTTGTTTTTTTTTTAAGCCTTAGAGAAATATACGTATGTGATATACTAAATATTTCATTCGCGCATCTCGATCGTCTCCAATTCGTTTCTCCCTTCGGTTTTTTTTTCCTTTTCGCGTTCTTTTTTTTTTCGTATTAAAACTTTTGAAAATCCCTAAAGTCTCGAATGATGAAAAAAAAAAAAGTAATAAAAATAAAAGTCTCAAGCACGAAGGGAGATTCGATCCAACGATATTTTTTTTTCTTTTTTACCTAACAATCCCTATTCATTTTATATCCCGCAATTTTTCATTCCTCCCAGCGCCATTGCTCATCGTGACTCGTACGAGAGACGAGAGGGGATGATTTTTTTTCGTTTGTTTCACGGGAGCGTCCTTCGAGCGGATTGGCTTTTTACTCGAACGGCTTGTGCGTGTGTATCTCGGGTTAAAACATGAATTTTTTTTTTTTTTTTCTTAATGAAACGTCGAGGGATCGGTGACAATCTTCGTGTCTGTGTGTTTGTTTTCATGTAAATATATGTGTGTGTGTGTGTGTGTGTGTTTGTGGGGGATCGGAGGATGAGCGAGGGTAGTTTGTTGCACGAAAAGGCCGGAAATAGATCTGTGTTGAGCAGCACAGGAAATATATCGAGCGTATGACAATATATATCGTATTTTATCGAGTCAGATGACAGTCTCATCGTATATCAATTGTCAATTCAATATTAAACGGCCGGCCTCTCCGTTCACACTTATAATTAATATTCACTAAATTTTAAGTGAACTTGTCGGATAATCGATGCTGAAAGGATCATTGGATATCGTCTATAGACCAAATAGCGTCACGTACAATCGTGCCACGTAAAATAGATATATTGTTATTGTAATTCTTTTTTTCTGTCGTACATATATATATATATATATACATATATATTCGTATGAATCACCGTAATGTAAACTAATGAAAATTAAATACATCTTTTCGCCTCGTAATATATATACCCTCTCTTCATAAATATATAATATGTATAATTTCATATAGTTTATTTTATACTCATATATTGTTTCGTTATAATATCAATCTTATATGCTTTTTTTTTTCTCGTCCCTCCTTCCTTTTGTTGCTGCTGCTGCTTTCTTTTCATTTCTCTTTCGTTTTGTTTTTTTCTTTCTTTTTTTTGTTTGTTCTTCCTGTCTTTAAATTAAATTCAGTGTAAGAGAGAGAAAGAGTCTGTATTCATTTTTCATGTCTATAATAGTCACGAATAATATATGTATTTTTTATATTTTTTTTAAATATATATATATATATATTCTTGGAAAATGTGTACGTCGGAGTTAAGACTGATTGAATCACTGAAAATCCCGAATTCTCTCCCATCTGACCTTCTCCCTTTCGATAGCAATGAAAAATTTGATAACAAAAAAAAAAGATCCATATTCATCTTAAAAATTGTTTTTCTCGTGTTTGATGCAATCGTCGTATTTGTTATCTTCCGCGAGTCGTTGCAACAGTGAGCAGGATACGAAAGCGACTGATGCTCGAGCGAAAACTGAACCGATTTTTCCTTTTGGCTCTATAATTTCTCATTTCTCGATTTTTTTTTTTTTTTCAATTTCTTCAGCATTGTTTTTCTTTTCCATGCGCACTTTCTTGCCTCAATCGTCCTCAACTAAAACGGATGATCATCAGTCTTCGTGAATCACAGAAAGCTTTGATATGGCCTTTGACGAGATTAATCCGTGATTTTCTCGAGCACACTCAAATTACCATCCATACCCTCGATCTGCCTGACACACAGGGCATGAGATATCCCTTTAAATGCGACTTGTTTCGAGGCAAAATATGGACAAAAGCTTCGATAACAAAATGCGAAGAGGATTTTTTCTTTTCACTTCTGGATCGACGAGCACTCGAAAAAAATGGTTCAGTTTCGCTACTTTTTTTTTTTTTCTTCAAGCACAGTCGCCTGATTGCGAGTAAATATTGCTTCGGTTTCGTGGTTGAGTTTTTTTTTTTACAATATACTTATTTATCTTTTTTTTTTGTTTTTTTTTTTTTCTGCGCTACCGAGTTGTACCTCGGAAACGCTTCTAATACTTCATTCCCCTTGACTCAATCTCCATAAATTACAATATAATATATTTATATTTGCTTGAGTAAAAAACATTAGATTAATTTAAAATCGACAAGTTTTGTTTTTTGTTTGTTTTTTTTTTTATTTTTGCAAGACTCGCGGATTCGTGACGAAGGATTATCTATAATGTGCACTAGTTTTGTTTTGTTTTTCTTCGTTCCAGGGATCAACACGCCTTTTACAACAACAACAAAAATAATGATTTTCTCACGAAAAAACGAAAAAAAAATCATTTTTTTTTTAAATTCTCGCTGCCGATGTAATTATCGAGAGTGTATGAAAATTCGGTGTATCATAGACTCGCGAGAAACGACGGTGGAAAATGAGCAGAAAGAGAGAAGGGGAAGGAGAAGTGAGCGAGAGATGATGGTAAAACGCGAGGTAGAATACAATAAACATTTCATTGACGATCAGATGACGGTATCTATGTATATATATATATATATATTTATATATATATGCATATATATGTATTATATATATGTTTGGAGAAAATTGACAATGAGATTGAAAGAAAAAACAAATTGACCCGACCAGTTTCCATTTCGACGCGACAGACTTCGATATTACATATTGATGGAGATGTTTAACTAGTTTTTTTTTTTTTTTTTTTTTTTTTTTCATCTACAATGTTCAATCATCCTCGACTCTGTGATGTGTCTCGTGTGTCATAAGGATGGGCGTTTTTTTAAATTTTTCTTAATTTTTTCTCTCCACAATCTTTACTTTCTCTCTTTCTCTCTCTCTCTCTCTCTCTCTCTCTCTCTCTCTCTCTCGCACTCTTAAATGTCATCCTACGAAAAACCTTAACGTAGATTCATTATTTATTCATTGTTTTCTTCTCATACTTATTGCTTTGAAATTCCATATCGAAGACGTGTCGTTTACGTAAAAAAGAAAAACCGAGTAAACATCGGGCTTGGATTCGGGGGACTGGGGAGAATAAGGATTAAGGGAGGGAATTTTTTTTTTTTTTTTAGGTTTGAGGGAATTTAGGGGTCCACGTACAGAAAACAATAGTCACTCGTAATGTTTATTACAGAGATAAATATATTTATATATGTATATGCGTTTATATACCTATATAATAATATTCACGTACGTACAAATACCTATCAGAGTACCAGTGTCCGTATGTATTTTTTTTTTTTTTCTTTTTTTTAGTCTTTATGATTTTTTTTTTTTTCATGTAATGTATACGTGTGTGTCATTTCAATTTAGGCCTTAACCATGCATCATAAGAATATATATATGTATTATATATTATATTTTATATATTATACATAATATTTTTATATATATATTCGCATTAAATGCTTGTCCACGTATTAATCATCATTCTCCATTGTTTTTTTTTTATAAAATTTTTTTTTTTTAATCGCGCCCTCAACCCCTCTGCCCGCGTATTCGATCGAAGTGATCTCATCCCAGACGATCTTTGCGATAATAAAAATTTCGGTGATTACACGTTTTTTTTTGTGAATCATCGTTTTCTTTTTTTTTTTTTTTCCAAATTCAACCATTTACGGATTCACGCGAGGCGAGAGAGAAACAAAAGCTCTCATTCTTCATTAGCTCTGCCGTCATTCGTTTTTAAGTGTTATCATTTATTTTTGTTTTTTTCTTTTTCTTTTAGTCACCTTTTGGTGCGGCGGGGCCGTCGGGGGAATCTCATTCCCGCGCGATATTATCAAAAATAATTTACGGACGATCGGAGAGAGTGCGATCCGGCACGATTTTTAACTTTTTTTTTGTTTGCTATTTTTTTTTCTTTAATTCGAAGGTCTCTCGCGAACGTGCTTGATTACCGGACGAAACAATCAAACCGTCCAGCCTCAAAATTATGTTTATTACTTTTTTTTTTTTTCGGTGGGATACACTTGGGGGTGATTTTTTTCTTTTCGTTATTCTCAAAATTTTGAACAACGCCACCAAGAAGCCCGAGGAATTGCAATAATACAGCCGATAAGATTAATCAGCGATTTTGGTGTGTTGAATTTTTGTTTTACCTTCATCGTTTTTTTTTTTTTTTTTGTCGATGCATCTCCTACAGTTATTTTATTATTATTAATGTTATTATGTATTTTTTTTTTTGGTTTTTTTTTTTTGTTTTTCTTTTTCAATATCATTGCCGATCACGTTACGATAATCAGTCGAAAAGCTATGCGCGTTTTACACATACACGGAATGTCTCAGTGATCGGATTGAAATCGAGAGTGCGACGAAAAAAATTGCAATTGGAATCGCGTCTGCAACGCGAGACACGAAGCCCGTAGTAGCAAACGGCCCGTGTGTCGTCTCGTTGAAGATCGGACAATCGAGGATCAGCTTCTTCGATCGCTCTTTCAATTATTTATTTTTTTTTTTTTTCCAAATTCCGTAAGACACACCGTACATCTATATATTACAAATAAATTTATATGCATGTACAGAGTAACTTTGAATATATATATATATATATATACGTATATCACAAATCATTACGTTAGCCATTATTTTAAATAGTTTTGCGAAATGAGTGAGTGAGAGTGGATTGAGTCGATCGCGATCGATTATTTAAATATTGATTGATCCTCGTGCTGATTCATCGTGTATTTTTTTTTATTTTTTTTTCCCACCTTCTTCTCGGCTCTTTCTCTCTCGTTACTTTTCATTCAAGCTTTCTTTTTTTTTTTTTCAAATTATACTATTACGTTAACCAATCGATTTTAGCAATTATAGACCAGCATATGCACAGTGCGCTCTTTTACTCGTTCGTTTAAACATACTCGATGAAAAATCGTTTTATCTCAAGCAATTTTTTTTTTTTTTTTCTTGATAATTCAGGCAAAAAAATAAAAAGTCTCTCGTCGTTGGCTCCCTAGTATCTTGGCGTCTATTATTCTTGCACTCGGTTCAACTTTGTTGTTTTTTTTTTGCTTCTCGTTATAGCTCTGTTTTCTATGCTCTTTGGCAAAAAAAAAATCACTCACACGAATTAAATCTAAAGGAGCAATTGGGCAGTAATGGTTATTTTCTTTTTTTTTTTTTTTTATTTCTCTCGTTAAAATGGTGCGTTCTTTCAGAGGCACGTCCAGAGCTTCTCGATACTTTGACAAGTTCACTAGATTAGTAATACATATACAAGTGTATATATTTTTTAAATTGTTGAACATGACATTTAAATACCAACGGTATATCGGTAGTGCATTTATAATTATTGTTATTGATCGGCCAATTACGGTGGGGGGGTTGCAGCTGCGACATTCTTATACAAAAATAACAATAACGTTAATAACAATTTTCACAATGATAATATAATGATAATGACGATTACGCACATCGAGCACTTGTCAAAGAAATGAGAAAACGAGGACGCACCTTATCTGCTTTATTTTTTTTTTTGTCTTTTGATCGTAATTCTACGTCAAGGATATATCGTTCGTTCCTGTACGTGTGTGTGTGTGTGTGTGGTTTTTTCTTCGTCTTTTAATTCCTTAAATTCTAAAAGACTACACCGAATTACACGGTCACCATTGCGTTGTTTATTCATTTACAATCAAGATCGTAAAGACAAAACTCCGCATCATTGCGTAATCGGAGATTCCTTGAGCAAAGAAAAAAAAAGTAAAAATTTCGTGGCCCACCGTGACGTGATGTATAAAAAAAAAAATTATTCAGAGGCTGATCAATGGCACGAGGGGGCGTGTGTTTCAATCGGCCGATTGTTGCTATGGTTTTTTTTTTTTTATTTATCGAAATATTCAAGCCATACAAAGACGCCGCGAATTGCAATTTTTTAAAATCCGTTAATCCGCGAAAATTGCAAATATATTCGATACGTTACGGTGGATGTACTTTATTATTCTTTTTAGCATATCAATATTGTTTCAATTTACAATACCGTTTAGATTAATTAATTATTCATCGTCACACGTTCCATTCATAATATACTTTTTTAATTTAATATTACTTTTAAACTTTTATAACGTTTCATAGATCGAAAAATAAATATAAAAATAAACCGGGCATTTAGGTATTAATATTTTGTATCGATAATTCTTTTTCTTTTTTCTTTCTCTCTCTCTCTCTCTCTCTCTCTCTCTCTTTCTCTTTCCCTCATTCCTTCTCCGTTTCCTCGTCTCATTTTTTTTCGCACTTTCCTCTCGATTGCGCTTGCATTCTGTGACAAAAATCTATGCGCTTCGTTTCGGCTCAATCGTCGATTTCTTTCACCGCAAAACGAAGCGAGAATTCATGCTCCCCCGGTCTCTCGCTCTCTCTCTCTCTCTTTCTTGTACATGTCAAACTATTAATATAATTGAATTAGGAGAAAAAAATTAATTAGATCGCCCTCAGTACGGAAGACTGGGCATCAAGTGTGTGACATGTACGAGCGCCTTATATCCTCGATTAATCAATTCTCGCTCGTTCAACGATGAAACTTTCGTTCAATCTGTTGTTATTTTTTTTTCCTTCTAAAAATTCTTCGTTACCGCATACCCGAGAAAGAAAGGGCGCTTTTGTTGCCCACTCGTATCGAGGTGGTTTTCTTTTTTTTTTTTTTTTTCACCCATACGGGAACTGCACTCCGTTGCACCAGCACCGAAATATTTTTTTCTTTTTTTTTTTTTCCCAATCCGCAAGCCCTCGAACACGAATTTTCGTTCTTTTTTCTTTTCCTCATTCGCCACACCAAGTATTTGTTTCTTTTTTTTTTTTTTCTTTTTTTAAATACGATAGATACGATTTTCTTTTTTGTTGAGCATTTCGCAAAGTACACGAAAAAGTACAAAATTAATTCTTTACATATCATTAATATTTTTTTTTTTTTTTTCGTAGTTCTAAGATGTTATTCCTTCTTCCCCTCGTCACTCCAGCCCCCGTTCTCAAAGGTGCTGCGGGAGGATTATTATTATTGTTATTATTATTTTTTTTTTTTTGTAATTTTTCTCGTACATCGACGATTTTATTTTCATTTTTTATTTGTAAATATTACTCTTAACATTGCAGTTTTTTTTTTTTTTATAGTCGTCGGATTTTTTCGCTCTTTAATATAGTTGTGCTGATCCAAACGACTATAGGGAAGGGGTGAATGGGGGGGGGGGGGGGGTACGACTCGTTAGCGTAAGTGATTTCGCAAAAACACTACAGTTTACTCGCGTCAACAAGTCGGTTATTGGATATATAAATATATGTTTAAATATGCTCGACGAACACAAAATTATATATATATATATAAATTATATATATATATATTATATGCGTGTAAGTTTATATTTTGTTTAATTACACCCCTATTTTCCCTCGCCACGTTAAAATTGTTATTTTTCTCCTTTTCTTTCCTTCAAATGCGTTCTCCTACGCTTAAATCTCTATATGTATATACCGTCGTGTCATTTTTTTTTTGCTCTTTAGGATTGTATCATAGTAAAATAGAAAAAAGCCCTAAAAACTCATCGAGGCTCGCTATAGCTAGATTTTTGCATTCCTTCGCACCCGCGCCCTCGCTTTTCTTAAATCTCTAATCCATTATTATTATTATTATTATTATTATTATTATTATTATTATTATTATTTTGACAATTTTTATCCTTGCACTCCTCAAGTTACGCGCGTTTCGCCGTTTTATTTGCAGCCTCTCTCACCATGCACACCTTTCGATTTCCACGAGGCCTATTTTGTTATTTCCCACCCTCCACCCCCACTCCCCCGCCCCTATAAGTTCGTCAGTCTGTCGATTATCTCCCCTGAAGACGCTCAATTCGTCGTAACAGTGCGAGAGATTATTTATTTACGTTTTTTTTTTTTTAATAACTGGAAGATTCGCCACGGTTACGATCGACCGTCCTTCGCTTAAGAATTTTCGATCGAGAGACACAACAACGCTGTTGAGGTTGGCTGCGTGTTTTCGGGTGGAACGACCGGAAGATTAGTTGGAAAATACGCAACGGAGAATAATTTTTGTTTTTTTTTTTTTGCAAAAATTAATAAAACTAAAAATGAAGGAAGTAAACAAAAAAAAAAACATTCCGTGGGTTCGAAACATTTGAAAGTTTTTTCGTTCTCTTTCCTCGCGGTTGGTTGCCTCAAATTAGTTTTCGCGTACTCACATTCGTCTAAAATTCGTCTCGCTATCCCAAAAACGTCGGACCTATTGGTAGGGGCTCTCACGTCAAGGAAAACTAGAGAGACAGGGAGAGAGAGAGAGAGAGAAAACTACGGACCCCCCCCCCCCCGTTCTATACATTCTACAATGTTGCGCCTGTTTAATCAATATGTGTTCGAGACGCATCGTTTGCTCGAGAGCGAAAGAGACAAACCGCTTTATAATAATCCCTGTGCGATATTTACCCACACATACAAACACGCATATATATATGTATCAAACGCCAGAATGATTTTCTTTCGCACCCTCACGCTTTATTACGTGAGTCAGAAAAAAAAAAAAAACGTTTATCCTCGTTAAAGATGGCTTTTCCAAGAGAGAAAGAGAGATAGAGACTCGTGAAACCCGCTCTCTTGTGATTCGAAATATCCCTTATTTACCTATCTCCTCCCTTCGATAAATCTTATGCATATACACATATACATAAAGATGTATGTGCATGTGTCTTGAGCTGGTAATAGAAGTACAGTAAGAAGTTTATCGATTCGAAACGTTTGAGAGCCACTGCCCATCGCGTGTAGAATTTTCTCGGTTCAATCTCCCCCACCCCGCTCTTCAATCTCATACCATTACATACTTTGTGTATGGATGTAATGTTTCTGTATGATGAAAAATCATGTAACTGGAAAAAAAAAGCATACGCTCAGCTGCCTGAATATCGATGCAGCTCGAAAAAAAAAAAAAAAAAAACGAAATAAACAACAAAATGATTCGTTTGGACGCCCGAAAACAAGTTCAAATCGGTCCAATCGCTTCTGTCCGGATACAATTTTTCCTCGTCAAGAATCCTTCAAGCGAAAAGTTTATTAAAAAAAAAAAAAAAAACGTACATTCGACTCCCTAGGTAACGAAGCAATTAGAGAAAAAACGACAGAATGACAGGTTCGGACGCTCGAAAACGAGTTCGAATCGGTTAAATTGCCTCGCTTCGGATTCTTCGACATGGTCAAGAATCATTCTAGCAACTCGCTAATTGAATTAAATCATACGCTTGGCTCTCTAAACATCGGAGCAATTAAAAGAAAAGAAAAAAAAAAAAACGAAAAAAAAACGACCCAACGACTGAAAACGTTGGAGAAAATCGATTCGGTCGTTCACGCGGGGTTGTCATTTTTTATGAGCGGTCAAGAGTCCTTCTAGCAAATTTCTATAATTTGAAAAAATCGTGCGTATCCTGACGAGGCTCAAGGGGAAAAAAATACTCGCTGAATGACTCGTTCGGACGCTTGAAAACATGTTCGAATCGATACGAACGCGCCAATATTGTCGTTTCACATTCGTCTCATGGTGTGCCACGAGTACTACCGAGATTTGCGAATTTAACGAGAAAATTTTAACGCGGAGAGTTTGCTCGTAAAGGATAGTCCGCACTTTAAGAGATTGGGAACCTCTGTGGAATGGCTAAAGGGGGGTTGACTGGGAGGGTAGGGCGTCGCCGCGTCTCTTTGCCGCGACCCCCACGAGCTATCGACCGAGACTTGGCAAGGGAGACGACGTTAAACAGAGAGAGAGAGAGAGAGAGAGAGAGAGAGAGAGAGAGAGAGAGAGAGAGAGAGAGAGAGAGAGAGAGAGAGAGAGAGAAGAGTGAATATATATGCAGCTGCTGTCAAACAGAAGGGCACAACAATACAGGGTGCTTCAACTCGGGATGCGTCAAATCGTATGAATTACGTCCTTTTATTTGTCAGCAGTCGATTTATATGCGGTCAAGAGGGTTGCGAAAGATCGAGGGAAAAAATGAGAGAGACGAATTTGAATTTTTATGTAGAAAATGAGAAAGAGACACACAGCATGTGTGCATGTGTGAAAGGACAAGATAGAGGCAACGGCGAGTCAAAACTTTCCACCTCGCGTGAAGCAGTTACATTTGAGCTTTTTTTTGCTACCCGATAAATTCTGAGGGATGAAAATTTTCAAATGTTCTCATTCAGCAACGAGGAAGGGGGAAAAAACTCGTAATTACGAGAAATATTTTCTGCGTTACATTGCAACGTTGAATGGCGAATCACCAAGGAACGGAAAATTAAATGGCTGTATCGTGCGCCAAGAAAGATCGAGACAGAGAGAGACAGAGAGAGAGAGAGAGAGAGAGAGAGAGAGAGAGACCCCTCTAAGGCTTCGTTCTAAATGACAAGATCCACTTGGTTGCTCGAGCCAGAAATCGCCCTCGACTTTACATATTATCGTCCACATAATATATGCATATGGCAGCTCGGGTCTTTATACAACCTTGAGAACGTCGCACGTACGCCACAAAAGCTCAACCTCGTCAATGAGAACGTAAAAATAAAGTAAAATACGAGAGCTTGAACGACTGCAACAATGAAGGCGCATAGCACCCGTTGGACACGTTGAAAAATTTATGGAAATTTCAGGACTGTGAAATGCAGAGCTGAGAAGCGTAATAGCCTTGATCTTAAGGATTATAAAGGAAGATGATCTGTCTCTCTCTCTCTCTCTCTCTCCCTCTTTCTTTCTGCCAACCCCCTTATCCTTGGGTCCTTTGGAGGATGGTTAAGCGCAGGTGTTCAACCATCGCTTTAGATACCAAGGGTACAGATGCGGGACAACGTTTCGCACAAAACTCATCCATCGTAATAATGAAGATTCACGAGGGAAAACGACGAGAGATATATTTCTTGTATCCTCTGATATATGTTCCGATCTCCGGGGTAGCATAAATCGACATTCTAAAATTCGTCGTTCTACCATGCCCCCCCCCCCCTGTTCAAAATACGATACGTTCGAGTGACAACAGAGGGTGGTTTCCTATCGATTTGCTGCAGAATGAACAAGATAGACGAATCCCAACGTACAACAGACGACACGTTTATATAATACATGTATATTCAATGGTGTTTATGTGCGTAGTACACAGGATATTGCAGTTTCAGTGATATTGCCGCATTACAGTACACTGTTCTAGGATTTTTCGAGGCACTGACATTAGCATAGAAATACAATTCATGGGTAATTAAAATGTTAGAGTTGATTTCATGGTTAATAAAAGTGTTGAAATTCATTGCGCAGAGAATTTAAGCATGAAAATTCATTTCCCGGAAAATTGAAGTGTCGAAATTTATTCCCCAGGGCATTGAAGTCTTGCACTTGATTATACGAGAAATTGAAGCGTCAAAATTCGTTAAATAGGTCATTTAAGTCTTCAAACTCGTTGCATAAACAATCTCTGAAAATTTTACGCCAAATTTTGAAGCCCTTCGCGCAGTGTCTCAAGTGCTACACGTGTGACTTTACTCGCAGCAGTCCCACACCTGCGCTGAACAATCACCGACCGTGTAAGACGCTCTTTCAGTATTCACAGCCTCATCAAACACACCGCTGGATACATTCAATGAATGTACCGAGGTTAAGATAGTACGTCGAAAAAAGAAGAAAAACATGAATGCAGGAATCTGGAGTGAACAAGATGTGAGACGGAGTATGACGAATATACCTTGCAGAGAGGAGTTGAAAAGAGAAGGATGAAGAGGTGACGGTTGTTGGTTATAGTCAGGTTCGAAATGAACCACATGCTGCCAGAACCTTCGCCAGTTATATGGACCATTCCAATATCAAATTGTCAGATCTGCGATACTCACCCCCTGGGATTTGGTCCATGATTCGTTTTTCGGTCGATTTTTTTTTGCCAGCTGTTATTCACGGTGCTCGCGATTATTTCGTGTCATTATCAAATAGCAGCTGGCAAACAAAAAATCTCCAAAAAAACTGCCTGCATTTCAGGCTTGTAAAAACTGTATAAAATAAGTATGCACTGAATCCCAGAGGGTGAGGGTCATAAAACCGTCGATTTGGTTCAGAATAGCCCATACATATATACATATATATATGTATATATGTAATATAACGTGCTAGAAGCGGCGACGACCTCCCTTCGATGGCGCCGGCAAGCCACCCTTCCACATCATCCTCCGCGCACCCCCTTTGCCGAGCCTCGCCCGTTTTGCTGCTGGTGGTGCCGACGTCCATCGCCACCACCTCGCAAGAAAGCGGCATCACCAAGAGGAAAAGAGTGTGTGGGAGAGAGAGCGAGTGATAGATAGATAGATAGTGAGAAGAAAATGAGAGAGAGAGAGAGAAAGAGAGAGAGAGAGAGAGAGAGAGTGAGAGTGAAAGAGGGAGCAGCGACGCCACCCCTGGGGGGGGAGTCTCTGCTACACACCGTTCTACCGCCCCAACGGCATCGACCGCAGCCCTCAACGCTGCAATGCGACGTTGCCATCCCAACGGCCAACAGCCCTTGCAACGCTGGGCATCCAACGTGGTCGACACGGTATGAAAGGGAGGAAGAAAACGAGCAAGAAACTCTCTCTCTCTCTCTCTCTCTCTCTCTCTCTCTCTCTCTCTCTCTCACCCTTCAAATCTCTCCCTCTTACTCTATTTATCCGTGTCGGGATTCTTCGTGAATCAGAATTTACCATCGTGGGCACACGAGGCTCGAAACTTTCTTTACCGGGTTCCCCCTCATGCTGTTGAATCGAAATGAACCGTCGTAATGTATAAAACGAAGATTCTAATGGCAGTTATTGGTTCTTGGTCGTTCTGAGGCGGTTATACGATTTCGATGAAACTGAGACAAGGGGGCAAGGAGGAAATTCAGTTATCTCTCGAATGATACTATAGTTTCCTCGGGAAGCATCGAGAATTTCCCGATTTCAAGGGGTTCCGTGCGATTTTGGGGTTATGCATTGCATATTATACATTCTAATATGTATGCACAATGCACATATACACCATCGTATACGCGTACATATGCAGCCCGATGTATAATTATGTATATAATGTAGACTCGGGCCTCGATATCGAGTCGATGCGGCATCCACACGTGACTCTCGTCATCATGGACGCAGCGCGACTCTCAGCGAGTCCCGCCGGGGGAGAAGAAAAAAAAGGAGCCTGAACGTTTCCACATATAATTTCCTCAGCCATCCCCAAACGTTCTACCCTCTCGCGAAGTTCACCTGACCGGATCCTCGGCACCGAAAAGGATCATGCTGCCGGAATTGTTTCCCCAACGCACCAGCGTAATTTTACGTTTTCCGCAAAGCCCCTCTATACGGGGTTCACACGTCCCTGTCCACGGACAAATAACTCGCGATCGAGCCTCGCGCGAATTCTTGACTTTCTGAACGACACGCGAATATGAGCATGCCGGGACAATTTTTATAGACGACCAAAATTGAAGATACCGTCCAGTTGGGACGACAATCCGGTGCGAGATCGTTCGAACTTGTTTCAAAGAGTCCTGAATCGTGTACATGTTTGAGATATTGAGTTGAAAAAAAAATTTCTTTACGAAAATTACGTAATATTTTATTGTTTCTTTTTTTTTCCCTAAAATATTTCATACGAATTTATAGAAATACTTAGACCTAGAGGCCACCCTTCCTTGAACCTGACACGCCGATCTTTCTCGTGCAACTCGAAATAATTTTTGACCGCTTTTTGCTTGTTTGTTTGTCATTACCACGAGAAAAAAAAAATACACGAGAGCCTGAATCGTAGAAAAATAATCGATAAAATAAGATTTATTGACGATCTACAACTATGAAGTTGATAAATAACGATTCGTTTTACTGCGAGTATCGTAAGTTTTGCTTTTGTGTGTGTGTGTGTGTCGAGAAAGGTACAGTAGAATTATATGTAAAAAAATAAATCGTCGAAAATATATTATCGGACAAGACATGACGAGTATCATATATATATATATTTTTTTTTTTCATCGAGTTGTGATAAATGCATTTAGTAATAAATCAAGTATACATCATGTATATTACATACATCATATATATTATATATTAGGGTGGTCCTTAACGAACGAAAAAGTTGTGCCTCTCCCCAAATCAGCTCCAAATAGGATCAAAACAAACATATCCAAATTTAAGTATTCTATCTTAATATTAAGTCATGCCACCGAGCACTTGGATTAGGACATTTTAATAACTTGGAATTTCAAGAAACCTTCGATAACTTTTTTTTGAGACCTCTAAAAATTATGGAAAAAAAAATTTGAATGCAGAAAGCATGTGTAGTTAGGCTAGTTCAGATCGATCTTTTTCATTTCGATATGAGTCAATCGATACGACCGATAATAATAATCCGATACAATCCAAAAGATCGATCTTTCATTTGTAACCCGGCAACTTTCAGGTTAACTAAAGATGTCCTCTAAGCTACTCTATACTCTCCATTTAAATTTTTCACCGTACCAGAGAAAGACTTATATTGGGAATCAATACGGAGGCGTGACCTATCCAATATGTCCGCTAATACCCAGTCAGCCAGCCCTAGTTAGCATGGGGCAGGATAGGGAACAGTGATAAGCACTGGCATTATCGCATATTTTTCGGCGAAATGCGATTGTTTTTAGTAAGATTTGATAATGAGGCTTACGCGTGGATGGAATCCACAGCGCAAATTGGATACAGATGAAGTGATTATAAGGATAAAAGGAACCTACACAACGTGCAATGTTTAACCTCAAAATCTTGAAAAATAATTCCCATCACTTTTCGCCTTCGTAAATGCTTTAGAACAATAAAATTATTATTCAAAATATCAGCCTATCGCATGAAAAATGTTTTATTTATAAATTATCGTTCATGTTTCAGAAATTATAAAATTGAAAGTCACGTCGCTTGTGCTTACACGACATAAGTAAAACGATTATTCATTTTCTGCGTGTGCTGAAAATCTCATGCCCTCGCACCAAATATCGACTATTTATTTTTATGTCTTCCTGATCTTTATTTATGATTTATTTCTTGTAATGAAGCAGCAGCTTTTGAATTATTATTAAAAAGTGACAAATTCGCATAGTATAATCATCGGGCAGCGACTGGGAGAGAACAGTTAGACATTTGGCCACCAGAGGTCAGGGTGACATTTGTGAGTATGTAGTATCCATCCTAACGGTCAGATGGCAATGCCGTCGATTCAAGGAGTAAATCTGTGTTTTTTTTTTAAATTATAGCAAAGAATTGAAATTCATTGCGTATCGTTAGAAAAAAAAATGAATATAAATGCTTGGATTTTTTTTAATTCACGTTCTTAGCAATAAATTGGTAAAATTTATAGGAAAGAAACGTATAAAAAATATTATTTTATCCGTATACTGAATAATTTTCGTTTTTGCTCCATGAGATTTTATGTTGGGGCGGTGTGAAACAATTTCTAAATAAAATAGACCAACGAAAAATGTTTTCTGCACGGCATTAAAGTTTTTTTCATAATTTTTAGTGATCTCAACAAAAAAAGTTGTCGAAGGTTTACTCGAAATTCCACGTTATTTAAATTCCCTAAGCCAAGTGCTCGTTGGCACCCCTCAATATTAAGCTAGGATGCTCAAATTTGAATATTTTAGTTTCGATCATTATTTGGAGCCGATTTGGGGGGAGGCACAACATTTTCGTACGTTAAGGACTACCCTAACAATAAATTTGTATTCAAGTGTCTCTGAATCTCCGTTAATTAGGAAATTCGTTTTTAATTTTACTTTCACCATGTCCTGCCATGCCTGTAATTTTATTCTCTCTATTTTTCGTCCCTCTCATTGCAATTCAATGAATTTTATTTTTTATTTATAACAAAAAAAATCACAAAACTGGATCTGAGAATTTTTTTTTGCTTTTTTTTTCCCCATAATTCACACAATTGCCTCGCGATTGCTTTTGCGAAAAACCATTCGGAGTTTTTTGTTTTTTATTCCCTCCACGAATCCTCGAACGAACGAAACCGAGAGATCTCCGAGGAAATGGTGAGAGATCGAATGTCACGGAAAAACGAGAAAACCAGAAGCGAAAAAAAAAAACGAAACGAAACGAAACGAAATGAAACGAGAAGAAAAAAAAATCCAACGAACCAAGGAAAAAACGTGCCAACGATGAGGATTGCAGGCGAACGAGAAAACGAAAAATGAAGCAACGTAAAATCGTAATTAAAAATGAAACGAACAGATCGGGGAAATTGATGATAATAATTGGAGAAGGATGGGAGGGGAAAGGGAGAAGAAAACAATAAATAAGTGCACGTTATATTAAAATCATATTATATATTAAAATATTCATAATAATAATACTAATATAATAATAATCGTAATATATTATCGCTTGTTCGTAAAATTACATAAAAAAATATAGAAAATAATAAACTCGTAGCTTTTTCGTCTGTTTGTTTGTTTGTTTGTTTGTTTTTTTTCGTTTTTAAATTCTTTCGGTCTGCACACTCACTCGAAAATATCTCTATCGCAACTTTCGTCTCTTTTCTCACGCTCATCGGCTAAGTTTAGCTATATTTATGCATAATTATAATCATAATAATAATAATAGTAGTAGTTTATCGGTATACGTGGATCATGTTTTTTTTTTTTTTTCTCGCGCCTGTCATTGCATTCTCATATTCTTTTGCTCTTCTTCAATCAAACACTTTTACTCCTGAATTCTTTTTTTTTTTTTTTTTTTAATTTTTTTCATCGGTACGAAAGTCATTAAAAATTTTTATTCAGTAAATTCTTCATTTTTTTTTTATTTTTCCTCAATATTTTTTTATCTCGGCTGTGTTCGGAAAAAAATGTTATTTTTATTTGTTCGATCACCCTCAATGCCACGAGAAGATCTTTTTTTTCTGTTTTTCCTTCAGAAATCTTTTTCAGAATTTTTTTCTTCCGATGCTCCGAGGAAAGAAAAAAAAAAGAAAAATTTTCTTCTTCACGATATATCTTTTGAGCAAAAGGAGACTTTTGGGGGAAAGAAAAAAAAATCGTTTTTTTCTCCTTTTTTTTTCACTGTTCGCAAGGCAATAAATCATGGAAGTAAGTCATTGTAAATGCACAATGTGTGTGTGTGTGTATCTCAGTCGGTTTTCAAGGCGTCAATTTCCCGGAGAAATCGACGACGATACTTCGATTTGTTTTTTTTTTTTTGTTTTGTTTTTTGGCAAAGGGCGCGTCGCACAAATTTTTATTTGACCGTTCAAAAAAAAAAAAAAAAAAAAAAAAAAAAAAAAAAAAAAAAAAAACAAAATAAATCACAAAAAAGCGACAAAACAAAATTAAAATTGTATAATCGAATTACGTACTTTTTGATGCGATTCGAGAACGAAAATGTAAAAAAGAGCGAGTGCAAAGGGGGCAATTCGGAAAAAAAAAAAAAAAACAATTGGGCTCACGTCCAATATTTTCAATTTTCACGAATTTCTTTTTTTTTCTTTTCTTTCTTTCTCTTTTGTCAATTAAATTTCTTTGTTCTTTTGCTTATTCGTTTGTCACTCGTTATTTTCGTTGCGTAACTTTTTATTTTTTTTTTTCACTCCTTCGACATAAATATATTCGAGTCACGAGGCAATTACCAGTTAGACTTTTCAGAATACTAAAAAAAAAAAATAATAATAATAATAATAATTGACAGTTCGTAATGTTTTTTTTTTCAACTTTTTTTCCTTCATTTTTTTTCCCTGCCATCGATATCAATTATATACAAACACAAAAAAAAAAAGGAGGGATGGAAAAAAATAAAAAAATAAAAATAAAAATAAAAATAAAAACACGAGGGGACACGACTTGGAGCGAGCAGCGTTGCTCATCGAGCGAGGGTAATTGTTTTTCTTTTCTTAAATATTCTTTCATTTTATTTATTTCTATTTTTCCGTTTTTTTTTTTTTTTTTTTTCAATTATTCTTATTATTTTCGTTCCTACGAGCCACCGAAATGAATTCGGGAGCGAAACGTATTTTTTGTTTCCTTCGTTATAATTAACAATTTAAAAAAAATGATAATAATGAATCAGCGCTGCTCGCCGTTCTGTCATGCTACGGCAATAATGAAATTACGCGCTAATAATATCGGCGATGACATTACAATGACAATAATATTAATAATCCATAATAATAATAATAATAATAATAATAAATGTGATGATAAAATGTCAAATATAAAATAATCTTCGCTACATATATTAATGCTCAATTTTTTGTATTTTTTTTTTCCTTTTTGCTTCCTCAACTAATCGTCAGCAAGCTTTGCCTTTCCTTTCCTTTTTTCACACGCACACACAAATCTATATTTTTCTCACTTTTGCACTTTTCTCTATTTCCCTCTCTCTCCCCCCAATCTCACTTTCCTTTGTGAGATTACGAAAAAAAAAAAAAAAAAAAAAAAAAGAAAAAAAAAAACCTACGCACAACATTCAATATATAATAATATAATAATAATAATAATAATAATATAACTATAATAATGCGCGACACGAATGCATCTAGATGTGTACGAAAGCACGCACGTCTGCACATTTACATACAATCGTATAATTGTGTGTACGTGTCATTTTTCTGGTTTATATGTATATATATATATATATATATATATATATATATATATATATATATATATATATATATATGTATATATATATGTATATATGTATATATATGAATATCAATACGTATATATTTATGTAATAATAAATTACACCGTCACTGAGCTTCAAGTGCGAGAGAGTAATCGATTATTACGTATTTTATTCACTGAAAAGAAAGGAAAAAAAAGTAAATCAATAATAATGCGAAGAAAAAGAAAATTTGTGAAATTTTCTTTTATACAACAGCGGAGCGAAAACCGCGAGTTTTTCCATCCGGAAACGCGGATGAAAACCACAGTCGATTTTGCGGTCCTCGTTTGCGAATGAAAAGTCGCCGTTTTCGCTCCGCTGTTGTAAAAAAAAAATAGTATCCTTGCCTCGGAGAAAACGTTCGTTTGCGCGCCTCGTATGAAGTTGAGAACACCTCGGGGCTTTGCCTCGGTGCTCAACTTCATACTCGGCGCCCAAACGATCGTTTTCTCGCTCGGCAAACGATATACTATATTCTTTGCTCCAATTCTATCATTATTATTATTATTATTTATCGTGCTCGTTTCCCTTACCTCTCCAGTCGCTCGGCTTTCGAAAATCTTTACCACTGGCATGTAAAAATCTACCGATATTTCCCCTAATTCTTTATATCTCATCTAATATATATATATATATATGTATATATGTATGTGTGTGTGTGTGGGGGTGTGTGTGAATCGAGAACTGTTGATTTTTTTATGCTTCCTTCTCGTTTTTTTTTTTTTTTTCTCACTTTTGTTATCTCACTGGCTTTTTCGACTCGTTTCCTCAATATCTCACTTTCTCACACGCACGCGCTCTAAACATTAAGTTTATTAATTAAAATCTTGGAAATACTGATTCTCTAGTTTTTTTTTTTTTCAATTTTTTTTTTCCCTTTTCTTTTCGTTCGTCTTTGTTTAAATCCCCTCGTTGCATCAATTGTTTTGTTTCGAAGCGGACTCGATTTGTTTTTTTTGCTTGGACTCGATTTTTTTTTTGCTCTCTTTCGCCGAGAATACAACGGAGGACTCTGAAAACGAATGAAAAAAAAAAACCGCACCGAGCTAAGAAGCGAGGGAAAAAAATTGTTGAGTAAACATTGTTCTTTTTTTTTTTGGCTGAAATTTCAGGATAGTTTGTGGGGGAAAAAAGAATTTAATTAAAAAAAAAAAAAAAAAAACAACAACAACAACGATAATCTTGGGCCAAAGGGATTACGTATACGAAGAGAGGAAGCTTAAGAGGCATCTGAATCTGAGATCGAGTTTGTGGGCTGAGAGCTGCGCATTATGTAGAGCCGCTTTTGATTAATTGGCGATTATTAAAAAAAAAAAAAAAAGAAATGAAAAAAAATTTGATCGTCATGTTTGTTAGTGGGATGCTCGAGATGGTCATGGATTGGTGTGATTGTTAGTAACGATTAAAAAAAAAAAAACACACGCCTATTGAATATCAATGAGGATGATAATTAATCGTTGATTGAGACGATTTTTTTTTTTTTTTTCCGGGAAAAAAAAACATCTTTGCTGCCACTTTCGTACAAAAAAAAAAAAAAGGAGAGAAAAAAATCATTAAAAATCTACGATTAATTAAGTAGTCAAATAAGTAAGCGGTTTTCTCGCAATTCTCTCTCTCTCTCTTTCTCTCAAATTTCTATTTTTCTCGTATATCTTTTATATTCATATATTCATGTATATATATATATATATATATATAATTTATATGCTTTATGTATATATATATGTATGTATAGGTAGAGTCGAATAATTCATTACGTAAAAAAAAAAAATATTCTCACTCACATTCCAATCACTATGGTACCTCGATCGTCCGGGAAAAGAACGAATGGTTCGAAGATAATTATAAAAAAAAAAAAAAAAAAAAAAAAAAAAAAACAAAAAAACAAAGTGAAAATGAGATAAAAAATTGTTTACACGTAAAGTTTCCTCGAAATTCAAACCTTATCCAGTTTTTTTCAGTTTACTTCAAGTTCTTTTTTTTTTCAAGCATCTGAAAAATCGAAGATCGAAAAAATCGTCGAATTACGATCACGGAGATATCGAGGGCCAATAAGTTTTTTTTTTTTTTTTTCTCTTATGGTGATTACGAAAGGGTCGTTTGATGAGGGGAAAAAGGGACTGATAATAAGAGAAAAAAAAAAAAAAAAAAAACGTGTGTACCGAGCGAATGCTAAAATACTGACACTCCGAATATTCAATTACAATGACGATAATAATGATAATAATCAATAATCGCAATAATACGAATAATAATAACATACCTATTCAATAGAATATGACAAATATAGTAAAGACAGTTAAATCAAGCAACAACGATCATTTTTTTTTTTTTTCTTCAATTTTTCCTCTGGCAATATTTTATATTTTTTTATCTTCTCTTCCCTCATTACTCCCCCCCCATCGAATATTATCCTACAATTACTATGATTTAATTATTAATTTTTTTTTTTTCGATTTTTTTATTTTTGCTTCGTCACTTTCTTTCTCTCTCTCTCTCTCTTTCTCTAACTCTCAACTATAATAATATTCATTCTTACATTTAATTATTATTCTTTGAGATATGTATCGTCGTGTTCGTGTCCTACCCTCGAGTATATTAAAAATTTTTTTTTTTTTTTTTCCCCCCTATCTTATCAATTTTTCTTTTCTTCTCTATCGTAGTCACTATTTGTGTGTTGCTCGCGTTTTGGTACGATCTGGTTCACCTGCAAGGGGATGGGAGATCGAAAAAACAAAAAACAAAACAAAAAAAAAAAAAAAATCGCAAATCCAGGGAGACTTTAGTTTCGATCTTTAGCGCGGATGCGCACGCGTTGTGTGGGAGCTTTGAATAGGGACCGTGGACACGAATACACTCTCGTCAAAGTAAGAATGTGTTGTCGTGTACGTGCATACATTTTTTCCCCCAATAAAGTGTTCGTTCTGGACTGAAGATGTCGCGACTAGTATGCATGTAAACGAGTACATATTCTCCCTTTCGTTACGGTGTATCGGTGTGCACGATTCCTATTCAGTTTTTTTTTTTTTCTTCTTTCTCTTATTAGGTCTCTTCGAGATTTATCCCAAAGCTAAATTCATTTTTACCCTCTAATGAATATCTCGCGACCCCTTTGATCGTTTCTCTCTCTCTCTCTCTCTCTCTCTCTCTCTCTCTCTCTCCGGCTTAATTCGCGATTTTAGCCCATTTTTTTTTACGTCCTTCTCGTCTTTCTCTCTTTCTCTCTCGATTCGAGCTCTCGAGACTATCAAAACTGAAATACTAGCACTCTTATTACTGCTATTATTAGTTATTATTATTATTATTATTATTATTATTCTCTCGTGCTGGTTCACTTTGTTTCTTAGCGCGTGTGTGTGTGTGTGTGTGAGTTTTATTTATTTATTTATTTATTTATTTATTCGTTTAAATATTATCATTATTATTATTATTTTTTTTTTTTTAAATACGAAAAATGGCAGTTATCGGTCACAGCCAACGGCTATATATTCATTAAAATTTAAACGTCACCAATACACGCTCGTTACGATCATTAAGCTTATAGTCTCTCTCTCTCTTGCGTTAAATCGCTCCGTTTTTATTTATTTATTTTTTTTTTTTTCGTTTTTTAAAACGATTCGAATCGGGCGAGATTTTACGGGGGCGGTCAATCGTCAATGAATGTGCTGGATTAAGTTTTTTTTTTTTTTTTTTCACTCAATCTCTTATCGTGAATTTTTGTTTTTCGTTTGATTTTTTTTTTTTCTTTTTTTTTTTTCAAATTCGCGACGATCGAGAATAATTTTTCTTTGGGAGGGAGGGCGAGATCGAAAGCGGAGATGAGAGATGCTGTGAAAAAAAAAAAAAAAAAAAAAAAAAAAAAAAAAAAAAAAAAAACATTTCTGACGAAGATCGGAGAGAAAAAAAAATTCGATGAGATGAATTTTCGAAGGGCTGAACGAGAGGGGTGATTTTTTTTTTTTGATGGTATAAAAAAAATCGATGCAAGTGAAATGGTCCATTCGCTAATTGTGTGTGAAAAAAAAAGTAAACGAGATTGACGATCTTTTGGAGGAAAAAAAAAAAAAAAAAATGCACTGATATCAATGGCGAGTGATGGAAATTTCATGAATAATGACAAACGATGATAATAATTAATGACGCGGGCGAAGAGAAATTTGTGGTGATGGAACTCGACGATGGTCGGAACCTCGGCCAAAGTTTAAGGGCAAAATTTGAGGACCCATTCGTCTAGCGGAGATTCTCGACAATCTTGTTTTATTTTTTTTTTTTTTTAATTTTTTCTTATCATTGAATTTATCGCTCGGGGGGGAAAAAAAAATGCATGAAACTGCAGCTGCACTTTCGTAAAATTTCCGTTCAACCGCGCAACTTTTATCGACAGCCATTCAAAAAAAAAAAAAGGACCGTAATTTTTCAATTTTTTGGTAATTTTCTTTTTTTTTTTTCTCAACTCCGCGTGAATTTTTTCTTTCTCGAAATTGAATTTTTTTTTTTTTTTTTTTTCGAAATTCGATCCAGCATTTTTACCGTTTCAAATTTGGAGTAAATTTTACTTTTTTTTATCCGAGAGCTTCGGGCAACCTTCCTCGCAATCCTTATCTCGGTTATCATTACGATTATTATTATTATTATTATTATTATTATTATTATTATTGATATTATCGTTAACGTTACTTTACCGTAATTTCGTGACTTTTTTTTTTCGCCGATAATGATACGAAAAAATTTACGCTCTCTTTTGATCCTGCTAAATATAAAGGGCGGGGGGTATTCAAAGTGATCGCTTTCGTCAAAGTGCCTTCGGTGATACTCGCACAGGCATCAAATGATCCGTTGGCGCATTTATATTTTCACGATGTGGTCTACAACTTTTTTTTTTTTGAAATTTTGCTTCGTTTTCGAGAAAATCGCTCTGGTCACTTTAAATTTCCCATGCCCTGTATATATATATATATATATATATATATATATATATATATATATATATATATATACATATATACAGGGCATGGGAAATTATATGGGAATATATATATATATATATATATATATATATATAATTCTCAATATAAGACATTTGATAAGATTTACTGATATATAAATATATTTAATAAATATTTATAATAAATTATTTATATTATATTATATTATATTATAATATAATATTATATTATATTATAATATAATATAATATTATATTATAATATTACTTATAATAAATATTTATAAATATGCAGACAAGTCTCGGGTTGAAAATAAAAATCACGAAATCGTTTTTTTTTTTTTTTTACGTAAAATTCGTCGCAGAGAATGAAAATTTGAAAGAATGAAAAATCGTTGCTCATTTTTTCGGCATTTTTCCTCAAAATGCCGGAGGAAAATAATCGACAATGAAAAATCAATAAATTATCATCAGAATTAAATAATAATAATAATAATAATAATAATAATAATAATAATAATAATACGAGACTGAAGGACGGGAACGATTTTAATGACCGAGCGAAACAAAGAGGGGAAAAAATTCTCTCCCGAATGGAGAACTCGTGAAAATATTTAAAGAAAAAAATTTTTTCTAAATAAAAAAAATTTATCCCAACTCTCATCCCCCTTTCCAGCCCTCGTTTTTCTCAATTTTCCGGGGGTTGTATTTTTTTTTCTTTTTCGGAGCATTCGGTCTCATGAATGGCAACGATTGACAAGACACTCCGAAGAACCAACGAGAAAAATTATCATTACTCCTCAATTAATATTAATATCCAAGAATTTTCTTGGAAATCGATGAATAATCGATCAGTCCGCAAACGTGTTCGATTATTGTTTCAATTTGTTTTTTTTTTTTTTTTTTTTTCCCCTCGAAACTGGATCGATAGCCAGAAAAAAAAGGAAAAAAAAAAAAAAAGAAAAAAAAAATTTCCATAGTCTCGAGAGCTTCCTGGCGAATTTTTCGACGAGAGAAACCCCTCACTCGGGGGCGGGTTTTGTAAGGGCGAAACGATTTTTTTTTTGGCCTCGCGAAAAATTAATTTAAAAAAAAAAAAAAACCGAGAAAAATCGTCATCGAATCGCGAGAAAGAGATTCTTTAATATTTGTCCCTGTCCTTTCATTTCGAGGGTCGAGGAACTGGTAGAGTCTTCATAATAATAATAATAATAATAATAATAATAATATTAATAATAATATATATGCTCGTATATATATATATATTTATATATAATATATAATATGTGTAATAATTCAATATATATATATCTTTAAATAAAAGCTTCCTCTTCCCCTAATCCAGGAAATTCAAATTTTTCCAACTCTCTCTCTCCTCCACTTCTCAATTTCCTAAACCCCTCCCTCTCTCTCTCTCTCTCTCTCTCATTCTCCTCTCATTATTTTTCGTTCTCGATTAAGAATCGTCGATTATTACACACGAGTGATCGAGACGAAAAAAAAAAAAAAAACAAAAAAAAAATTGGAGTAAAAAATTAAGGAGCACCCCTGAACCCTCGAAAGGATCGTTTCGCAAATTCTCAAGTGCCAAGGAAAGCCTAAATTTCACCTTTTATTTTTCCTCCTGCCCCCCAACTGTGTGAAAATTTGCGAAAAAAAAAACGAAAAAAAAAAAAAAATTGCAAGCATATTTATGAATCGCGAGTGCTGAAACTTCCCCCCCCCCCCCCCCTTAAATGCCTCAAGACGGCGGAAAAAGTTAGTTTTCCTTTCTCCACAGTCATCAGCTGTTTCCAATTGATCGTAAAAAGCCAAAAAAAAAAAAAAGCAAGAAAAATGTTCCACAAAGCTTGGAAAAAAAAAAAATCGATAATAAAAAAAGTATGCCCTAGAAGAGTGACAACGACTTTGAGGAAAATTTCATTATTTTCCTGCATAAATGATTAAAAAAAACGGCTCAGTCACTTTTTTTTTGGGGGGGTTTTGGAATTTGTGAAAAAAAAAAAAAAAAAAAAACAATTTGCGATCTACCTGAGAGAAGAATTTGAGAGAAAGAAAAAGAAAAAAAAAAAAAATTACCGTCCCCTTCCCGCTTTCCCTGTCGCGAACGATTTTTTTTTTCTGTCTCTCGTCGTCCCTGGAGAAAGAAAATTTCGACCCCCGTAACTTTCTGTCATTTTTATTCCCGTTTTTTTTTTAAATATAGATAAATATCAACCCGGTGACTTTTGCAGTCATCCTAAAACCCTATTTTTTTTTTTTTTCATTCAACGCACACACACACACACACATACAGACGGCGAACGCGCAAAAATACAAAATCTAAATTCTCGATAAAATATCATATATATATGTATGTATGTATATATATATATATATATAATATACTTTATGTTTATACTTATTATTTTCTTAATTTTTCCTCGTATCGACTCTCTCATCTCCTCCTCTCTCTCTCTCTCTCTCTTTTCTCTCGCCCTCTCCCCTCGTTTGTATCAGGCCCGGCGAGAAAAAAAAAATGTATATATATTTTTGATTTTGTCCCAAAACAGCTTGTAACGCGAGTATTTGACCTAATAATGGATCCGGCAAAAGCTCGAGAGAAGCGTCGAATAATTCCAAAAGTTTGCGCATCGAGTCTCAGATTTTTTTTTCCTTTCGATTGAAACGTTAAACTTTTTTTTTTTTTGACACTCAAGAGCTCGGTGAATTTTTTCTGGCCAATCGCGAGGCCAGTCTGAATTGCCGCGAAACTTCAATGCTATATTAAACGTATATTTTAATCGCAGATTTATTATTTTTTTTTCTTTCTCTTCACAACTGGCCTCTTTGAGATGCGATATCGTCGAATTACGTTTCTACGGTTTCCACGGCGATTATCACCGAAACTATTGAGCTGAGCGAAAAATATCAGGACACCTTTTTCATAGTTCATGAAATTTTCGACAAAAAAGCTCCCGGCTAAAGTTACCCTCAGCCTCTTCGTTTCGGAGATATTCCGTAATTAATTCACAAGCAACGAGAAAATATGAGTAAAAAAAAAATGTATATTCGTTGGATCATCATTATTTTCGGAATATATATCGAAAACTAAGAGGCTTGGAGTAATTTTACCCGGAAGCTTATTTGTAGAAAATTTCATGAACCACAAAAAAGGTATCCTGACCTTTTTCGCTCGACTCAATGGTTTCGGAGATAAACGCCGTTAAAAACTACGAAAAAAAAAAAAAAAAAACGTAATTCGACAATTTTTTTCATCTCACAAAACTCAATTATGAGGAGAAAAAAAAATTAATCTGCGATTAAAATATGCGTACAACGTACTATTGAGACCTCAGAGTCATTCGGACCGCTCCGGATTGATCGGAAAAAAATTCAATGAGCTCCGAAGGGTCGAAAAAGAAAAAAGTTTACGTTTCAATCGAATGGGAAAAAAATTGAGACTGAACGAGGCGACCTCTTCGAATCATTCGACGAAGCTCAAGTCCTTACGACCTAATTTTCAGGTCAAATTACTCACGTTTCAGGCTATTTTGGACGAAATCATGAATAAATTTTTTTTTTTTCCCCCAGCCAGGCCCGATATTTATATTATTATTATTAATTATTTCAATTGCTATGTTCGCTTATACAAAGTTAAAGATATAATACTCTAAGCGAGGGATGGCGGGTGGAAGGAGTGCGCCACGATGAGCTTTAAATCCGTTCCTCCTAGTCGCAATTTTTTTTTTTCCTTTTTTTTTCTTTCTTTTTTCATGTCTTTTGTCGTGTGAGTGTTTGCGAATGTGTGTGTATTTTTTTTTTTTGTTACTTTTCATCGATTTTTTTTCCCCTAAAAATCGAAACGGCTCGCGCGCGACACGTCCACTCCGATCGATTCAATTTCATTTTTTTTTTCCCCCCCTCCGAACGATCGAGCTCGAGTCCCGAAGGAAAAAGTCAATTTTTCCGATTTTTTTTTGTTTGAATTTCGCGCGCTTTTTGCATTTCTTCAAAAGCCCTGGAAAGAAAACCGTTTTTTTCTTCGAGAGTCGAGAGCATTCGCGTGCTCAATTTGATACGATCGATTTGGGGGAGGAGAAAAAAAAAAAAAGAAAATCCTGAAAATCAATAAAAAATTTCTAAAATCCACGAAACTATGTCAAAAAATGCTAATCAGAGTGCGCGGCCACCGCGCGAGCATGTCCAATCGAATGGAGTGGGGGAAAAAAAAAAACCACGAACCTACCGCGGTGGTTTTTTTTTTTTTTTTTTTTCATTTTGTGATTTAAAAAATCGGTTTCGTTGTATCCGGTTGGGCGCGGGAATGAGCGAGCGAACTTAAACGCCTATTTTGTTTGTTTGTTTGTTTTTTTTTGTTTTTGTTTTCGAATTTAAATAACCATCTAATCGTACATTATCGCTAATTAATCCTCCGGGGGGGGGGCTAAGCTTCATAATCCTCTTCTCGTTTCTTCAATCTCCGAACGAATATTTTCTTCGTCGCGCTTTAATTTTTTGTTTTTTTTTTTCTTCTTTCATTTTTGTAAGGTTCATTGGCAGCGAGCATGTGGAATTTTTAAAACTTGTGCGCGTCTTCACAGACTCTCTGAAGGGTCCCTCGAAGTTTCTCTCGCCTCTTGCGAAAACAAAAAAGAGCAAAGAGAAGAAAATCAAAAAATAAAAAAAAAAAAAAACGTCCCCTCGGATCTCTTCCGGCCTGTGTTCTCTCGCAGTCCCTTTTTGTCCAGGATTCATCGAGTCCGCGAGGTTGTCAGAGCGAAGAAAAAAAAAAAAAAAGGATTTTCTATTCGTATTTTCCCCGTCGACTATTTTCACAAAACGAAAAAAACAAAAAAAAAACCAAAAAAAAAAAAAGACGTCTCCTCGGTCGGTAGAAGAATCGATGCGAAGCGGAAAGGAAATCTTTCCACGATCCAACTTCCGGGTCGAAACTTCTCCTCCATTCGGCTGATCCCATTTGACTCGAACGTCCCAAAAAAAAAAAAGAAAACTTCCGGATCATCCGCAAAACGGTCCGGATCATCCAAAGCGTCCGGATCATCCGCAAAACGGTCCGGATCATCCAAAGCGTCCGGATCATCCGCAAAAACGGTCCGGATCATCCGCAAAAAACGTCCGGATCATCCAAAGCGTCCGGATCATCCGCAAAAACGGTCCGGATCATCCAAAGCGTCCGGATCATCCGCAAAAACGGTCCGGATCATCCGCAAAAACGGTCCGGATCATCCAAAGCGTCCGGATCATCCGCAAAAACGGTCCGGATCATCCGCAAAAAACGTCCGGATCATCCAAAGCGTCCGGATCATCCGCAAAAACGGTCCGGATCATCCGCAAAAAACGTCCGGATCATCCAAAGCGTCCGGATCATCCGCAAAAACGGTCCGGATCATCCAAAGCGTCCGGATCATCCGCAAAAACGGTCCGGATCATCCGCAAAAACGGTCCGGATCATCCAAAGCGTCCGGATCATCCGCAAAAACGGTCCGGATCATCCGCAAAAACTTTGTTTCGTCCTTCTCCTCCTTCTCCTTCTTCTACCTCTCCTCCTTCTTCTCCAGCTCCTCCGCACACTTTTTTTTTTTCCCCACCAAACTTCCTCCTCCATTCTCGTTTCGCGGATTATCCGTTTGATTGCTCAAAAAAAAAAAAGTGCCGGAAACGCGTCGGTCGAGCTTTAGGAGAGTATGCGAAGTGCCTGGAGAACCGGCCTCGAGCATACAGGACAGCTTGGATCGGAGCTCTCGCAGACGCGATTGCCGCAATCGAGACAGAACAAATTGTGTCCGCAGGGCACAAGGGCAGCGGTGACCTCTTTGTCACCGCACACGACGCACTCCCGACGTCCACCGGCACCGGCACCGCCGCCGCCACCACCACAACCACCACCGAGCAATGAATCCGTGGGAGATGCAGGACTCGCCGAGGCCGGTGGCGATGGCCTCGATGGCAATGCGACACCAGGAAACGACCATATCGATGATGCCGAGGGTGGATCGATGCGAGATTCGAAGGACGGTGATTCGCCGAGTCCCTCGTCTCTCTCCAGGCCAGCTCCCCAAATTGCCACGAGATCGTTGAGTCCTGGGGCACCGGATGAGCTTGACGAGGAGCTACAGCTGCCGGATGATGAGAAAGCACCGGAAGAACCGTTTGAGCCATTGGAGCCGCCGGGTGGATCGAGACAGCCGAGTATACTGCCAAGACCACCGCGACACAGCGCACCGAGAAGATCGGCCTCCTCGAGGCCAGGACCGGTGCCGGTTCTCAGTGCGATATGAGCCTCGATCTCGCGTCTGGCTGCTTCGACGCTTTCCGGTAGACCGGTAACCTCGAACACGGGTTCCTTGTCCCTCGATGGTGTTACGATGTAAGTATGCGTCTGATGCTGAATTCTCTTGATCGTGGCGCCTTTTGGACCTACCACGAGGCCAACGACTCTGTAGGGTACGCGTACCTGAATGGTAACGTGTCCGGGAACCGATGCCGGTGGTCCAGGCGGTGTGCCCAGCAGTGCACCCAGCGAGCTCTTGCGGGACGCTCGTATCTGTGAGAAATGCTCGGCCGCTGAGAGTATCTCGCGCTTCGCCCGTGCAACGTCCTCCTTCCTTCCGGTAACGACGAATACCGGCTCCTCACCGCGTACCGGTGTCTTGATGTACGTATTCGTCTTTGCTCGCAGTGCTTTGATCTTGCAGCCTGTAAGCACACGAGAACAGAGAGAAAACGTAATTAAGAAACGGCGCGAGACAGGTTGCTCGGGTGAGCTGAGAAAACGGGTGAAATGGCACGTAAAAGTTGAATGATCGATGGAGAGAGATTCATTTGGGATTAACATGTCTGAATAACATATGAAAAATTCAACGCGACAGTTCAACACTGCAAAAAAATGGTTCGGGATTTACAATAATACTGTTATTGTTGACCAGTCATAGGGTATACTGGTGAAAAAATATTGCCCCACACAGAAAATTCAGTAGCCATTTTAGAAAATCCCGATTGCCGCAAAGTTCATACAAATATGACTAGTTAAGTATTTCTAATTCAACAATAATATCGCTCTGGTGAAGGCAAAGCAGTTTTGTCCACGGCGCCTATACTGCGCCTTTGTGGACGACGCTCAATCGTCCGGCTAGCTTGGTCATTATAAATAGCTGGAAATTTATCGTTTTTTTTGTAAATCAGCCATGCTAACATAGCTCGTGAAACTACACTGTATTGTTCGAACAGCTGTAGTAGCTGATTTTTACATGCCCAGCTATTTCAATCATATAGTACGGCTGCGAGAATAACGCTGTGACGCATAGCTATACTAATATGGCTCGCGCAACTATGCTACGTTTTTGGAACACCTACAGTAATCTGTTAACGCGTGGTGTCTATGCCTCTGCCTCGCGCGAAAACGAGACCTCGCTACGCAAAATTTGATAATGGAACGAGTTTGCGAAGAAGAAACTGAACGAACGGAATCTTGATGAGCTTGTACCAACATTTGAAGGTAAGTCTGTTCTCACTTATCTACGGAATATGTAAAAAAAAAAGGACTATTTTTCCTGTTATATAAACGCCAATCGTATAACAAGCGAATTTTTGTAGGTTAGGTCAACTTTCATTTTCCTGCAAGGAGAGTATCATATGTCTCCGGGCCATGGATTCTCTCAAACTTCCAGGTGTGTTTCATTAGCTCTAAAAATCAAGTCTTTTTTGCAAAATATTTATGTATGAATATCATTATCGATAACGGATGATTAAAATAAATATTCATGATTATGAAACATATTGGCTGAATTTTTACTGTGACCCGAATATACCCTACTATATATACTTACCTATACGAGTATAGGTAGGTACAATATCCTGTAATTTATCTATGTAAAATGAATTTATAATTCAGCCATATTCTTTTGGTAGTATAGCTGGTACGTCTACCTCGTATGCTAGCGTTTATAAAACAGCTCTACTAGTATTGTTGGTATACAAAGAATTCTGCCTACACTGACAAAACTGCTATCTACGAAACAGCATTGTATATGTTTGCTTCGGCTATAGTATGGCTGGTGTTCGTCTACCTCGTATGCTAGCGTTTATAGTAAATAGCGTTTATAGTAAAGACAGCTATACTAGTATGGTTGGCATACGCATAACTCGTGATGGTGAACTCAACTATACTATGGTATTGCTGAAATAGAGATACCTGTCAGATTCGCGGAGCTGTTGGGTGTATGTCTGACATGACATAGTGGTATGCTTACGCCAACGACATTGTATCAGTCATATTTGTATGGCTTTGTTACCTAGATGGTATGGCAGTCTCGTATTTTCCCATATAATATGGCTGAAGTAATAATAATCATGGCTCGAATCCGTAAACTTTTTTTTCAGTGAACATACGTACATTCAGCATAATTTATCTCAACACATGTATCAATCAACGCACCGCAAATCAACGCATAAACGAATCAACACACGTGGAATCACGCACGCGCATTCAACGTAATTTAAAAGTCAATAAATGATCATACATGCTATTGGCACGAAAAATGTAAACAAGAAACACGTCGATCGACAAGGTCTACTGCTACTGTAACGCCGATGGAAACACACAACACACACACACACACACACACACACACACACACACACACACACACACACACACACACACACACACACACACACTCACTCCAGTGATTAGGGGATTCTTATGTTTCAATCTTTCGGTTCGTCAAACGATCCTTCTATTCCCTAAACTCAGTTTCATACTGGCTAATCACACAACATTCAATTATAAACACTATTGTAGTTATTTCAACTCAACACTATACGTTGAAATTTATGATGTTGAAATTTATAATGTCAAAATTGATAGTGTCGAAATATATAATGTTGAGATCATATGTGTTGAAATTGATAATATTGACATTGTGCGTTGATTTTGCGAATGTTAACATTTACTTGCGTTATTTAGACGTGATACCTTCATTTGGCATTTATGTTATGATAATTTTATGGTGAATTTTGGATGAAAATGACGCATCGTGATATGATTGCAATATCGTTGAGTTGAATGGAGGTTTGTTAGTGTTATTCGATGTGTGAAGTGCCATACGGCAGAGCATGGCTCAGCCATGCGGCTGAGAACGAATTGGAGCGCTCATGGTGACGAGAATGCGCGTGTTTTGCTGGAGTCGCGAAGTGCGATTGGGGGCAGTATGATAGAGAAGTCGCGGAAAGGAAATTTTAACTGTTGCGTGAAGTCAGGTAAGAATGTTTTCCGCTACGGACCTTCGGTAATTATGTTTTACGCGTTTTCGACAGCAATTTATAAAGTTTAGCAGCGCAAAAATTAGATTCGTTGGGTGTGCAAAAAACAAAGAAAGTAAAATTCTTGAGATTAAACGTGCATATATTGTGTATCTGGTATGAAAAATTCATGTCAGGATATTATAATACAAATAAATTTGATTTTTTTCCTTCTTAATAGCTCTCATGATTGGCTACTTCGCGGGTAATCGTTCATCCACGTTACAATCAAGTCCGAGTTACGTCTTTCTTGTTCTCGATTGTCAGTTCGTATGACAAGACCGACAAGGTTCATGCTTAGCCTCAAATTGAGAAGTTAAAGTAGCCGTAAATCTATTTTCATTGCATCGTAGGACGTCGATTTATTTTTTTTTTCAACGCAGTTATAGTCAAGCTCACCTCAAAAAAACTCTATGCAGCACGAATATAAACGTTCGTTTATTAAAATTGATCCAACAAGGTTTCGTCTGTGTAAATAAATGAGAGCTATTCCAGCAAAATTTGCGGAGTACAGCCGACCGCGGCGCCACTTGGCTTTCTGCACACAGCGAATAGCAAAGGGCGATGATACGCATGGAACTGTTCGGTTATCAGGGAAACGATTTTTGACTCTGTTGCGGTAACCATCCCGGTATAGCTGTGAGAGTTATACGCAAAGTTACAACAATAGTAGTCCTGCCTACAGCTGAAACAATTTTAGTTCTAGAATTCACGTTTTACGTGCGTGTTCGGCTATCAGCCGGCTATACCGTATCGTTCATGCGATCAAACTACGTCGGGGACGACCGTTGTTCATAAAAAAAACTCGATAATATTTCTACGAACTAGATGTCTGGATGGCACTGTCATATAACTTTTTCCCAATGTGGTAGGGTCGTTTGCTCGTTGGGGTGTAAGATCGAATAGATTCGGTATTTGAGATTGCTATACTTGATGGATTTGGATGTAGATATAGATTGGGGGACTCGTGATTGATATTTTCGGGCAAATTTCGCTGTTGATGGATGGTGTTAACAACGACAAGCTGTTTAGTTCAACTTCATGAATAATATGACCAGTGTGCATTGCAAGTGGAAGTAATTTCTATATACGTGATTAGCCTTAGTATTTCATCGTATACTGAAGTCACTAAAGGCAGCAGTGTCGAAGCGCCATGGCACAATTATAGGCAATAGGATCTCAGAGTACGGGGGAGACTGCTAGAAAGCGAGAAGAGGAGTGGAAACGAATGCGGTGATGCCAAGAAAGAGCGTTGCACAGGACGAAAAGAAGAGCGAGGAGAAGATGATGATGATGAGGAGGACGAAGCGAGAGAGGTAGAGGGTGCAGGAAACTGAAAGGAAGGAGGTCCCGACCCGGTCTGGTCCATGGTCTCGCAGACTCTCTGGCCTTGAGTCGGCGCAATGCTAGCAATGCAGGTGAACCACTCCGCTCTGTCTCACTTTTCAACATCCTTCGCGTACGTCTATCTCTTTCTTTCTCGCTCTCTCTCCCTCTCTCTCTCTCTACATCTATATACCCTTCACGTTTTTGCTTGCACACTCGTTTTCACCTTCTCTGTCTCTCTCGCACAATGTGCTTCTTTTTCTGCGGGTTGCAGTCTCAAACGTGTTGTATCTTTCCTCATGGGCACGCTATGTCCCGTGGAACTTGCCTTCTTCATCTTTCTCATTCCTCAACCATCCATACATGAGTCTTTCGATATTTTCCTTCATTGCTTACATACACACTCTCTCTCTCTCTCTCTTTCCTTTGCGAAAGCAAACATATACGAGAATTCACTACAAGCTCGCACACGACTCTTCAGCCCTCTTTCTCTCTCTCTCTTTCTTCTGATATTTTCCCATTATTAAATCTTTTTCTGTCCTCCCACAGTACATCTATATAACCGAGCAACATAATCATTAAATTTCTTTATCCTGGCATATACACGTCAATCTCATCGAGTCTATTACTCCGCTGCTGATGGATCCACAATCAATTTCCTGCTCGATATATGTGACAAAACACGCCGACTAGACGAGAACCTTGTCATAATCAGTGATCATCGTCGTACTTCAAATTCCGCGTAGACTCAATTATAAGTGCCTCGGTATAAATCCTTCAACTTGCTTCGCATACTTTTCTTTTTTCATACATAAAATATCGCTGTCACCGGAGGGTGAAAAAAATTAGAGAGAGAGAGAAATTCCCAACTCTCGTGTCTTTCGGATTCAATGCGACGTGTATATATAGAAACTGGAATCCATGCGGTGCAACATAATTCGCGAGTGTGCGACAATAAGTTAAGGACACGGTAGAGGGATTTTCACGCGACATGGGGGGGAAACGAGAGAGTCCTTGCATAACATCGCGACAATGTCAGGGACGTCCCTCGGGTAAATTCAACTGCGCCGCGATCCTTTTCCCTCCCTCTCAGGGACGCGTCTCAGGAGACGCGCTCCGAGTATTCGTCACGCTGTAATCTTGACATCGATGTGGCCTCGGTGCAGCAACTTTGAGTTGTATACAGATATGTATATATATATATATACACCTCGAGACAGTCGCAAACCGTGTCCGAAAGTTATCTGCCACGTTTGTAACCTATATAACCACATTCACCGATATAATTGAGCACGAGAGATTTCGAGAACATTCCCGTATGTCAAGAATTACAGTGGAATCGTGAGGGATTGAGGATTTATCATTCATGAATAAATCCAAAGCTGTCTATTTTTCAAAAACTGTTCATTGATATCTCAGGAATCTCAAAATTTCTTCATCCTCCGCAAGAACTACCATAAAAGTTCAATGGTT